>LR752098.1:0-95854 GCA_902729485.2 Mus minutoides | reverse complement strand
CAGCCTTAGTCCATCGTGATCTGATAGGATGCAAGGGACAATTTCAATATTTTTGAATCTGTTGAGGGCTGTTTTGTGGCCAATTATGTGATCAATTTTGGAGAAGGTGCCATGAGGTGCTGAGAAAAAGGTGTATCCTTTTGTTTTAGGATGAAATATTCTGTAGATATCTGTTAAGTCCATTTGTTTCATAGTTTCCGTTAGTTCCACTGAGTCTCTGTTTAGTTTCTGTTTCCAGGATCTGTCCATTTTGATTTTTAACTGTTCTTTTTATGAATGAAATTGATAAATGATTGATAGATAATGAGATAAAGTCATATATGATTGTCATATAGGAGGGCTCAAGATATAAATTATATGTTATATATTTATGTATATAAGATAATACATTATAGATTATATTTTAAATATTCAAAATATTGACAGAATATATACATTGAAATATATAGTGAGAGGAAGAATTCTATTGAAAACCAGGACACCCCTGACTAGGAGTAGCTAGCAAGCTTGCCTGTTAGCCCAGCCATGGCTAACAGCTCATGCTTGCCTACCCTTTCTACTAGTTACTGGGACTTTCCTTCCTTTTTTCACCCTCATTTCTGTTCGCACTGCCTCCTGGGTCCTCATTCCTATGCAACACATCTCACACTCTATTTGACTACACAGTGAGTTGTGGACCTGATAGGAGGGTCCAGCTGGAGGCCAGGCAATCTGTGAGTGGCAAGGGAGGACAGCTCCGTCCATCTTTGCTGCTTGTCCTATTAGCCTCTCTCCCTGAGAAATGGAAACTGATCCCAGGTCAGAGGCTCACTCTATTCCAGTGTCTCGGCACAACGTGAACCCTATAAAAAAAGAGGGGAGATCTTAACCTAGGATTTAGCTCGTGCTATCTGCCAGAATAGAGGTTCAAAATGCATACTTGCTAAACCTAAGAACTGAGAAATAGGATTACACAAAATATTCAAATATATTCAGCACCCCAAAGGAAATATCAGCTGAGTGAAAAGGCAGCCTACAGAATGGGAGAAACATCTTTGCAAGCTATACTTGAAACAAGAAATTAATATATAGAATATAAATTACTGTAAGCTTAAACACCAGAACACCTAAAAATATCACATCAATAAATAGAAAAAATAAAGAAATCTTAAAAGAGAAAAAATATGAGCAATAAATATTTAAATGCATTAAGCATCTTTAAACTGTGGAGAAATGCAAATTAAGAATCATTTGAGGGGGGTTGGAGAGATGGCTCCATGGTTAGGGACACTGGCTGCTCTTCCAGAGGTCCTGAATTCAATTCCCAGCAACCACATGGTGGCTCACAAGTATCTATGTGATCAGATGCCCTCTTCTGGCATGCAGGAGTGCATGCAGATAGAGTGCATCAGACATAAAAATAAGTAAATCTTTTTATTTTAAAAGAATAATTTGAGATTATTCAGAACAGCTGTCATCGGACAACAAAGGCTGGCCATGGTGTGAGAAAAAGAACATTTACTCAATGTTAGAGTGGACATAAGCAGGCATAGGCTCATGGAAACCATTGTAGAAGCTTCTCAAAAATCACAAAAATATTGTGAGACCCAGCCCTTCTACTCCTGGGTACATACACAACAGACTATATATCTTACCAAAGAGGTATTTGCACATCCATATTTATTACTGTGCTATTTACAGGAGCAAAAATAAAATAAAATCAACCTACATGCCCATCAACAGATGGATAGATAATGAAAACGTGGTACATATACAGAATGAATTTTATTCAGTTGTGAGTAAAAATGAGATCTTCAGGAAGGTGAATGGATCCAGAGAATATATAGAGAAAGAATACCACATGTTCTCTTACACATGTGGATCCTAGCTTTTAATTTAGTGTATATGTGGGTGTGGTTAAGTGTCATGGAAATAGAAAATAGACCACAGAGAGAGGAAAATGATTTAAGGAAGTGGGGAAGAGGGTGGCAGAATCCGTGTGACATGGGAGGTCAAAGGGAATTACTTTGAGGTGAAAGGGCAGAAGGGAGAAGAGAATGAGGAGGGGGCCAACCAAAACAAATTATGTATGAAATGCCACCATGCAGCCCATTAGCTCCCACGCTAGCTTACAAACCAGATCAGTATTGTTTTTTAAAGAGAGAGCAAGAACAACACTTTTTTTCTGCAAAGTGTTGTGTTGGCCCACAATCACTTTTCTTAAAGGACTTATGTAATTGTGGGCTTGGAGCTGTTCACAGACATTGGCACATTTAATTCTAGAGACATTTTCTCCCATTTATGAATGCAAAGGCCAAATCTTTAGTGCAAGTATATAACCTGCAGAATATAAACTGTAGGTATCAGGAAAGTGATGGTGTGGCTTCACTTGAGAGGGAAGAAACTGTAGGACACAGTTGTTATGAAGGAAGAATTGGAAAAATTGGAGACTTACTTGGAGAGGGAGGGCCACTGAGGGGAGGGGGACCAGAAAGGGGTAAATAACACTAAGAATGTTAAGGAAAGACATGGGGAATTCATTTATGGCTATTTAAAATAGCACATACTACACATAAACATGTGTTTGTATATGTTATACAGGAAAAGTTTAATGAAAATTATGTCAGTTAGAGTGACAATATTCACCCCCAAAAAACTTATACTATGTCACAAGAACCCCAGTGCTAGGCCTGGGAAACCTTTTGAATTGTTGGCCAAGTAAGTCCAAGAGACCTCTAAAGTAATAGACATTATTTTTGTTGCTGCTGCTGTTGCATGTGGTACCTTCCAGAAAAGGAGGTAAGGCCTGATTGCTGAAGGCACCACATGCTTCAAATATAGGATTTGGAAGTATCTGTCTAGATCTGAACTGGAAGCCCTCACTGAGGACTAGCTCTTGGTTCCAGAAAGAGCCATGCAAGCTCCCAGTGAAGAAAAACAATCCATTATCCAGCTGTAACATCAGTGAACCACAGCAGTGACCAAGATGGCAAGGTATTCTGAAAGGTAAGATAGTGGCTCTTATAGCCTGCTGTTAACTAACAGTCATCTAATAGGGCTTTGCAGTAGATGGAGATCATTATAGAAAGCGACTAGTCAAAATGCATAGATCAGCTAACTGTAGGGTGCCTGCTCCCAATTAAATTTATTTACAACACAGCCCTACCTGTAAGGTTTAAGGAGCATCAGTATAAGAAAGATTGTAAGAAGCCAAGGACCAAGACAGATACTGCAAAGTAGCCTCTTTTTTAAATTTTTATACGCTTTTAGTTAAAATAGAATTACATCACCTAACACATTCCTTTTATCCCTCTATTCCTCCCCAGGTCTTCTTCCTCCAGATTTTCCGTGACCCTCCCAGATTGACAGTCTCTTTTTTCTTTGATTATTATTGTTACATGTGTTTGTATATGGATAATGTGTGTATATGCACACATATATAAATATTGCCTGCTGAGCGCATGTTGTTGTTTACCCATATATTGTTTTAGGGCTGACCACTTTGTTTTGGATAACCAATTAGTGTTCTCATCCCTGGGAGAGCCTAATTATCCCTCTCTTAGCAGTTATTGGTTGCCTGTAGTTCCTTGGCTACAAGTGGGACGCCCATTCAGTTTCCCCCTTCTACATTAGCGTATCTAGTGATAGTGCCATCTTCCCAGTCTTGTTTATATGGCCATTTCTAGGAAAGACTTTGACAGCAGAGTTCCTGCTGTTCTGGGTTTTATAACGTTACCACCCCCTCTTCTGAGAGATGTCCCCTGAGCCATGGATGCAGGAGCTGTGGTGCAGATGTACAGGTTAGGGCTCAGCTTCTCATAAGCCATTGGTCTCTGCACTGTATCCATTTGCTGTAGAAGGAGGTTCCTTTGATGAGGGGGTGGTAACTGCACTTACCTGTGGGTATAAGAAAAAGATTTAGAATGTAGTAAGGAGTTATGCTGGTCTAGCAAAGTGCAAGTAGTAGAATCATTTACAAAGTCTATGATCTCGCTAGCCCTGGGAGATTGGTTAGGTTCCTAGTACCAAGCATGAGTTTCCTACAACTGAGTGGGCCGTAAGTCCAATAGGGAGCTGTTCTGGGTACCACTTACTGACCCTCAACAGACATCTTGCCATGTGTTCATTGCTGTGGTGCATACATTTTGCCACTGAGTAAGACAATTAATTGCTGCCCCCCCTCACACCCTTTTGGCAGCTTGCATCTTTTTTGTTTGTTTGTTTGTTTGTTTGTTTGTTTGATACCATGGAAGTTAAACCTCAGGAAGGAAGCTTTCATATTATATCCCATTCAAATCATCTGAGTTCTTTGTTCTAAGTGTGTGGTGTCTTCTGAGAACCAGCCAAGGGCAACACAAGACCCTATACTGTGTTGAGAGTGACATAGTCTATCCTACTCAATCTTTGAATAGAGTTTTCTTGTGCCTTATACTGAAAGTTTTGTTAGTATATGGTTTTTGTGTGGGGAACTATCAGACCAAGTAGTATAGCTTTCCTTAAGATATATTATGTAGGGCTAGAGAGATGGCTCAGCTGTTAAAGGCTAGGCTCATAACCAAAAATATATGATATATTATGTATAATTTTAGGTAAATATAAGGTGATTTATTTAAGATATATTATGTATAATTTGGGGTAAATATAAGATGATATAATTCCTTGAGGCTTAATCAAACAACCTTGGTATTATAGGTTCCTGGTCCCTCTTCCCTCTGTATACCCCTCCCTCCTCCTTCCCTCTCCCTTCTTTTCTGTGTCTCACCTTACATCACCCATGTCCTGCTACTGCCCTCTCAAGCACTCTTTCCTGCCACCTATGGTCTCTTTATGTTGTTCTGTTTTTGTTTCTACCCGAGTTGTATACTTATATTTGAAGACTTGGAACCAGGAATCATGGATGAGACAAAAACACAGAATTTGTCTTTCTAAGTTTCAGTTACTTCACTCAGTATAATCTTTACTAAGCCCATGCATTTACCTGTAAGTTGCATATTTCATCTGTTTACAACTGAATAGTAGTCTACTATTGTGTATATGCATAACATATATGTGTATATATGTATGTATATGTATATATGTGTGCATATATGTATATATGTTATGTATACATATGTGTGTGTGTGTGTGTGTGTGTTATGTATATATACAACATTTTCATCATCCACTTCTCGGTTGAGGGGCATCCAGATTATTTTCTTTTCCTGCTATTGTGAATAGGGTGGCAATGAACATGGCTGAACAAGTATCTGTGAAGTAGAATGTGGACTGCTTTGGGCACATGCCAAAAAGTGGTATACCTGAGTTATACTGTATATTTAACTTTAGTTTTTTGAAGATTCTGCATGCGGATTTACAGAGTAGAATTTCAACCATGCATAAGTGTTCCTCTTTCCCCACAATCTCACCAATGTTCGTTGCCAGTTGTTTTGTTGATCTTAGCCATTCTGATTAGAATAAGATGAAATTTGAAAGTTGTTTTAATTTGCATTTCCCTACTCAATAAGTTGGTGAATTTTCCCTAAGATATTTCTTAGTATTTTCCTGCATCTATCTGGATAATCACGTGGTTTCTGTCTTTAAGTCCATTTATGTGATTTATTATAGTTATCGAACCAACCCAGCATTTCAGGGTAAAGGAGACTTGTGTGGAATCTTCATGATCTCTGCTTTCTTCAGTTTGTTCATCTCTTACTGAGGATTTCTGTGTCTGACCTCATCAAGACTATCAATCTGGATTTCTGCTTTGTTCTTGTCTTTACCTGGTTTGGTCATTAGAATGCTACTGGCTTCATAGACAAGTTGTTTGGGAATGATGCTTCTGTTTCTATCTTTTTTTTAAGAGTTGAAGAGGTTTGATTATAGTTCTTTGAGAGTCTAGTAGAATTTTGTGAATCCATCTGGGTCTGTATATGTTTCAGTGGGAAGGCCTTTACTACTTTTCAATCTCCCTTATTATGGGTGTGTTTAGGTTGCTGGTCTCCTGTGGATGAATTAAGAATTTATCCATTTATTTTAGATATTCCAACTTAATGGAATACAGCTTTTGAAGTATTCCCTTATAAAATCCTGCATTCCTTTGGTGTCTGCTATAATGTTTTGTTATTTGTTTTTTATTCTGTTTACCTGGGTCACCTCTTTCTGTATTTTGATTCATTGAATCAAGGATCTGACAACCTTGTTTATCTTCTCAAGAAACCAACTTTTAGATTCACTGGTTCTTTTACTTTCCCTGTTTCTAATTTGCTGATTTCTAGTTTGAATTTTACTAGTTCTTGTTATTTACTGATTTAAGTCACGTCATTCTTTGTGCTCTTCCTGATTTGTTCTTTTAATATAGGCATTTAGTGCTATAACCCTCCTGCTTAAGACTGCTTTTAATGTGTCCCAGACATTTGTCATGATGTGTTTTTATTTTCATTTAATTCCAGAACATTTCGGGGTTTTTACTTGGTTTCTTCTTTGACCTAGTCATCATTCATTAATGAGTTGTTTGATCTAGACTATGAGTTTATACGTTTACTGATTTGGGGGGGGGGGTGTTTGTTTGTTTTTTCCATTTTTACTTAATAGAGATGCATATGGCATAGATTCTAAGTTTTATCGCACAACAGTCAGATAGAACACATGAAATTATTTCAAGATTTTTTAAAATTTTTTAGATATTTTCTTCATTTACATTTCAAATGCTGTCCCCTTTCCAAGTTTCCTCTCCGAAAATCCCCTATCCCCTCCGCCCTCCCCCTGCTCCCCAACCCACCAACTCCTGCTTCCTGGCCATGGCATTCCCCTTTACTGGGCATAGATTCTTCGCAAGACCAAGGGCCTCTCTTCCAACAGATGCCTGACTAGGCCATCCTCTGCTACATATGCAGCTAGAGACACGAATCCCACCATGTGTTTTCCTTGATTGGTGGTTTAGTCCCAGGGAGCTCTGGAGATACTGGTTAGTTCATATTGTTGTTCCTCCTATAGGGTTGCAAACCCCTTCAGCTCCCTGGGTACTTTCTCTAGCTCCTTCATTAAGGACCCTGTGTTCCGTCCAAAAGATGTCTGTGAGCATCTACTTCTTTATATGCCAGGCACTGACAGATACTCATAGGAGACAGCTATATCAGTGTCCTGTCAGCAAAATCTTGTTGGCATCTGCAGTAGTGTATGGGTTTGGTGGTTGTTTATGAAATGGATCCCCAGGAAGGGCAGTCTCTGGATGTTCCTTCCTTCAGTCTCAGCTGCGAATTTGGTCTCTGTAACTCCTTCCAAGGGTATTTTGTTGTCCTTCTAAGAAGGATCAATATATTCACATGTTGGTCTTCCTTCTTGAGTTTCATGTGGTTTACAAATTGTATCTTGGGTATTCTGAGTTTCTGGGTTAATATCCACTTATCAGTGAATACATATCATGTGTGTTCTTTTGTGATTGAATTATCTCACTTAGGATGATATCCTCCAGATCCATCCATTTGCCTAAGAACTTCATAAATTCATTGTTTTTAATAGCTGAGTAGTATTCCATTGTGTAAATGTACAACATTTTCTGTATCCATTTCCTCTGTTGAGGGACATCTGGGTTCTTTCCAGCTTCTAGCTATTATAAATAAGGCTGCTATGAACATGGTAGAGCATGTGTCCTTATGACAAGTTGGAACATCATCTGGGTACATGACCAGGAGTGGTATTGCTGGATCTTCCAGTAGTACTATGTCCAATTTTTCGAGGAATCGCCAAACTGATTTCCAGAGTGCTTGTGCCAGATTGCAATCCCACCAGCAATGGAGGAGTGTTCCTCTTTCTCCACATCCTCACCAGCATCTTCATCACCTGAATTTTTTATCTTAGCCATACTGACTTGTGTGAGGTAGAATCTCAGGGTTGTTTTGATTTGCATTTCCCTGATGATTAAGGATGTTGAATATTTTTTTAGGTGCTTCTCAGCCATTCTGCATTCCGCAGATGAGAATTCTTTGTTTAGCTCTGTACCCCATTTTTTACAAGGATTATTTGGTTTTCTGGAGTCCAACTTCTTGAGTTCTTTATATATATTGGATATTAGCCCCCTATCGGATTTAGGATTGGTAAATATCTTTTCCCAATCCGTTGGTGGCCATTTGGTCTTATTGACAGTGTCCTTTGCCTTACAGAAGCTTTGCAATTTTATGAGGTCCCATTTGTTGATTCTTGATCTTACAGCACAAGCCATTGCTGTTCTGTTTAGGAATTTTTCCCCTGTGCCCATATCTTCAAGGCACTTCTCCACTTATTCCTCGATAAGTTTCAGTGTCTCTGGCTTTGTGTGGAGTTCCTTGATACACTTAGACTTGAGCTTTGTTCAAGGAGAGCAGAATGGATCAGTTCCCATTCTTCTACATGATAACTGCCAGTTGTGCCAGCACCATTTGTTGAAAATGCTGTCTTTTTTCCCACTGGATGGTTTTAGCTCTTTTGTCAAAGATCAAGTGACCATAGGTGTGTGGGTTCATTTCTGGGTCTTCAATACTATTCCATTGATCTACCTGTCTGTCCCTATATCTGTACCATGCAGTTTTTATCACAATTGCTCTGTAGTACAGCTTAAGGTCAGAGATGTTGATTGCAATGGGGGTTCTTTTATTGTTGAGAATAGTTTTTGCTATCCCAGATTTTTGTTATTTCAGATGAATTTGCAAATTGCCCTTTCTAACTCAATGAAGAATTAAGTTAGAATTTTGATGGGGATTGTATTGAATCTGTAGATTGCTTTTGGCAAGATAGCCATTTTTACTATATTAATCCTGACAATCCATGAGCATCAGAAATCTTTTGATCTTCTGAGATCTTCTTCAATTTCTTTCTTCAGAGACTTGAAGTTCTTGTCATACAGATCTTTCACTTCCTTAGTTAGAGTCACATCAAAGTATTTTATATTATTTGTTACTATTGTGAAGGGTGTTGTTTCCCTAATTTCTTTCTCATCCTGTTTATCCTTTGTGTAGAGAAAGGCCACTAATATCTAGCTACTTCACTGAAGTTGTTTATCAGGTTTAGGAGTTCTCTGGTGGAATTTTTAGGGTCACTTATATATACTATCATATCATCAGCTAATAGTGATATTTTGACTTCTTCCTTTCCAATTTGTATCTCTTTGATCTCCTTTTGTTGTCAAATTGCTCTGGACTTCAAGTAAAATATTGAATAGGTAGGGAGAAAGTGGGCAGCCTTGACTAGTCTCTGATTTTGGTGGAATTGCTTCAAGTTTCTCACCATTTTGTATGATGTTGGCTACTAGTTTGCTGTATATTGCCTTTGTTATGTTTAGGTATGGGCCTTGAATTCCTGATATTTCCAAGACTTTTATCATAAAACGGTGTTAGATTTTGTCAAATGCTTTCTCAGCATCTAATGAGATGATGATCATGTGATTTTTGTCTTTGAGTTTGTTTATATAGTGGATTATGTTGATGGTTTCTGTATAGTGAACCATCCCTGATCCCCAGGGATGAAGCCTACTTGATCATGATGGATGATCATTTTGATGTATTCTTGGATTTGGTTTGTGAGAATTTTATTGAGTATTATTGCATCGATATTCATAAGGGAAATTCGTCTGAAGTTCTCTTTCTTTGTTGGGTTTTTATATGGTTTAGGTAGCAGAATAATTGTGGCTTCATAGAATAGATTGGGTAGAGTACATTCTGTTTCTATTTTGTGGAATAGTTTGAGGAGAATTGGAATTTGGTCTTCTCTGAAGGTCTGATAGAACTCTGCACTAAACCCATCTGGTCCTGGACTTTTTTTTTTTTTTTTGGTCGGGAGACTATTAATGACTGTTTCTATTTTTTAGGGTATATGGGACTGTTTGGAAAATTAATCTGATCCTGGTTTAAGTTTGGTACCTGGTATCTGTCTAGAAAATTGTCCATTTCATCCAGATTTTCCAGTTTTGTTGAGTATTGGTTTTTGTAGTAGGCTCTAATGATGTTTTGGATTTCTTCAGACTCTGTTGTTATGACTCCTTTTTCATTTCTGATTTTGTTAATTAGGATACTGCCCATGTGTCCTCTAACTAGTCTGGCTAAGGGTTTATCTATTTTATTGATTTTCTCAAAGAACCAGCTCCTGGTATGGTTGATTCTTTGTTCTTTGTTCTTTTTGTTTCCACTTGGTTAATTTGAGCCCTGAGTTTGATTATTTCCTGCAGTCTACTCCTCTTTGGTAAATTTTGCTTCCTTTTGTTCTAGAGCTTTTAGGTGTGCTGTCAAGCTGCTAGTATAAGCTCTCTCCAGTTTCTTTTTGGAGAAATAGAGCTATGAGTTTTCATCTTACCACTGCTTTCATTGTGTCCCAGAAGTTTGAGTATGTTGTGGCTTCATTTTCATTAAACTCTAAAAAGTCTTTAATTTCTTTATTTCTTCCTTACCAAGTTATCATTGAGTAGAGTGCTGTTCAGCTTCCATGTGTATGTTGGCTTTTGATTATTTATGTTGTTATTGAAGATCAGCCTTAGTCCGTGGTGATCTGGTAGGATGCATGGGATTATTTCAATATTTTTGTATCTGTTGAGGCCTGATTTGTGACCAATTATATGGTCAGTTTTAGAGAGGGTACCATGAGGTGCTGAGAAGAAGGTATATATATCCTTTTGTTTTAGGATAAAATGTTCTGTAGCTATCTGTTAGATCCATTTGTTTCATAACTTCTGTTAGTTTCACTGTGTGTCTGTTTAGATTCTGTTTCTAGGATCTGTCCATTGATGAGAGTGGGGTGTTGAAGTTTTCCACTATTATTGTGTGCAGTGCAATGTGTGCTTTGAGCTTTACCAAAGTTTCTTTAATGAATGTGGATACCCTTGCATTTGGAGCATAGATATTCAGAATTGAGAGTTCATCTTGGAAGATTTTAACTTTGATGAGTATGAAGTGCCCCTCCTTGTCTTTTTTGATAACTTTGGGTTGGAAGTCGATTTTATTCGATATTAGAATGGCTACTCCAGCTTGTTTCTTTGGACCATTTGCTTGGAAAATTGTTTTTCAGCCTTTTACTCTGAGGTAGTGTCTATCTGTCACTGAGGTGGGTTTCCTGTGTGCAGCAAAATGTTGGGTCCTGTTTACATATCCAGTCTGCTAGTCTAGGTCTTTTTATTGGGAAATTGAGTCCATTGATGTTTAGAGATATTAAGGAAAAGTAATTGTTGCTTCCTGTCATTTTTTTCATTAGAGTTAGAATTCTGTTCATGTGGCTATCTTCTTTTGGGTTTGTTGAAAGATTACTTTCTTGATTTTTCTAGGGTGTAGTTTCTGTCCTTGTGTTGGTGTTTTCCCTTTATTATCTTTGAAGGGCTGGATTAGTGGAAGGATACTGTGTGAATTTGGTTTTATCATGGAATACTTTGGTTTCCCCATCTGTGCTAATTGAGAGTTTTGCTAGATATAGTAGCCTTGGCTGGCATTTGTGTCCTCTTAGGGTCTGTATAACATCTGTCCAGGATCTTCTGGCTTTCATAGTCTCTGGTGAGAAGTCTGGTGTAATTCTACTAGGTCTGCCTTTATACATTACTTGACCTTTTTCTCTTACTGTTTTTAATATTCTATCTTTGTTTAGTGCATTTGGTGTTTTGATTATTATATGTTGGGAGGAATTTTTATTCTGGTCCAGTCAGTTTGGAGTTCTGTAGGCTTCTTGTATGTTCATGGGCATCTCTTTCTTTAGGTATGGGAAGTTTTCTTCTATAATTTTGTTGAAGATATTTACTGGACCTTTAAGTTGGGAATCTTTGCTCTCTTCTATACCTATTATCCTTAGGTTTGGTCTTCTCATTGTGTCCTGGATGTTTTGAACTCAGGATCATTTTGCATTTTCTTTGATTGTTGTGTCAATGTTTTCTTTGGAATCTTCTGCACCTGAGGTTCTCTCTTCCATATCTTGTATTCTGTTGCAGATGCTTGCATCTATGGCTCCTGATTTCTTTCCTAGGATTCCTATCTCCAGAGTTTTCTCCCTTTAGGTTTTCTTTATTGTTTCTACTTCCATTTTTAGATCTTGGATGGTTTTGTTCAATTCCTTCACTAGTTTGGTTGTGTTTTCCTGTAATTCTTTAATGGATTTTTGTGTTTCCTCTTTAAGGACTTCTATCTCTTTAGCTGTGTTCTCCTGTATTTCTTTAAGGGAGTTATTAATGTCCTTAAAATCTCTACCAGCATCATGAGATATGGTTTTAAATTAGAATCTTGCTTTTCCAGTGTGTTGGGATATCCAAGACTCGCTGTGGTAGGAGTACTGGGTTCTGATAATGCCAAGTGGTCTTAGTTTTTGTTGGTAAGATTCTTACGTTTGCCTTTCACCATCTGGTAATCTCTGGTGTTAGATGTTCTAGCTGTCTCTGGTTGGAGCTTGTTCCTACTGTGAGTATGTTAGCCTATATCTGCACTCCTGGTAGACCAGCTCTCTCCTGGCAAGACCAGTGCACAGAGGACTGAGAATAAGCTCCACCTCCTGGCTGAGGATGAAGGCCAGAGTGACTGTGTCGAAGAAGCTCTGTTGCTTCTGCAGCCCATGCACTCTCCTGCATGGACCTGCTTCAGAGAGACCCCCAGATAGAAAATGGCGATCTCACCTGAGTCTCAAGTTTTTTTTATATCTTTTAAAGTTTGTTTTGTATCTCAGCACATGGCCTATTTTAGAGAAAGTTTCCATATGCTGCTGAGGAGAATGTATATTCTTTGACATTCAGGTGGAGTACTGAATACATTTGTTATGAAGTTCCTCTGTGTACTTTAGTCAAGATGATCTACCTATTGAATAAAGTAGAGTGTTGAAGTCACCTACTGTAACTTTAATTTTTTAAATGCCTATTTTTAATGATGGTTCTTAAATGCTTGAACTTCCCTTGTAGCCCACCATCCAGCAGAGGGAGTGGGAAAGAAAGGATACAGAGGAAGTGGACCTGTTTAGAAAGGTTCTTTGGAGCAACTTCCATTTGTGTTGTCTGGAAATTGGCAGGTCAGTTCACAGTTTAGCAGCGGCAACTCAATGCACTCCCAAACACTTCATGGATACACCAGAGAGAATGCTGTATCTGAATGTAATTTCTCAAAGCAAGCATCACACTTATATTACAGAAGAAAACAAAGAAGTTAGGTGACACATCAGCCAAGGTACACTGAAGTTATCTTATGCATAATGACACAAAACAGAGAAATGCATATATAAAGACTGGCAGGAACTAGGCAGTGATTACAACTGAGATAAAAGGTGATCCTTTCTAAAGTCAGCCATACTAGGAGCCAGGTGAGGATTTCACATCCTAGTCACAATTTATGCTATTCCTCTGAGCCTTGTGAAAGCTTGCACCAGGGGGTTCTGTTTTTGCTAACCTTTTCATGAATAATGCAATACTCTAGTTCCTCCTTAAACCACAAGCCTCCTTCTTCCTAGACCATTGTAAATTCCTGCATATGGGAGTAACTCAGCTGTTATTCTAAGTTTAGTTTGTTGAACTAGCCCTGAAATTTTTAGCTCTTATCCAGTAAAATACTGCAAGAAAGCATGCAAGACCCTTCACACTATCACAGGGACAAATCTGGTTATGGGACACCAGAGACTCTCCAGGAGACAAGTTTCCATGAAACTTTTTGCCCCAGGACTGCGGCCAAGCTTTTGAACTTGCCATGCAGACTTCACTGGAATGGGTATAGCAGGTTCTGAACAACTGGAGCAGGGGCTATTCCAAAATCTCTTGTTTTTATGTGGGATATGTTCTAGCTGGCTGCCTTGTCTGGCCTCAGTGGGAACCTAGCTTCACAGAAACTTGATGTGTCAGGGTGGGGGTATATCCAAGGAGACTCCCACCTGCTCAGAGGAGAAGGGGAGGGAGGGTGGGAGGAAGGATTGTGGGAGGGAGTGACTGAGAGGGGACAAATGAACAGGATGTAAAGTGAGTAAGTAAAATAAATAAAAAAAAATAGTTTAAAACAAATAAATAAAAAGAAATCAAGTGCTATTATGCTGATCTTTCCTTTGCATATGAGTTGTGGGGGGTTGGTTTTTCATTCATTGGCTGGCTGGTTTTCTGTGTCTGTTTTTAAATATTTTTTCTTTGTTCTATTTATTTAGTATTTTAGCTAGGGTATGCTGTGGGATGTTTCCTTTTGGTCTTGTCCAGTTGAGGTTCTGTGTGTTTCTTCTATATGACTGTGTGTTTCTTCAGGATGACTGTGTATGACATTTTCTTCTGTATGTTCCGTGTATTTCTTCAGTATGACTTCCCTTAGTGGGGAAGTTTTTTTTTCTATGATGTTGTAAATATCTATTCTATGTCATTGGCCTGGGATTCTTCTCCATCATCTATGCCTATAATTCCAAGATTTGGTCTTTTGATTGTATCCCACATTCTCTTCATGTTCCTTTCCTGTTTGGTTTTGTTTGTTTGTTTGTTTGTTTGTTTTTGTTTTGTTTTACATTTTTGGTATTCCTTGCTTATTTCATCTAGATGTTCTACTTTATCTTTGAATCCTATATTCTGTCTTCTGTTTGACTCATTCTATTTATAACTGGGTTTTATAACTGGGGTACTGAGTTTTCCAGTTTCATTGCAGATAATCACAACTGGTCAAAATCCAGAGATCAATTGATTTAAGGGTGTCTACCACAAATTAACATATGGACAATACAATCCCTATACTTAAGGTATAGGGAACATCACATATAAGAGGGGACAGAAAAATTGAAAACTCAGAGGACAAAGATAGTAGTTGAAAGAAAGTTTCTTTTTAAGAAGAAAGCAAGCAAGAAAGGAAAAAAGAAACAAAGAAAGAAAGAGGAAAAATGAAGAGAGGAAATGGGAAAAGTCACATGGAGTAGAGGTGAATGATCAAGACATACTGTATTACATTCTCTAGGAAATGATAAAATATTATTTTTAAAAAGGTGATTGATTTTAAATGAACAATAATTTTAGTAGCTAAAAGAAGCTAAATGTATCTTCCTGAAAGCAAATCTAATTCTGGCTTTCTCTTCTCTTTAGGGAAGGTGGTCCCACAGTGGCTGTGTCGTCTGCTTGGCTGTGCCATCGGCTTGGCATAGAAACCAGTGCTGATTTCCCAAAGCATTGAGATTACTTTATATGATCCAAGTAGCAGCAAAAATTGGAAGGAAACACTTCATAGGATCACTGAATAGTTTAATAGAGATGTTCCTAAGATATCTTGTAAAATTTTGCTAAAATGATTAAGTACAGAGGAAAAGAATAAATCCACAACAAGGAAGGAAATTTACACCTACATGTGAGCCTGTCTACTTTTTGGAATACAACTCTACACACACACACACACACACACACAGAGAGAGAGAGAGAGAGAGAGATACCTCTAGCTTGCACCAAGTTGACAAAACTAGCCAGCACCACCAGTGAACATGTGTTTGGGTGTACATGTACACGTATGCACTGCAGGAGGAGGCCAAGAGTTGATACTGGGTGTCTTCTTCCATCTCTGTCTACTTTATTTATTGTGGCAGGAGCTGTCCCTAAACTTGAAGCTCACCAATTACAGCAAGTCTAGATAGCCAGCTTATCCCTGGGACCCGATCTCTGCCTCCTTAGTGCTGGGGTTATCACCAACACCTACCAGGTTTTTACATGAGTTCTTGGTATCCAAAGTCTAGGGGGACTCAAACTTGCCTGCCAGGCTTTACCAGCTGAGCCCTTTTCCTAGCTCCTCACTTCCTAATGAAATACTTTAGACGCAGATGATGAAGTACTTGTGTTTTACCTACAGTATTTATGTAAGCAATGCTTGATAAGTGGTATGCTAAATGAGCAATTTACAGACAGAAGGTCTTTTACTTACAATTGCCCATAAATATTTAGCATAAATATAAATATTCAGGCAAAAGCCTATAAATATTGTACTCCTGTCACAAGGAATCACAAACTTTAAAGTATATATCAATTTTCCTTAAGAGCCCAAGCAGTTCATGAAAATTCATTGCTAGGGAAGAACTAAAATCTGGGGAACAATGTGTTCTTTCTCTTCTACTTCAATTATTTTTACATAACTCCTAATTCTGTGATGAGACATTTTAGAATATTGAATGCTTTTTTAAAAAATATCTACAGATTGCCTCAGTGGGTGCCAGAGGCTCTGTCAGGTACTTAAGAATTATGTGTAACCAATAAATTGGTTACAAATCTTAATTTGCAAATTGAACTGTTTACTGCAGAGTACTCTGGGGGAATTTGACAGTCTTTAAAGCAATGTGCTACTGTTTCCACCAAATTAGAGCATTCTCTCCAAGAGGAAGGAGAGGCTCTTCAGGTTCAAGAGACTAGCAAGTCCCCCGGGCATGGGGATGGGGGCTCAAGAGACACAGGAAGCTGAGGACTCTAAAGGAGTTAACAGATTTTCCAAGACCCCTCCAAGGTTAAAATAAAATCAGAAAATGGTTGTGGGGATGAGGAACTTCCTGTGGAGTTGACAGGTTGAGGGTTCTGATGTTGCAGCTTTCATGAGTCACTGCTGTGAAGTAGCAGTTTTTGAAGCTTTTGTATTACCCATGCTCCTGCAGGTAGCCCATGGTGGGAGGGGGGACTGAGGTGAGGGGGGACAGGGACCTGCTGGCTCACTAAACTCATCCTTGGGGGAGTGGTTTCATTGATGGTATCCTTGGTGTCCCATCTGGGACAAATAGATATTTATTCACTTCTCTGAGGGAGAAGCTACCTAACAATATTTTCACATTTACAAAAGAGGACATCTCATGCAGGTGTCTAGAACTAGGATTCCAAAGGCCCTGGGAAGAGAGAGACAGTGCTGCTCTTTGGACTACCTTTATAGGCAGTAACAAAGAAGAGAGACACCCAAACAAAAACTGTCTTCTTATAGTAATGCTTAAATTTTTGCTGTTACCTCCCAAAACATAGAAAGAGCTGGTAGCTCCAGAGAATCCTCAAAGCAAAGAGGACAGGAAAAGGCTACCCCTGCCGCTCCAGAGAATAGAGTGTATCAGACCCATTATCCACTCATGCTGTTCTTCCTGCAGTTGATGCTTCCATCTGAGTATCCCTTCTTGTTCACTTTACCATTGTTTATAAGATCAGGAAACTGCTGCTCTAATGGCTGCTACAGAAGTCAAGTGTTAAGGATCCCTTGTCCTCTCAGCAAAGGGTTAAACGGTTCTTTATTGGAATGGTAGTTACAGTGATGTCTCTGGTTAATTTATAAGATGTTTTAGAATCAGATATAATGCTACACAAATACAAAATGTATAATAGCAATGACTATCATCATAAGTATTTACTGAAGAGAATTAAAACACACACACATTAAAAGGTCTGTACATTGAGTGGGATATGGTGATACACAACCCCCCCAAAGAAAGAAAGAGAGAAAGAGAGAAAGAGAGAGAGAAAGAAAGAAAGAAAGAGAGAGAGAGAGAGAGAGAGAAAGAAAGAAAGAAAGAAAGAAAGAAAGAAAGAAAGAAAGAAAGAAAGAAAGAAAGAAAGAAAGATTGTGGTAAGCTTGGGCTACATAGTAAGACTTTGTCTCAAATAAATTAAAGCAAAAAAAGTTGTATATGAATATTACATTAACAACATAAACTGGAACTTCTGCCTATCCACAAGTGAAAGGATACATTTTTAGATTTCTATGTGATGGAGTGCAACTCAGGATAAAAGGGGGGGAGTAGAAATCTACACAGTAACAGATAATATGCTGGGCAAAAGTAGCTAGGCATAGAAAGAGTACATAGTATATAATTCTATTTATAAAATGAGGTGCTGAAATAATTAGAACTCAGTTATAGTGACTTTAAAGGAATAGACCCCTGTTTTGTTGAGATGGGGGATGGGAGCACTGACTGCAAAGCAATACAAGAAACTTAGAGGGATGATAATCTTGATGTTCTGTTGTCATTGCTGTTGGTTGGTTGGTTGGTTGGTTGGCTGGTTGGTTGGTTGGTTGGTTGGTGGTTGGTTGGTTGGTTGGTTGGTGGTTGGTTGGTTGGTTGGTGGTTGGTTGGTGGTTGGTTGGTTGGTGGTTGGTTGGTTGGTTGGTGGTTGGTTGGTTGGTGGTTGATTTTTTTGTTGGCTGGTTGGTTTTGAGACAAAATCCCACTATATAGCATAACCTGGTCTCAAACTCCTGACTCTCCTGCCTCTACCTCTCAAGTGCTAAGATTGCAGGCATACACCACCATGACCAGTCTCCCTATACTTTAATTGAATAAACAATAGCTCAGGTTAAGTTGTACTGGCTAGCCTCACCTAATCTTCTGAATGCAAAACCATTCATGCAGGCTAACTGGGCTGATTTCAGGTTCATGACTTCTGAAGGATCCCAAGAATGCCAACATTGCCCGATTTGGCCTCTGTCCCCCCTCTCAACAATCATCCCATGGTTTCCTCGTATATCCACTTATACCCACTTCCTCATTCTCAACAGCTGACTTTGCTACCTGTTACATTCAAAAGGAGAAGAAATTAAAGACGTTTGAAGAATGTTATTAATATGAAAATCCACTTGCATGTCTATGTTCACACTCTTGTTACAACCAACAAGCCACCTATATCCCCAGCAATGCACACACTTTCACTTACTCATTAAAGTATGTATCATCTCAACTACTAAGGACACTGGTCCAGCAATCATCCCTATTCTTCAGTATTGGCTTTTCTGCCTCTTGTGGGCACTTCCAACTTTATATAAACACACTCACATATACACTGGTTTTTAAAAATCTTCCCTTGGCCTAGAATCCCACTCCATTTCCTTGCTTTCCTTCATGAAGGCATTCCTACAGAATAATTCTCTGTAATTCTTCTCTATTTCCTTTCAACCCTTTCTCCCATGACACTAAAATCAGTATTTTTTCTATTGTTGCATTAAAATTGTTCTTGTTCTGTCACTGAGCCCTTCATACATCAAAATCCATGGCTCCATCTCTTAGCTTCAAGATTTTTTTTTTAATCTCCTGGTCCTTCTCCTTAGAAACACCACTTCCCAGTCCTCTTTGCCCTGTTTTCCTCATTTCTCAAACTCCAAATTTGAGTTATTGCTGGCTCAACTTAGGAGCTCTTTCTTTCTCTTTCTTAGAATTCACTAGGAATGTCCAGCCTTGTCCACTTATACTCAATATGTACCTCAGTGGCCCTAATAGCCCTTTCTAGAGTTAAATATATTCCATAGACACCTACACAATGAACATTCCCTCCTTGACTGTGTCATAGACACACTAACACGTCTAAAACAATATCCCAAAGTCCTCTCACAAAGTTGCTGCTCTCCCTACTGTCCCAATTTAAGAGGAGATGTCCATGGTAGGAGCTGCTCAGTCAAACGACCTTAACGTTGTGTCTTACTTTTGAACTGAGAGTTAGGGTATACTGTAATTGTGAACTGAGTTATGTTGTATCTTAGCTGTGAACTGGGGAGTTGATGTCAGGAAACCTGAACTGCTTAAATAATTGCATGTTTGCCTTCAGAAACAAGTCCAGAGCTGAAGAGTTTCTGGAGTCTTGGACTAGTGGCTCTAGCTCCTCTGGCCTCTCTCTAATAGATTCAGTGGAGCTAACAAGAAAATGACCAAGAAAAGGAACAGAGGGAAAGCAGAGGAGAAATGGGAAGGTGTTGGTCCTCATGATCCTTTTTTAAGGAGCTGCCCCAACAGCTGCATCTTCCACAGTATGGTACTGTCCAGGCCACTCCTACCTTTACTGGAACTGGGAAATGGAATGCTAGCATGTCACCCCAGAAATATCAGTGTTCAGCAGAGTGGACATACCATGCCTCAAACGATCTACTGTAGCCTTTACTCTTAATTTTTTTTTTCATGTTTCTCACTTTTGATTTAGAGCAAGACCTGGTCTCAAAAACCAGCTGAGCACACTCTTCTTTTCCATAAGAGTAAAGGACCCCTCCCCATAAGTGCTCTGATGGGTACCTCTTCCACCTTCCTCTGGGTTCATAACTACAACTCACCATAGCTACTAAGAACTCCAAGCTGTCAGCGATGCCCAGCTCTTAGAGGAGTCTAGCTTTTCCTCTGAATTCTCTGCACTCAGCCAAGGCGTCTTGGAGCAGAGCTTGGGCACAGCTTAGTTGTGCTCAACTACTACTGACTAGAAGCCATAGAGTCAGGGTCTACTAGAGAGACTGAGTTCTAACTCCTTTAGTTAGAGTCCTATTACTGTGAAGAGGTACCATGACTGCAGCAACTCTTATAAAGGAAAGCATCTAATTGAGGCTGCCTTATATGTTTTAGAGGTTTAGTCCATTGTCATCAAGGCAGGAAGAATGGTGGTGTGCAGAGAAGCATGGTGCTGGAGAGGTACCTGAGAGTTCTATAACTGGATCAGCAGGCAGCAGGAACAGAATGACCCACTTGGCCTGCCTTGAGCTTGTGACACTTCAAAGCCCATCTCCATTCTCACACTTCCTCCCACAGGGCCACACCTACTCCAACAAGGACATACCTACTCCAACAAAGCCACATGCCCTAATCCTCTCAAATAATTCCACTCCCTAGGAGCCTCTGTGGTCCATTTTCACTCTTATAGCCTAGAACATTCAAAATCTATTCTAGATTTGTTCTAATCTTATACCGTATACATGCCACGCATGTACAGGCAAACATTCAGAAGGAATCTCAATGGGGAAGACTGAGATTAACCTATGCACATGATATTTTTTATCATTAATTTATATAGGAAGGGCCTGCCCCACTCTAAGTAGTACCATTCCTCAGCAGGTAGACTTGGGCAGTATTATAAAAGATAGCTGAACATAGCCTCAGAGAAGCCAGTATGCAACATACCCTTGTGCTTTCCACTTCAGTTCCTGCCTCAGAGTTCCTGCTTTGAGTTCCCGCCTTGGCTCCCCTAGATAATTAATTGTAAACTGTAAGCCAAATAAACACTTTCTTCTCCCAAGTTGCTTTGGGGTAGTGTTTATCACAACAATAGAGAAGCAAAGTAGTACAGATAAATTCTAAATAGAATGGGCAATGGTATCCTCACAGTCCCTTGTATCCTTGATACAAGCTTCCTGTTTCCACAGAAGTCTTGGAAACACTGAGCCCTTGTTTTCTATGCCATTGCTATTAAAACCGTGCTTTCTTACCCACCCCAGTCTTACTCTATCATCCCTATCACATAAGGCTAGAGTACTTCCTTGGTATCTGTACTGGCTAGGCTTGTGTCAACTTGACACAGCTGGGGTTATCACAGAGAAAGGAGCTTCAGTTGGGGAAATGCCTCCATGAGATCTAGCTGTGAGGCATTTTCTCAATTAGTGATCAAGGGGGAAAGGCCCCTTGTGGGTGGGATCATCTCTGGGCTGGTAGTCTTGGGTTCTATAAGAGAGCAGGCTGAGCAAGCCAGGGGAAGCAAGCCAGAAAAGAACATCCCTCCATGGCTTCTGCATCAGCTCCTGCTTTCTGACCTGCTTGAGTTCCAGTCCTGACTTCCTTTTGTGATGAACAGCTGTATGGAAGTGTAAGCCAAATAAACCCTTTCCTCCCCAACTTGCTTCTTGGTCATGATGCTTTGTCCAGGAATAGAAACTCTGACTAAGACAGTATCTTTTTATCAAATTCATGGAAGATCGGTGCAACATGATCTTCCAAAATGCACTTTTCTCAGTCCCAAAATGTATTAAGTGAATTAGCATTGTTTAAGGCTGAATGATAGGAGAGCTTTGTGCAAATCTGTTTTTACACTTCCTAGGAAACATGTCTACCATACTACCCTGCGCTTGTCAAGTAACCGTTTTCAACATTAGTGTCCAAAATGATTCAGCAACTTAATTATGCAATAGAAAAAAATGTAATAACATGTACAAAATGTTCACAATGTACTATTAGAGTAAGAGAGTACATTATTATACTTCATATGCTCACAACTATTCAAACATGGAACTGTGGGATCGATTTTTTTTTCTGGGAAGTAGCCTTATGGTTGATGCTTTGTAACATTTCTCAGACATGTTCACACTTTTCAAGATTTTCCAGTTTCTTAATATTAGACATTTATTACTTTGAAATTCAAGGAAAAATATATGTAGAGTTTGGGGGTATTTTATTTCCCCTTAGTGTTACTGAATGCACAGCACAGGCGCAGTAGCAAGAGAACACATGAGTGCTGGAGAACAAGTTTTACCAGGAGCATTTACCAGGACTCCTGATGACAAGTGCTGAGAGCCAAATCCAAAAACACAGCTGGTTCCAAGGCTCCGCAACCTCAGAACCCCATCTCTCTCTCTCCTCCCCACCTATTCTCTGTGTGTCTCCTCATCAATTACCATAAACAACATCCTCCAAATGGCTGGACTGAGCAATTTACAGTTGTCCTTAGAGCTTGCCACCCCAGTGGAGACTTTCACTCTCAGAGTTCATGTGTCAAGTCTCAGAGAAGGCCAAACATGCCCCGCATCTGAACAGGAGACAGAGAGGGAAGCATTCTCATGAGCCAAGGGTAGGCTACTTGCCTTCCCTGAGACAATGAAGAAAGAGGC
Organism: Mus minutoides; assembly: GCA_902729485.2. Classification (NCBI taxonomy): domain Eukaryota; kingdom Metazoa; phylum Chordata; class Mammalia; order Rodentia; family Muridae; genus Mus; species Mus minutoides. The sequence goes on along the minus strand of LR752098.1, from coordinate 73,394 downwards.
AGAACGCTGCAGCCTGGTGCAGGGTCCCCCATAGTAAAGGGTTCTGGAACTAGAAGGAAAGGGAACTATCTGAACTAAACAACAGTCTATTTAGCTTTTCAGTAGTTAAATTTTGAAATAAAAGCTAATATTTCACTTAAGAAGCTATTGGCCATTTCTGAGCATGGCTCCGGTTTTGAGGCCGATACAAAGCACCCTACTGACAGGCGTCTGCCATGAAATGACTTCATTTTCCTCCCTTGCCACTGCTTTAACTCATTTCTTGTACCATCCACCAACTCAAAATTACAAGTATCATAGTCTCTTCCTGGTTTCATATGAAAATTTCCCTAGATTTATAATAACACAATTACAATTGGAAACATTACTCATAAGTCTGTGTTTTCCTCCCTGTCTCCTATTCACATATGCACACCAAGCAGGGCAGATCCAAGTCTTCTCTGAAGATCAAATTTGTGAAGTCCAGTGCTGGGAGTCTTTCTCCACTGGAAGGTAAGCTCTGAGCATAACGCAGCCTTAGAAGCCAATTAGTGGAGAAGAAAGCTAGACAACAGGATAAAGAGCATATGCATTTATTCCTGGTTTGCTCAGAACTTCTAGCAATCAACAAAAACTGACTTTGGCTGGCCTAACACTCCCCACCATAAAAAGTACTCATTAAAGTCCAGCAGAGGCTCACAGAACCTCTGAGAATCAAACATGCATGCTGAATAGTCAAGAACAATCTCTGCTCTCGCTTCAGGATGCACTACAGTTAAAGGACCCTGCTGATGTCCTCACCATCTAAACAGGACTTGGGCAGGTGCTACAGCTCATGTGGAGATGCTCAGGAGCAGATGCCAAAGACCCTGGCTCTGGTACTCCTACAGAACTGACCATCACAGATAACATCTCTATCCTCTTCTCTCCCATTGCCCACATTTGAATCAGATATACATACAAATATCCCATGGCCAGACTGCAAGGGAAGCCAGGAAAGCAAGTTTCCTCCTGCAAGCTGGGGGACCAAGAGGCACAAATGGCGATTTTCTAAGTACTAGAACACTCTTCAAGGACACCAGGCATCAAAATGTCCATAATAACTATCCAGAGACTACCCCACCCGGGGATCTATCCCATAATCAGTCACCAAACCCAGACACTATTGCATAGGACAGCAAGAGTTTGCTGAAGGGACCCTGATATAACTGTCTCGTATGAGGCTATGCCAGTGCCTGGCAAATACAGAAGTGGATGCTCACAGTCATCTATAGAATGGAACACAGGGCCTCCAATAGAGAAGCTAGAGAAAGTACCCCAAGAGCTGAAGGGGTCTGCAACCCTATAAGAGGAACAACAAAATGAACTAACCAGAACCCCCAGAGCTCGTGTCTCTAGCTGCATATGTAGCAGAAGATGGCCTAGTTGGCCATCATTGGGAAGATAGGCCCTTTGGTATTGCAAACTTTATATGCCCCAGTACAGGGGAATGTGAGGGTCAAGAAGTGGGAGCGAGTGAAGGGGAGCAGAGCAGGGGGAGGGTATAGGGAACTTTAGGATTGCATTTGAAATGTAAATTAAGAAAATATCTAATAAAAAATGAGTTATAAAAAAAGTCCATAATAATAATTTTTTTAAAAGCCCACCATAAGCCCTACTGGAGAGGGTTTTTCTCTACTAATGCCTCCCTGTCTTTCTCTTTCAACAATCAGAAGACCAACCACAGTGTGGAGTGCTGGCGTTGGCTAAGTGCTGCAGCGACTTCGTGGAGAAATAATAGAACAGTGCAATTTGTGAACTGCTCTCATTTCTTTCCATCTCAAACTCAGTAATACCTAAGCTAGAACTCTAATTTTAAACAATAAGGATATCTACACGAAAAAACATATTACACAAAAAATTCTCCTACACCAGTATCAAGCATTTTAAACCTCTAAAAACATTGTATCTTGAATAACAGATTATTCTCCTGCTTTTTAACAGCTGAGATAAACTAGTTATTTTTCTTTCAAAGAATAATTATTTCTTTTGCAACTATTCTTCTATAAACAAACAAATATCATCATAAGAAATTTCAATATGATCATATCTATTCCTTTATATAAATGTCAAGATTTTACTATTGTCTTCCAGGGTATGTATGTATTTCTGTGTTCCAGTTGACAGTATGAGTAATAAAACTTCCTTCTTCACCAGACCCTGTCAGCAGCAGCAGTGTAAATCAAACACATTTTTGAACCCCTGATTTAAATTTATAAAACTGGCGTCATATGGCCCATTTGTACAAAAGCATTTTCAATTTTTTTTAAAAAAGAATTGCTGCACTGTTTTTCTTCACACACCAGCTTCATGTCCCTACAGGCTCGAGTCACACTGCCACCTGGTGTGGTTGAGGCAAACTTCCTCCTTCTCTGAAGCCACCAGGGCACTGACAATTTACTGACCCCTATGTCCCTGAGCCATGGCAGAGGCATTCACAAGGCTCATTAGAAAGAAGAAAGGGGTTTTGATCCCCTGCAAACATAAATCATTTTGTAAGAAAGGAAAAACTTTAAGCCTCTGGCATTTTAAATTCAGCAAATGTTTAAGGCTTGCCTGCAGGTGATGCTGCAGGAGAGTAAATAGGGGTTGGGGGAGTAAAGTCATGAGATAATGTGAACTAAGCTAGGCTCAAGAGTGACCCAGGGGAAAGAAGTCATGAAATGATGGTAAGGCAAATCAAAATAGGGTTCTTAGGGAAAGTGTTATTTGAAAGAGACCTGAAAGGGGGGAGGGTTGGAAGTTCTGGGTAAACTACGTCAATTCCACACTATACTCATCCATAGACCTAAACTACATCAATTCCACACTATACTCATCCATAGAACTAAACTACGTCAAGTCCACACTATACTCATCCATAGAACTAAACTACGTCAAGTCCACACTATACTCATCCATAGAACTAAACCACGTCAAGTCCACACTATACTCATCCATAGAACTAAACCACGTCAACTCCACACTATACTCATCCATAGAACTAAACCACGTCAATCCCACACTATACTCATCCATAGAACTAAACCACGTCAATCCCACACTATACTCATCCATAGAACTAAACCACGTCAATCCCACACTATACTCATCCATAGAACTAAACCACGTCAATCCCACACTATACTCATCCATAGACCTAAACCACGTCAATCCCACACTATACTCATCCATAGACCTAAACCACGTCAATCCCACACTATACTCATCCATAGACCTAGACCACGTCAATCCCACACTATACTCATCCATAGACCTAGACCACGTCAATCCCACACTATACTCATCCATAGACCTAGACCACGTCAATCCCACACTATACTCATCCATAGAACTAAACTACGTCAATCCCACACTATACTCATCCATAGAACTAAACTACGTCAATCCCACACTATACTCATCCATAGAACTAAACTACGTCAACTCCACACTATACTCATCCATAGAACTAAACTACATCAACTCCACACTATACTCATCCATAGAACTAAACTACATCAACTCCACACTATACTCACACTAGTAGTATGGCACCTGTGTTAGCCTACCTTCTAGTGCTATATTAGAATACCTGAAAATGTGCTTTAAAGAAAATAAGTTTAGTGCCAGAGAGGTGTCTCAGTGGTTAAGAACACTTGTTCTTAGAGAGCAACTAGATTCAGTTCCATGGACCTTAAATATCTTAGAAATTAAAGTTCTATATAACTTACTCGTAAGTCCCAGCCACAGTGTTACTGGGGCCACTTGCCTAATTGAGGAGACTGCCGGGTGAAGATGCTCCTCTGACTGGGGAAGATGGCCTGTACCAAAGGGCTTTCCAGGCAAACAGGATGGCCTGTACCAAAGGGTTTTCCAGGCAAACAGGATGGCCTGTACCAAAGGGCTTTCCAGGCAAAGGACAGATTGAAAGTACAGTCAGATATTTGCTACAGGGCCAGCGTTTCTTCCCTACTTTGAAATATACTGTAAAATTTTACTATTACTTCTTAGAATTGCATCAGTAAAAGTTACACTACCGTATTCTTAGTGTAAAAGTATTGGTAACTAAATCGAGGAGGGTTTTGTGTTGTTTTATGAGCAACCATGTTTAAGTTCTATGATCCAATTATAACAGACCTCCTCCATTTTAATATCACATGTCGTTAGTTGATTCGAATGAGTTTAACAGCCATCCAAATGTGAATATTTGTAATGCTTAATGTCTTGGAAGGATTTAGTTTAGTAGAAATAACTAGGTTGGTGAATTTGGACACTAATTTCCCTTCCTATGCACTTCATATATTGAGTGTTATAGTATAGGCTTATCTAAATGGAGTTTTCCTATTTTCTTGCTATTGGTGATAGGTACACTTTCTATCACTGAGCTATGGTACGAATCCTCATTACCTTTCATTTTGATAAAGGGTCTCACTAAATTGGCCAAGATGGCTTTGAATTCACTCTGTAGCTCACACTTAGATTATTTCTGGTTTTATGGCCATGTATTTTCTTCTAAGGCGGGTCACATGACAATCTTGCTAATGGAGATTCATATTTTCATTGTTCAGATTTAAGGCAGCACTCAGGAGCAAGCGACATGATAGAGCTAATGAGCTGGCATCCCTGATGCTGTCTGCTTCTTACCTGAAGTTCTTACCTTACTGATCCATCTGTCTGCATGCCCTCCATTGATGTTTCAATGGGTCCATCTTTCACCACAGTCTTTGCACACTTTCCTGTCTGAATTTGCTTTTTACATTTTTCTGATGTAGAAAGACAAAAGCAATGTTTTTCAAAGTCAGTGTTCAAAAAGCATTGCCTCTCTCTTCTTTCAAGATTAATGTACTGTCAGCCACCTATAACCTAGAATATCAAAGCCCAGACTGAGGGTTTGTTGAAAAGGTAATCTTGAGTTGATTAAGAAGTAAAATTAAAAACTGGGTGATGGTGGCCTCTAATTCCAGCACTTAGGCAGGTGGATCTTTGAGTTTAATGCCATCCTGGTCTACAGAGTGAGTTCCAGAACAGCCAGGGCTACACAGAGAAACCCTGTCGAAGAAGAAGAAGAAGAAGAAGAAGAAGAAGAAGAAGAAGAAGAAGAAGAAGAAGAAGAAGAAGAAGAAGAAGAAGAACAAGAAGAAGAACAAGAACAAGAAGAACAAGAACAAGAAGAACAAGAACAACAAGAAGAAGAAGAACAAGAAGAAGAAGAACAAGAACAAGAAGAACAAGAAGAACAAGAACAAGAAGAAGAACAAGAAGAAGAACAAGAAGAACAAGAACAAGAAGAACAAGAAGAACAAGAACAAGAAGAAGAACAAGAAGAACAAGAAGAAGAACAAGAAGAAGAAAGAAAAAAAGAAGAAGAGGAGGAGGAGGAAAGAAGGAAGAAGAGGAGGAAGAGAAGGGAGAAGAGGAAGGGGAAGAAAAGAAGTAAAGGAAGAGAAGAACAAGAATAAGAACAAGAATAGCAAAAAGGAGGAGGAAGAGAAGAAGGAGAAGAAGAAGAAGAACGCATGCCCCCCAGTGTATTGAGTCTCCTTTCAGGAAGTGGAGAAATGTCAGTCTACCCACATCTAGGCCCCACTCAAATAGAATAACAGGTGAAAATGCAGTATAACTAGGGGATATAGCTAAACTTCCCCTTCAATTATTTCACTAGGACTATATATTGAAAGAGGTAGATAGGCAAGGATATGTAAGTACATTGACTTAGTTTCATTCAATCTTAGATTTTTATATGTTCTATTATTTTTCTCAACAACAAAGGTCTTTCCCAAGTTTTCACATTTAGTGTCAAGTTGGGAGGCCCTAGCAGAGACCTTTTTGGTGGGACTGGGTTTTGGAGAGCGTTTATAACCATGAGATACATAAAAGATATTAGAAGAGGAAGTGGTACAACCCTATGGCATCACAAGAAAGTAATTTGCAAATGTGATTGTCAATGTTGCCTAATGGACAAAATCTGGAATGTCCTGCAGACATGTCTGTAGGGGGTTGCCTTGACTGTACTGATTGAGGTGGAATGGCCCACCCACTGCAGGTGGTACTGTTCGCTGACTGAGACTCTGGACTATGTCAGAGGAGAGTGGGGTCTAATAGCCTGCTTGCACTCCCTTCTGACACCTAAAATACCAGCTCTTCCTAGTTTCCACTGCTATGCTGTTCTGTCATGGTAGACAATGTCTTAACTGTAATCTAAAATAAGCCCTTTCTCCCTTAAGTTGCTTTTCTCAGAGTATTATTTAATCACAGCAACAAGAAAATAAATTAAGACCATGGAGAATGTAAAGGGTGGGGGTAGGGGAGAGAAAAATGAAGACAGTCCATCAAGAAACAGGTCAAGTGGAATTCAGCAGTGGCTTAGCCAAGAAAGAGGGCATGAAGAGAGGAGATACTAGGGTAGGTGTGTAACAGTCGTTTTATTAGCATTTTCTTGAAGCCTCTTCTGTTTTCCTCCATCTCCTCAAGTACTCCCTCCTCCATCTCTTTTGCAGGCTCCTCTATCACCACACAATCTCTAACTACGAAAGAACACCAGAAAGGGTTCCATTCTGGATCCTATTCTCTTCTTACTTTACCCACCATGTCATCTGATCCTTTATTCTAAACTGTATTCATCAGTCCTCTTTTGCCACAGAAGTTCATGTAGCAAAGCACACTAAAGAACAATGGCTCTAGGCGCTTAACATTTATTTGGCATGGAACTGCAGATTAGCCTCGTAGTCCTGCCAGCACTGCTCCTAGACTGGGTCTGGTTTTGTTACCCAGCTGGTTTTCTCAAGGGTTCTTTAGTATCTGGGATTAAGTATTCTTTAGTACAGGTGTGTACCACCATATTCATGTGTCTTGTAAGTACCTGACTGGGTACAGTCAGCTGAACCCAGGCATGTTTTAATGAATAAGAAAGAAGGCAAGAGCAAACCATGCCAAATGCTTGCACATTTAAAAGCTTCTGGTTGCAACTTGTAGAATGCCATTTGAGAAATGTAGACAAACCATAATGTCAGCCTGGGGAGAATAACAATAAATCCACAAGATATGGCAGCGGTATTTCCATGTTTTCCACGTAGCCCTCAGTTCCTTGCAACCAACCTTGCTAGGCAAACAGTTTTGTTTGCTTTGATCTTAATGATTACAATTAGCACTCAGGTCACACAGTAAAAATATCTTTATTTACATATAGATAAATGGAGGGATAGATGGCTGAATATGAACATTACAGAAGGGATACACAGGGTTAAAGAGGCCATAGCAGAGCCCCAGGGGTTTCAGAGAAGCTGCATAAAGGCAGAAGGGGAATAGGATAGAGGTGCAGAATGATAGAGGTGCAGAATGATAGAGGTGCAGAATGAGTCTTTGTTGTAGGAGGGGTCAGATAATTAATCCCACTGGGAGTTTGCTAGAGGTACTGCTGTAGAGTCAAGGGCTGAGCCACACTCTGGTAGAAGTGGAACGCAGTTTGTAGAGGTGAGGGTCAGGATCAGATCTAAACAGATGAACACACACACACACACACACACACACACACACACACATGCACAGTGGTTAGATGATGGATGGATGAACATTTCACCATCAGTGTTAAGAGTCTTCCTCTTTGACCCATGGTTCCCACAGCATATGTGGCAGAGGATGGCCTTGCTGGCTTCAGTGGGAGTTGAGGCCCTTGGGCCTGAGTGTATTCAATGCCCCAGTGTAGGGGAATGCCAGAGTGGGAAGGTAGGAGTGGATGGGGATCACCCTCTTAGAGGCAGGGGAGGGGAGTTAGGATAGGGAGTTTCCAAAGGGAAAAACATTTGAAATGTAAATAAAGAAAATGTCCAATAAAAAAAAAAAAGAGTCTCCCTCTTCAAGGGGTCCAAATTAGGACGTCACACCCTTTTCTCCATCTGGTCTCAGGCCTGTTTTGCCTGGGATGTTTTAATGTGCTCATGTGTTCTACAGTCTTGTGTGTTTATAAAGTAGCATCCTTTCTATTATAGGAAAGAGCTGTTAATCTGTGTATCCTGGGTGGTGCTGCTGGACAGCGCTGCTTTTGTGCCCCCAAGGACACACTGTCATCTGCTTCTGCACTCAAGCTGGAGCCAAATGATGTTGGCAAAATGGATTCTCTCAAAGCAAGAGAAGTCAAAAAACAACCACTGGCACAACCTGGTCAAACACTGCATGGCGTTCCTTAGCATCCTGCGGGACACGGGTGGGCAAGCACTGCAGTATGATAAGGCAAACGCTATAGACCCAAGGGAAAGATGAAAAAGTGAAACCATTTTCAAAACAATCCACATCTATATGTGAAAACCCCCAATTTAAATATATAGATCCAAATTCCTTCCTCTACTCTAGACATGAATATTCAATAATCTAGGGAACAGCCCACTTGCAAACTCCAAACATTTTATGTAAAGCATGTTTAACATTGAATTTTTATCTTCTTTCAAAATCTGCTCTCTGACACTCTCCTTTTCAATACAATATGACAATACTATCCATTGTGACTCAAGCCAGGTACCTGAAAGTAGTCCTTGACGTTTTTCTCTCCAACAAGATTAGTAAATTCTATCTTCATAATACCTCATTTCTATTTTCTCTTCATCCTTCTTCCAAGTTGTCTTTATCTCTTCTGAAAACCTAAAAATATATCATTTATCTTTGACATAAAATCTCAAATCTTTCTCTAGATATTCAGTGCGGCCTCCCGAGATGCTCATCCAGCCATGCGATTCCTGTGCAGTTTTCACTTTTGAAATCCCTGCATCACAGGCTGTTGTTCATTATCCAGCTACAGGAGCCAAATCAATGAGCTCCCAGTTCAGTGAGAGACCATGTCTCAAAAAATAAGGTGTAGTATAACTGAAGAGGACACCTGACATTGACCTCTGGCCTCCACACACAGTAGCACACATACAAAGATGGGGAAGAAAAAAACTGGATTACAGTGGCAGGAACACACAAAGATGCATGTGCATTGGGGTCTGCTAGCATTTCCTCTAGGCTCCGCCCAACAACAGGTACCAGCCTAGCTTCAAAAGCTCTCTCTCTCCCTCCCTCCCTCCCTCCCTCCCTCCCTCCCTCTCCTTCTCCCCTTCCCCTTCCTTCCTTCCTTTCTTCCCTCCCACCCTCTCACATGTCCCCAGCTGGCCTCTCTTCTCTTACCCTCTTCCCTCTTCCTCTCTCTTTCTGTTCTCCTTTCTCTGCCTCTACCCCCTCCTCCAGGTCCCAAATAAACTCCCTTTTATACTAGGCCTGTCACATGGGTTGGTTGTTCTGAGGGACACCTTGGCAGGGCCAGTTGAAGCGCTCCCTTCCACCACCCCTGCCACCACCACAACCACTGCCACCACCACCCCTGCTCCTTTTATAAAACACAACAGGGTTACTATGTAGTACTCAACTGAAAAACAATTACAGTGGATTCTCCCTGTTTAGCTTTCTGTATTTTATTTTAGCTGAGATGTCACCAAAGTTAGGATCTATGTTTAAATTTTTGAATATCCCACACAGAATAAACCAAGGGAAATGCCCTGGAGTTGCAAGTCAAAAAAACAAAAAAACAAAAAAACAAACTTAGGCTGGCAGTTTGTTATGCCCTCATCCTCAGAATTACATTGTTCGTCAAACTCCCTAATCCAAAACTAAAGAAATCAATAGAGGGCGTCGGACATTGTATTTTTAAGAGAGCAGCTGCCGGGCCAGTGGCTCTGCAGCCTGTTATTTGTGCATGAAACGAAACCTCGAGGCTTTGTGCCATTGTCATCCTCCTTGTTGAAAATCAGCAGCGCTCAGCTTTCGCAGATTTGCGAGGATAATTAAATTTGTCTGCAATGCCGCCCCGTAGTAGTCCTCAGCCACAGAGCAGCACCGAGCATGCGCTGCGTACGGGGACCTCTGGACCTGCCTCTGCCTGTAAACCTCCGACTTCCGGCTTCTCCCGCGGAGATCCCTTGGGTTCCGCCCACTTATAACGGACCAATCGAATGTAAGATTGCTGAAGCTGGGGACCAATGGTTAGGGCTGTCTTTCATCAGGGCCCTCAGTTTGAAACTGTCAAGTGGCTACTAGGGGAGCCGCTGTGCTTGCTGTGGTTGCGGCGGCGACGCCGGCTGTCGCGACGAGTCAGGAGCCGGGGTTTGGCAGAAAAGGTGGATCCCGGTGGCGGCGCCCAGGTCGGTTCCTCCCTGTCAGGGTTAGGAGCATCGTCCCAGGAGGTGGCCAGAAAGAGAGGACACAAGTGATGCGAAATAAGTAGGTCCTGTTCTTTAGGACGTGGGGAGATAGCCAAACAGAACGTTGTTTTTTATTAAGAAAAAAAAAAAATAGATTTAAATGGGGCCGGATTGGAGGATGGTGAAAGAAAAGTTGGAAGGGCCTGGCACTCGCCCTCTCTCTTTGCGTGCAGTTAGGACGGGAGAAGTCACCTTGAGGTCAGCTGCACGTTGGTTCGTTCTCTGCCTCTTAGAGGTTGCATTTGAATTCCCGGGAGTCCGCTTTTCAGTTAAGTTGTACCTGTAGCAAAGAGAAGCATTCATTCATTTTGTGGTTTCAGCTTAGGTTAAAGAGTGCCAAGAATGTAGTGCAATGGTGCCTGTCACCCACTAAAGCACCTTTCTTCTAAACCCAGAAACTGAAGAAGTGCTATTGTTTTCGTCTCACGATATTTGTCATGCCTGTTTGCAAAGAGTGGGGTAAATGGCAGATAACGTATTTTCCAGAAGTCCGATTGTTTTCTCACCGCAATATGTATTTAAGAAACAATTTTGACGTCTGATCATACTAGCTCATTTGTTACTAAAATAATTCACAATTCCCAACTCTGGTTGCCTACCAGGTCTGCAAACAAGCCATAAGGGAAGGTGTAATTAAAATTAAAACGGATCAAATTCCCACAGTGGTTGATTTGAGACTAGTGAAGTGTTCATTCCTCCATGCAGGTCCATGCCTATTTTATCATCCCTGCATGGCTTAATGAAAGACAGTCACAGCTCAGACTTAGTTTATCCTCTGGAACCATACCAATGCTGAATAAAAGAGAAATTCCCTTTGCACAATCTGGCTGCAACCTGGCTTTCTATTCTGTGGTTTTCCCTGCATCTCTCCCTTCTTCAATGTCTTTATCTCAATATTTTTCTTAGCAAATGAGCAGATGAAACTGTCACGGACGGGTGTCACAGCAGCTACCTGATCTGCATGCTAGGGGCCTTCCTTGCCCCCTTTTGGCCAGTGACCCTCATACTGCTCTCCACACAATTCCGGTCGGTGTTCTGGCTGCCTCCCGTCTTTCTCCTGACTCTTCACTGTTCCTTAAAAGCTAGCAGTTTTAGGTTCCTCTTCTCACAGCAGTCCTCTGTTAGGATTATGAACTCCTTTGAAATCATATTTGAATCTAAAAATCCTTCTAGAAAATACATATGTTTATATTCTAAAAGTGCATGCAGTTGTGTTTGGTCTGCAGGATAACAATTCTTTACCACAATGGGTAATCCCATCCATCCCCGTTTCTTTCGTATTCCCCCAAGAGGTCAGTGCCTCCTCAGTCTAAATCTCCAGCCTATGCTTGTAATACAGACAAGGCACATCCTAACCATTGTGAATTCCAGTGCTTGGAGCTGGGTACAGAGTAGCCAATGTAGTCACATAACCGCTATCCTTCTATAACCACAGTCAGCAGATTGACTCCCAGATCCTGCAGATGCCTACATCTTCAGATACTCAAGAGACCTATATAAAATGGCATAGTGTAGTCTATGACTTATACCATCCTTCACACTTTAAATTATGTCCAGTTTACATTTAACCCTAATACAGTATAAATGCTAGGTAAGTTGTTATTGCACAGAATTGTCTAGGGGATGGCGATAAGAAAAGTCTGTGCATGTTCAAGACCAATGTGATTTTAAGAAATGCTTTTGGTCCACAGATGAGTAAATCCATAGACGAGGATCCCAGGGATACTGAAAGCTGACTACTGCATGCCCACAGCTGTATCCAGTGCTCCAGAGGTAACCTCATGCCGATACAGCTGGTACTGACCGCGCTGACCATCCAGTCCCATTGTGCTCCCGTCCTTCCTGCGGTGAGTAGTAGTATGTTTCATCTAGTTACTCTGGACACAAATCTGGGCACATCAGTAGTCCCCACTTGGATGTTTTAAATGGTCATTGGTCATGAGCCCGCATTGTCACCACCATAGCACAGCTGTCTCAGAGCCACACCTCAGAGCCTTTGCCAAGGCTGCATTCTGGTTTAAGGACCTCATTTGTCTCCTAGGTTAATAGTTAAAAGAACCCTTACTGCTTGGATTCCTACAGCTGGCTCTCGATTGGATTCTATAGTTTTAGAATCCTAATCTGCCCTAAAGCTGCCAGAGTAGTATTTCTTTTTTTAAATATCATTTTTTTTTTAAAGGGCAGTGTTTGGAAATGTAGCTCTGCAGTAAAGGTCTGGCTCTGACTTGCATAGCTGTATGTGCATTCAATCCTCACTGTTGCAAATATAAATAAATAAAAAACAAGGATGGTCACATCTGTTGTTTCAAACATTTAATGTCTTATGTAAAGATTCAGCCTTTTAATATGAAAGGTCATAACTGTAACTATGCCTTCTTATTTGATTTGTATTCAGCCTAACCAAACACCCTAATTCTTTTTCACATACATGCCATGCCTCTGTGTCTTGGCTTACGCAGCTCTCTTTTTATCTTGAGTCCGTCTCTCAGGATGGACCTCCTGTCTTTCAGGTCTCCGTACTGGGGCCATGCTGTCTGACTTACTGGTGTTCAGATAGTTTGAATAGTTACTATTTGCCTTTTAACTTGCACACCCCCATTTTAAATAGTTTTCTTTAGTTAAGACATTTAATGATTTCTCTCTGTATGTCTCAGTATGTTGTAATGTATGAACTTAATTTTCTTAAAGTAATATTCCCCAAATGTAAGCATCTCAGGAAGGGCATTTACTCGAACTCTTAGGCTGTCTTCCTTCAGTATGTCACAGGAAAGTATTTGGTCTCTGGGGTGTCACCTAAGGCTGAAGAATGGTGACCACATGCTCTTTCCTGACAGACTCTGAAGGAAATGGTTCTGAAGCATTTTTTTTCTTCACTCTTTTGTATATTTAGCACATCTCTTCCAGGGTATTATAGAAACACAAATGTTTGAAGTAAGTCCCTTCTGTGGCCCTATGATTTTTGCTGAATACGTCAAATGGGTGATTTCTTTTAAATGACACGAACAATATTTGCAAGTTAAAGCACTGTTACACTGCATGTATTTCAAAGCTCTCATGTAAATATTAGGAGAGAACTAAAGTTAACTCGTGCTGTTTTACAGTGTTTGCAGAATGTCATCTGATGAGGACAAGTGCTCACTTCATGTTGCTAACAATGACTCTGACCATTCTGTCTCCACAGACCTTCAGGTAGGAAGACATCTAAAGTTATTGTGACTTTAAAAACTTAGAAAACCCTGTGTAATGGTGCACTCAGGAGGCGGAGGCAGAGAGATCTCTGAGTTTCAGGCCAGCAGGGTTCACAAAGAGAATTCCAAGACAGTCAGAGCTACATATAGAGAGGCACAGTCCCAAAAAAATTTAAACAAAGTATTAATTTGTGGCAAAACCAGAAGTGCATTTTTCATTTACTCATTTCCTTCTCAGTGAAGTGTTTGTGTTTACAATATTATCAACTCTCAACTAATTTGGGGAGTACATTGATTTAAGTTTTCAGAAAATAGGCATGAACTGTTCAAAAGCATTTTCTGCAAAGGCTTTAGCACAGTGAAAAATAAAACCCAGAATTTCGGAACATTTTGTGAATTGTTCTCATTTAACTGCCTCTGCCAAATGCTTTCATCCTTAATGAAAAGTAACAGAATGTCAACCATCTGAGATTCTAGGGTCCAAGGCTCTCTAATGCTCTGCGCAGTAAGGTTCTTGTTATGGCCTCTACATTTGGCATAACTACTGCATTGGCATAATCTGCTACCTTGAACCTGGGCAGTGACTGATGAGTTAGGAGAAATGCTTAGGTAAGAGTGTGTTATTTACATGGGATCTTGAAATCTCACAGGCTGTGCTTTCTAACTACCTCAGCTGCAGGGCGGTGGAAGAAGTAGATAACTATTTGCCCAGGTCCAACCCTGGGGCTTATTCATTTACATAAAAAAGGAGAAATAGGTGCTCATAGTCAGTTAGCAAAGGCTACTGCTGGAGACTTGGAATTCGGTACTTTATTTTGTTAGGGTCAACTCCCATCTAGGTTTACACAGACCAATGAATACCTTGTATCTTATCCTAGTATATTCTATCAAGGTTGCCCTTTTTCTTAATAACTAAAAATTTTGGATTTTCCTTTATTTTAACAATCAGATATGGTTTAGAAAAAATTTTAATTTAAGAATATATTAACCTTTTTAAAGAATTATAATTTCTTCAGTCAATATGAAAATTAAACATTATGATATGCTACAAAATTTTTTTTTCCTAACACAGACTTTTACTTTGTATCTTCAGCCCAGGCTAGCTTCAAATTCCTGATCCTCTTCTCACCACTGCTCAGTGCTACAACTACATGGATGCTTGCATCCACACCTGCTACACTTCCTAAATACTAGGAAACAGGTTAAAACTTGGGCTTATTGCCTTGAAGGGGCATCACTAACAAAGAGGAGTGACTATAGCCTTATGAAAAGGGTTCTGGGTTAAAGTTTTCTGTCATCTGACTTTCTTCTGTCACTCTATGGGTGTCTGCTTCTCTTCTTCCATGTCATTAATATACTCTACATAAAAAATTGTATTTCTTTCACCCAGTGGTTAGTGTGTGTGTGTGTGTGTGTGTGTGTGTGTGTGTGTTAAACAGAATCCAAGTTGAAACTCAAACTACCTCACATTGAAATTTTACAGTTTTCAAACAGAATAGTACAAACTCCTTTTATAAACAATTTTACTTAAAATTCAATGCTAAGGGCTGGTGAGATGGCTCAGCGGGTAAGAGCACCCGACTGCTCTTCCGAAGGTGATAAGTTCAAATCCCAGCATCCACATGGTGGCTCACAACCATCCGTAACGAGATCTGGCGCCCTCTTCTGGAATGTCTGAAGACAGCTACAGTGTACTTATATATAATAAATAAAATAAATCTTTAAAAAAAAATTCAATGCTAAACAGAGCTGCAATCATACATATTTATTTTTAAATGCAAATCCATGGTATTTTCTTCTAACAACAGCAGCAAAAGTAAGCTGCCTTGATGAGTGTGAGCTTGAAACCAGGGGAAGTAAAATGCTTGTGTAATTGCAGGAGCTCAACCATCCAAATTGCTTCTATTGAGTTACATAATAGCAAGGAAATCCTGGTGCCTTGTGTGCTAGTGCATACCTGTGATGCCAGTAACTCAGGAGGCTTAGGCAGGAAGATTAAGGATTAATAGCATCCTGGGCTACATAGCAAGTCCCAGTCTGGGGAATATAGAGAAACCCTGTTGAGAAAAGGAGGGCGGGGGTTTGGGGAAATAGAAAGAGTGAAAAGGCAAAACAGAGAGAAAGAGAAAAAAGTGTTATATTGAATCACCAATACTTCCTCTTTAAACTTTTAATTATAAATGTCAAATCATGCCAGAGCACTCAAAGGACTCAAGCTAAGCAAAAGGGCTAAGCTTTTCTGTATTGTAGTAAGTATATGACTATTATGTGGTTAAGTAGATTTTTTTTCCAATTTTTATTAGATATTTTCTTCATTTACATTTCAAGTGTTATCCAGTAAGTTCCCTATACCCTCCCCCTCCCGGCCCTGCTCCCCTACCCACCCACTCCCACATCTTGGCCCTGGTGTTCCCCTGTACTGGGGCATATAAAGTCTGCATTACCAAGGGGCCTCTCTTTCCAATGATGGCCAACTAGGCCATCTTCTGCTATATATGCAGCTAGAGACACTAGCTGTGGGGGTACTGGTTAGTTCATGTTATTCTCCCGCCTATAGGGTTGAAGACCCCTTCAGCTCCTTGGGTACTTTCTCTAGCTCCTTCCTTGGGAGTCCTGTGTTCCATCTAATAGCTGACTGTGAGCATCTACTTCTGTGTTTGCCAGGCACTGGTATAGCCTCCCACAAGACAGCTATATCAGGGCCCTTTCAGCACTATCTTGCAATAGTGTCTATATTTGGTGGCTGATTATGGGATGGATCCCCAGCTGCCGCAGTCACTGGTTGGTCCATCCTTTTGATTCAGCTTCACACATGATATCTGTAAGTAGATTTCTTAACACAACAAAATGAATGTTTGAATGCAATGTTAGAGCTGCTATAATACATCACTGTTCTTGGCTTCTCATAGGAGGAGTATGAAGAACTGCTTCGCTATGCTATTGTGAATCCAATTGCTGAATGCAGTGCTTCACTGCCATCTCACCTTAAAGGAGAAGAGGCACCGGATAGATTCCCTACGCTAGCTGGTATGCTTCACCAACCAGGTTATGGACAGTTGTCAAGATAGCACTTAAGATCCTGCTTCTGTTGGTGATGCTGACTTGACTCTGGAAATGCCCCTTACCATCGACGTCTCATTCTCAGTCCATGGTGTAAAGCAGTGTAATGTGGGGCCTGCCTTATGCTTCACTGTCATTCCTGGCTCTTTTGACAGTTGGATTTTTATTGAAACTGCAGTTGACTTTTAACTTGATGAAAAGTAATAAAATCAGAGCAGCACAATAGTGATTATCTCTTTACCCGGGTTCTGGAAATCCCGTACCCAAATCCTCAAGCTTACGTGGCAAGCACTTTGCCTACTGACTTCTCTTCCCAGCCCTTCCCTGTTTATATTTATCAGTCTGCAGCACTTTCAGAAGGGATTGTCATTAAGGTACTCAATGTAGAGCCTGGCAGTGGTGGTGCACGCCTTCAGTCATTGGATAGATAATATGTTAGAGATATAGAGCTACCATCTGACCCAGCTGTCCTCCCTAGACACACTCAGGGGCATGAGAGCTGGCATAAAATACCTGCACGTCCATGTTTATTGCAGCAGAGAATCAGTCAAATCGCCCTTTAGTGGATGAGTGGTTAATCAGCAATGGAATCATCAAGTTAAGCCAAACAAACCAGGCTTGGAAAGACAGATGTTGCATGTCTTTCCACATGTGTGGAATATGGATTCTTTTAACTGTATTTAAGACATAAAAGTAGAAGGGGTACTATTTAAATGGAAAAGGACCCAGAGGTGCAGGGAAAACAGAATAAGAAAGGGTTAGTATGTTATCTGCATACATGAATATGTCACAATGAAGCCATTGTACACATAGTACATACACACGTTTTCTTTTAAGTAGTTTAATTTTAAAAACTTTGGGGGGGGGGGGGGTGTGAGCTGAACAGATAGCTCAACTGACTGTTCTTCTAGAGGTCCTGAGTTCAATTCCCAGCAACCACATGGAGGCTCACAACCATCTATAATAAGATCTGATGCCCTCTTCTGGTGTGTCTGAAGACAGCTACAGTGTACTCATATACATTAAATAAATAATCTTTAAAAAACAAAAAAAAACAGCTTTTTTTTTTTTTTTTTTTTGGACAGGAAATAACCCTGTAAGAGACACTGAGCTGGAAGTGGGAAAAGGATCCGATTTAAATATTTCAAGCCATTCAAAATCAGGTAGGATGACTTTTCCTTAGTTTTTTTCATTAATTACAGTGTATTAGCAAGAATAAGTCACCATATTACTTAACCAGACTTTTAAAATGCTATTGTTGCTAGCTTAAGTGATAATATTAAAAACAATTCACAACATTCCAAAAGTATGCAGCTAAGATCAGTTAGTAATTACAGCACATGACATCCTTTATAATGCCTTTAGAAAGAAGAGCTATTAGTTAGTTCAGCCAATTAATAAGTCCTTCATAAGCAATGTACTGCTCCCCAACATTCAGGCATATGTATCTACCAATGTAATGATCTATGTCATATGCTTATAGTGATAAAATATGTAATGATATAATGATCTATGTCATATATTTAAAGTGATAAAATGTTCATTTTTAGCTTGAATTTATTTTAAAGTAAATCATTGATACTGATTATAACATAAAAGTAATGTTTTCTTTTTACAGTTAGGAAGCAATGGCAAAGGTGACTAATGAAAGTAAAGCTGCTAACTAATCTATATTGTTGCAGTCCTATTGAGTCAGAGATGTGCAGAGAGAGGCTGGTGGGGGAGAGGGGAGTTTGAAGCTTACTAGAACCAGCTTCAGGTTTTTTACTTTACATGTTATAAATGTAAACAATAGAAATAGGATACTTTCCTTGCTCTACAGTGTGGCACTATTAATGCGGAACCATTTAACCCACTTTGTAAGAAATACCTGCCTTTATGTTTCTTCACTTGTAAGAATCTTGGGCAATATTATTTTTGCAGATGGTCTTTCAAGCCCTTAAGTCATATGATTCTATTTTGTAAATGGTGAATATGTATATTTTTTCTCAACAATAAAACCACAGAGCCTTTTGGACATGGTGCCATGTGCTTGTATTCCTACCAGGATGCTAAGACAAGAGGATAGCCAGGTTTACACCAACCTGCACTACATAGGCCCTATCTCAGAAAAACAGAGCAGGGAAGCAAAGCCTTCTGACTCTCTATTCAGTAGAGCCCAGTGAAAGAATAGGAGTACACTTGGTCTTTCTGCCTTTCTCCTTGGGTTCTTTGATTATCTTCAGACTGTGTAGGTGATATCTCATGTATGACCATTCCACACCCTATTTATTACATAGCAGATACACAATTTAGGGAATAATTTTCCTTCTGGAAAGATTTGCTTTTACGTAACAAGTTCTGTAGAACTTCTGTCCTTGCTTCACTCTTCAAGGACAAGAGACAAGCCATCACATTAGAACCTTCATAGTTAAGGTGGGGTTCACCAGAAATGGTAACGGATGATGTCTAATTCCAGAAATCTGTGATGGAATATTGGCTCTTCTAGTTTATGCTTTTTAAAGATAGAGGCCAGTTGCCTTTCTGGCTCTGGCTCTCCTCACCTCACTGAATAATGGCAAGTGATAGTTGTGTATATGTGCACATACATATAGATTACTGTACAGATTTTTCATCTATATGTTGGAGGCTAACAGCGTTTCTAGTAAACTAAATAACTAGCCCTTTTATATTGTCAAGTTCTAGCAATGTTAAGGGCAGGACCAACATTGAAAATAAAGCAAGAGTGATCTATAGACAACTGCCTCACCATGGTCAATTAATGCTCAAAGCCTCAGTGTTCTCCTTATGGTTGAGAAAATACCTACCTCTTAGGTATTTTCATGTTGAGAGCTAACCCTGAAATATAAAAGGCATTTCGTTAATGTGAATGTGACAGTGTGGCTGATCACACTCAGTTCGGGCTGGACCAGGATGTATGACACATCCGTGTTTGCCAGAGGAGTTGTTTGTGAAAGAGGGAAGGGGTATAGAAGGCACCCCATGCCTGTCAACCCTCAATGACAGCACTAATATCCAAAATGCCCATGCTGAAGTATATATACCTCAAGAGTAATTTCTCTATTTTTTTCTCTTGGTCTCCAGAGTTGACAGACATCTTAGACATTACTTTTGACATAAGCTTTGACGCTACTCTGCCAGTTAGACAACTTCCACCTGACCTGACGGCTCTTTGATTGCTGTGCTTTTCTTGTAGGATCACCCAGGAAGCCATCTCACCCAGTCATGGACTTTTTCAGCTCACCTGTTTTAGGTGAATCTTCCTCACCAGCCTCTTTTTCTACTCGGACAGATGCCCATGAAATAATTGAGGGGGAATATCTTGTCTCTGATGAAAATTTTCAGAAATTGGAGAATATACTTGATATCTGGAGTTCAGGTCTTAAGGTATTACAGTTCTTAGTTACAGTCTGCTTTCTATTCTGACACCTGAGCATGATCTCTCTCTGTTTGCTTGCCTTTTACTTCCTTCCTTCCTCATTTCCTTTCTTCCTTCCTTCCTTCCTTAATGTTTTCTAGTAAACAAAAACCTAAACAATAACCCAAAAAAACCCTAAACCTTTGGGTTCCTGGGATGGTCAATCTTAGATTTATGTCTTTCAATCTTGAATGCATATATGAGCTGCCTCAGTGTCTTGATAAACTGTGGCTTGGTACTCAGTATGTTTTAGTAGGGCCTACAATTACATATTTGCTACACAGGTAGGTAATATTACAGGTTTCTTAACCATACTTAGAGTTGCAAGGTTTACGGAGTTGCTAGCATACTGTTTGTCCCACAACATTTTCATGCGTTTTAAAGAACATCCTGCATCCTGATAACCTACAGCAATGACTGACATTGCCGCAGTCTCTTCAGAGCCTAGTGAGGACATAGGAGCTCAGAGGGTCACACACCTGCAATCCCAGTTGTCTGGGAAGCTGGGATGGGAGGACCTTTTATGTATAAAAATAAGTACTTTACTGATATATCTTAATTTTATAGCAGCCACAATATATGTCTGATGAATCTATAAAACTATTTTTGTTTGGTAATGTTAATGCCTGCCAATAATCAGCATTGCAGAAATGTCACTGGCATATGCCTTTAATCCCAGCACATGGGAGGCAGAGGCAGGCAGATTTCTGAGTTCGAGGCTAGCCTGGTCTACAGAGTGAGTTCCAGGACAGTCAGGGCTATACAGAGAAACCTTGTCTTAAAAAACCAAAAAAAAAAAAAAAAACCAAAAACAACAACAACAACAAAAAAAACCCTTGTCTCGAAAAACCAAAAAAAAAAAAAAAAAAACAGTATTAAAAAATGACTTTTGCTGATATTTTAATGGAAGAGGCTGGAGAAGTGTTCAGTGGCTAACAGCAAGAATGCTGTTGCAGAGGACTGGAGTTCTGTTCCCAGCACTATGTCAGTGGGCCACAGCCTCTGGTCTTGTGGGCACCTGCTCTCATGTTCACATACCAAAGACTTACACATCATTAAAATCAAATAAATATGATTAAAGTAATATGATTTAACTATTCTAAAAACTGATAAAATGAACTTTTCCAAAGCACGTAGTTATACATTTATATCCATGGAAAATTACAATCATATGAATTCTGTGACATGGTTTCCTGTTATTTGAAACTGTAACTCTGAAAATACTCTGGCAGCAGTTTCTACCATCCTCCCCTGGGTGTCACGCTGTGATAATAGTGGAAACTACCGCAGGACTGTGCAGCGGGCCGTGAACCTCGTCTGTGCTGAGTTAGCCATGTTTGTCATTGAAGGTTTGGCTGGTCCTGGCTGACTAGTGATTCCTTGTCCTTCACTCTGCCCGCCAATACCATTAAAGGGCTTAGCACTTCGTTGTCAGACAACCATTGCAATAACTTGTTTTGGAGGAAACTTCAGTTTCATGGTTTCAACTCCCACTCTAAATCTTCCAATCATCAGCCTCAGCTTAGCCCTTATTACTCTATTTCTCCACCTGATCCATTTTTATTAGAATTTCTTTTGAGATTTTTTTTTTTACTTTACATGTAGGAATGTTTAGCCTCAGTGTATGAAAGTGCATCACATGCTTTCAGTGCCCGGGAGGCCAGAAGAGGGTATCAGATCTCTTAGGACTAGCAGTGTAGATGCTAGCCACCATTTGAGTGTTAGGGATTGCACCCAGGTCCTCTAGAAGAGCGGTGCTCTTAACTGCTGCTGAGCTGTCTCTGCAAAACTACCTCATGTGTTTTAGTATGGACATTTAAGTCTGTGGCTACACAAAGGAATTTTGTGATTTCATACAAAGTAACATAAAATGGGGGGAAAACTAAGTCCCCTGGTATAGGGTATAAGCCTGGTATAGCATATAAGCCTGGTATAGCGTATAAGCCTGGTATAGCATATGAGCCATGAAGAGCCGTAGCTGTTGCTGTAAGACAACCACTGCAAACATCATTTATTAGTGTGTGGTGATTCTTTTAATAGCCCTTGTGTTGACTTGATCCTTTTAATGTTTCTTATTTTCAGTTTAATTTTAAAAGTTGTTTGAAAGAACAATTACTTATTTTCGCTATGTCTTCTTTTCAGACGAACGTTTTGTCTGAGCTAAGTAAGTGGAGACTGAACTTTATTGACTGGCACCGAATGGAGATGAAGAAAGAGAAGGAAAAGCAGGCGGTGGTGATGAAGCAGCTGTCAAACCAGATCACTGACCTGAAGGAGCTGCACAAAGCCTTTGAGATCTCCATCAGGAGAAAAGACGAGGTCCTCTTTTCTATTCCTCCCCTAGAGTGAGCCTCAGCAGAAGTCCAGTAGAAATACAGCTCTGACAGCTAATGATTATCTGCTCCTATAAGACAGAGAGAGAAACACTCTGTGCACGCACAGCCCAGGTTTATTCCTAGGAGACAGGACTGTAGTAGGGGTTTGGTTTACCTTGCCCTCAGGCTCTAGCATTTCCTGATGCTTTAAGAGCCCACTCAAAGTAGACATACTAGGTTTTTCTTCCAGATCATTTTTGTAACTGTCTTAACATCAAGGAGCCAGCATTACCTACATTCTTAACCATCCTTGTGGGTGACAGTAAGCATTTCAAATCCTGCCAGTTCAAACTGATCTGAGGTTTTGTGCCTCAGACCTTAAGCATATCTCACACCTTAAGAAAAACGTGGACAGTGAATCTGCACCCTGCTGACTCCCATCTGTTTGTGGATGAGGGTGCGCTAGATTTCACATAAGGCCTCAGGAAGCAGCCATGTGCAGGTGCTTAATGAATCAGATAAAAGGTTTGTTATTGCTTGATTTTTTTTTTTTTTTTTTGAGATAGAGTCTCACTGTGTAGCCTAGACTGACTGGCCTCTAACTTAGTGTGTATGTAGCCCAGGCTAAGCTCTCAACAGGAATTACTCCTGATAGTCTCCCAACCTCTAGGATTACAGACATAATCCACACAGGCAAGATGATGTTTTTTCAAATGTACATTGTTCATGCTCTTTACTGGTGTAATATGAAATCAAACATTTTTGTGTAGTTTGTTTTATTTATTTAAAACTGTCATTTGTTTCTATTATCTTCAAAACTGTTCTAATTTCATACCAAATGAGTATGCATATGTTGAACTTACAAAAATGAATAAAATAAGCAGCCATATATACCATCCATCTTAAGATACAGAATGCAGCAGACAACTTAGAATGTCCTTTTACTATTTTGAAAAGGCAAACAAGGCTGCATAGTATGTATGCCTGTAATCTTTGTAATTTAAGAGGTGGAGGTAAGAAGGATCACAGGTTCCAGGCCAGCTGGGAACACAGCAAGACTCCTGTCTCAAAGGGAAAGCAACAAAGTAGCAACAAGTGTCTTGTAGTAAGTGTCTGTGGTTTCCTAAGGTCTGCTCAGTGGGCCTCATTTCAGGTGCATGTCACAGTCACTCAGGTCTTTGAAAGAGAACTCAAGAAAAATCATTAAAACAGAACTACGGCTCTTATAAATTTGTTCAAACCATAGAATAATTAAATACTGAGAAACTTCTATATCCAAGGTAGTAACAAGGACTAGAATGCATGTAAACCTTATTGGGGAGTAACAAGATATTCACACAGTGAAGATTTCTTTCCCTTTCCCCCATTATTCATTGATACTTACCACATTCACATGGGAAACAAGATCTTTGCCATAATAGTCTGTGCTGAGCATGGTAGCATGTGCCTTCAAGCCCAGCACTCAGGACTCTGAAGTAGAGGAGGATCTCAGGTTCCAGTTCAGCCTAAGCTACCTAGTGAGACAGTGTTCCAGAGATGGGGGTGGGGTGGGGGAATATGAATAGATTCTATAATTATTCTCTATAACATTTTTACATGAGAAAGCCACTTTCTGAACATGAATAAACTGAGCTGCCAGGCACCGTCAGCTCAAGAGAGACTAAAACATCTCAAGCTATGTGCCCTTCCCACAAGTCAGTTGCTGCTGTCTTAGTACTACACTAACTGGGTTAATTACTGCTTACAGGTGATTTCCAACTTGTCTCGTGCCATCGGCAAGCAGAAGGAAAGGATAGAGTTAATGAAAAACTTCTTCCGCTGGAGAATCAGCCATGTCAAATCCAGACAGGAGGTAAGTATGAAAAGGACAACTGCTGTCAGATGTCAGATTTTCTGGTGACGTACAAGAACTCTTGTCAAACTCAAAGATTTGTTTTCTAATAAGTCAGTATAAATTAGGTCATAATGTTCTCTGGTTTCAAAGGAATTGATTTTGGTGCAGTTTAGAAAAATATCTCTCAGATTGTATTGACATGGGATATACATATTATGACAGAAAAGCCTTTTGCTGCTTCATAGTAGTTTAATAAGGATTGTACCTAACTTATAAAAACCCAGGTAATGAAACTCTTTAACAAACTTGGAAGCAGTTATTTGGAAAAAAAAAATTATATCTTAAACAGGTCATTTGCTTCCTATGTTATTTCTACTTCTGACACATCTAATTAAGGAGAGCAGTCTCAGCTACACGGGTATACACTGAGCCCAGTGTAGGAGCCAGCCTGAGTAACATAGTAAGGGGCTGGCTCAGAAAGAAGGGCTGATGATAGTAAGTGCCTAAGCACAGCCTCCTCATAAACAAGCGTTACCTATTGACACATGAAGTGATGCAGGTGTAGCTGTTAGCTTAGAGGTCAGCCTCTCCTCTAGCCCGCCGTCCAACAGACTAGTAGACTTCCCACCATGTGATTTTGTTACACTGCCCTGGGGGAATGGTTCTGAGATTGTTCTGGATGCTGTTTCTGTTCAGATTTATGAAGGTAAACTGGCTGACCAGTATTTTCAGAGAACTTTGCTGAAGAAAGTCTGGAAGGGCTGGCGCTCTGTGGTACAGAGGCAGTGGAAAGATGTGGTGGAACGTGCGTGCCAAGCGAGGGCTGAAGAAGTATGTGTGCAGATCTCCAATGATTATGAAGCCAAACTTGCTATGGTAAGCTACTTTTTAAGATTTCTACTTTGCATAATGAAATGTATAAACTCACTATTAGCTTGACTATGACTTAGTGTTTATATATAGCCAAGAACAAAAATTTAGAGATTTTTATCTTTATTTTAAATAAACTATGCTCCTATATAAGTTTGATATAACATAAAAGTATGAAAATTGAGTTATTTTTCTCTGATTTTCAATAATAAAACTATCATTGTTTCCATAGGGAATCACTTGGATCATGAAGGGAAGGAAAAATAGACATTTGGAGTGCAAAGGCCTCTTGAAGTTATATTAAAAGGAAAAAAATATTCTTATAATACTAAATAATATTGAAATAATTT
Organism: Mus minutoides; assembly: GCA_902729485.2. NCBI lineage: Eukaryota > Metazoa > Chordata > Mammalia > Rodentia > Muridae > Mus > Mus minutoides. The sequence continues at coordinate 48,133 of LR752098.1, read as the reverse complement.
TAGAGAGCTAGAGAGATGTCTCAGTCAACAAACTGCTTACCTTATGAGCATGAGAACCCAGTTCAATTCTCAGAGTCTAGTTTTTTACACAGCTGGGCTCAGTGCTGCACTCTTGTAATCCCAGCACTAGGGAGGCAGAGACAGGAGGCTGTTGGCAGTGAGAAGCCCGGCTTATAAAACAGAGTGAACAGTAGCTGAAGAAAACGCCTGAGGTTGAACTCTGACCTCCACATGCACAAACATATGCACACGTGGATCCACACAAACATGTACAAACACATACAAAAATTAATAAATTGTATAATAAATATAATTTCTGCCATTCAAAGTGGCATACAGAAAAGATGTCTTTCTAGATTTAACCTATGGGAAAGTAAGTGTTACCAAAATTCACTATATACTTTAAATTTTTTTTTTTTTTTTTAATTTTTTTTCCCCTAGTTCCGGTCAACCCCGCTTGCTCTGCTCGACCCCGCTCGCTCCGGCCAGCCCCACTTGCTCCCGGCCGCCCCCATACGGCCCCCGCTTGTTCTAGCCAGCCCCACTCGCTCCGATCGGCTCTGCTTGCTCCGGTTTGGCCCCGCTCGTTCCGGCCGTCCCAGTTCGGCCCCACTCGCCGGCCCTGCTAGCTCCAGCCATCCCTGCTTGCTCCGGCCGTCCCCGTTCGGCTCCACTCGCTCCGGACAGCCTGGCTTGCTCCGGTTGGTCTCTCCGGTCCAAGGATTCATTTCTTATTATTCTTCATAAGTACGCTGTAGCTTTAAATTTTGTAAATAGCATTGACTTTTCAAAAATTCTGTTAATTTTACAAGAATTAGTTTTTTCCTCTCAAAGGAATGTGGCTTGTATAAATATATTTTATTAAATGCCCTATATAGGGGCTGGTGAGATGGCTCAGCGGGTAAGAGCACCCGACTGCTCTTCCGAAGGTGATAAGTTCAAATCCCAGCATCCACATGGTGGCTCACAACCATCCGTAACGAGATCTGGCACCCTCTTCTGGAGTGTCTGAAGACAGCAACAGTGTACTTACATATAATAAGTAAATGCCCTATATAAATGGTGTATAGTCTTTAAAAGCATGACATTTTGCTGAGCATTGTAGCACTTATCTATAACCTGAGCACAATCTCAAGGTCTACACAGCAAGGTGGAGGCCAGCCTGAGCCACATAGGACCCTGTCTCAAAAAACTTAATAAATAAGTAGATAGCTAGCAAAGTCTAACCTTGGTTACTTTTGACAATAATAATCTCTCTTGTGTTTCAATCCCCCCAACGCACACATGTACTTTTTATAATTCTTCAGTTATCTGGAGCTTTGGAAAATGCAAAGGCCGAGATTCAAAAAATGCAGCAGGAAAAAGACCATTTCGAAGACTCCATGAAGAAAGCATTTATGCGGGGAGTGTGTGCATTAAATCTGGAGGCCATGACCATATTTCAGAACAAAAATGAGGCAGGTGAGTGACTCATGGAAGGTGCTATGCTTAGTTTCAAAAGGAATTTGAGGGGCTATTAGTCACTGGTTGGGTCTATACTGCTAAGACTGTGCAATGGTGTGTCTTGTCCCTACGTCCTCCATTTGTGGCTTCATAGGTCATACCCAGCTCAAAGTATACCATAAGAGTTACCCTACTCATTGTTCTTGTGCTTTAGAGCTGATGACACTTGAGCGCTTGACACTTGACGATTCAGTTAGCTTTAGATATAGTAGAAAAGTGAGAAAGGTGTAAAGAGAGAAGAATCAGTAAACTTAACGGCTACCTATGAACAGAAACTTCATAAATGAGGCCACCTCGGCAAGAGCCGCTCACCTGCCTGTTTACACCTGACCTTTTCATATTTTTTAAGTCATGGATATGCAGTGTGGCTTTTTGCCAAAAACGTGTTAAACCTATGGTGGGAGGAGTGTTTTGTGTGTGTATAGTTTTCAGATTCTAAGTGGTGTTTTATGTGAAGTAGCTGCTGTCACCAGAGTTGGAAGGATCTTGAAACTGTAAGTGTTGTTAAACTTTAACAAGGTGACAATTGCTGTGTATAATATGCAGATAGCAGCCAGGCATCTGATGGAGTCTTGAAACGCAATGTCTCCCTCAGTATCTAGAACATCTCACAGCATTTTCAAACTCAGATGGTCCAGGGGAAACTAGCAGAATTCTAATTGGAGGGGGGGGGGCATCAAAAACTGGGTGAAGCTCCTTGTCCTACCTTTTGGAAGTTGACTGCATCCACTCCCTAGATCAGGGAGGAGGTCCCTTTGTGAGAGCACATCCCTGCAGTTAGTGAAGCAGGCAGATGGTTTTGTTCATAATTTGTGTCTTCATGGAGGAACTCATTTCTTTGACTTATAACTTGCTAATGTCAAGAATGAAAACAACCTGGTTTTGTCAAAATGGAAGTAATGAATGGATAGGGAGGATGTTGACCTGGGAAAATGGATGCAAAGCTGTAATTGGAGACCGTATTTGAGGATGGCTGTGTGGAGCAGGAAGAGCTGGGTAGGCCCTCTCCCTGGGTGACCACATATACTCCTGGAGTAGGTGTGTTTCCATGGCAGTGCACTATACACTAGCTGGGCTCCAGTGGAGCACTCTTGAGTCTTACCTTTACATAAGGAAGAGCATTTGTTAGCTTTCCCACGTGGAAGCTTTCACCTCCTCTGAAGTCGATAGTGGTTGATACTGACATCAACCAGTTAATGATACTGAGGCTATTAAGTAAACAGTGAACCTCCGAGATGACCAGTACCTGCATTTCCATTAGAACTACATTTTAGTCTTTTCCTTGTTTGGAGGGCAGTAGTCTTAGTTTGCATTGCTGTTAACTGAGTGGATTTGTGATTTATAGGGATAGACTTCACAAATAATAAAAAGGAAGAGAGTGGCCCTGGTTGTCCTTCTGCTCACTTGGATACTTCTTCGTCCACAATGCCGTCAGCAGTTCCAGTACAGCTGCTGTCCTCTGGAACATTAGCAGCAGGAGTAGCCAGTGCCACTGCCTTTCCCTCCGCTGCTTCCCTGACCTCTGCCGGAGCTACATCCACCTCTTCTGTTCACGTTCCCATCTCTATTCTTAGTGCAGGACCCGCAGCTGCTCCTGCCCCAGAAGAATCGGTCAGTACAGTTTGTGCATGTGGGTCATGTTGGTGGGGCTGGTTGGGTTGTTTGCTCATTGTGTGTATGTGGTACCAGTCAAGCCCTCATCTCCCCAATGCTGTGAATGGAATACAGAGGGGAAAGTCAGTGTGAGACGAGCCAACCCTCAGAAAACTACTCAAGGCAAAGTGACCAAAACATTAATGTGTAGTGAATACTAATCTAAAAATACTGTTACAGAAGTGGTTTTCATTTTGTATGTTTAAAACTCTTCAGGAAAATTAGGCTTTGCTTGGGAAACAGACTCACTAGCAATTGCATCTCTGTTAGGTGTTAATTTTAACCCACAGTTGAATGATGGGAGGAAAAGTCTTTGTCCACACGGAAGAGCTTAGGGAGGAGGGTTGAACAGGGCTGGAGAGTATGTGTGAAGCTGTATATTTGAGGTAGTTAATGAAGCTGTTGACAGAGCCCATCATGGCTGTGACTGAGAGGGAACAGAGTACTGGCAGCCATCCACAAACTTGTCAGACTCAACTCTACAGCCTCCTTTCTGCCCAGTGTTGCTCTCACACAAAGGCACGCGATGTCCTGAAGCTCCTGAGACAACTGTCTTTCTCCTCTCCATCGTTCTTGCCAGTGATGTAACAGAAAGGATGGCAGGAGGGGTTTTAGAGCTCTCTCGCTCTCTTTCTCTCTCACTTTATCATGGAGAGAGGTCAAAGACAGAGACACACAGACTCATTCACCCCAGGCTGGCAGCTTTGCAACCGTTTTCGGCATCAGCCTCCCTAGTGTTGAGGTTACAGGTGTGAACAGCAGCATTCAGCTTTGGTGTACATCTTAAACCTGGCAGGTGGTGACTAGGCACTACGCTTTGGAGAGCTCTCCATAAGGGACAAAAACAGAGTTGGCCAGACAATTGGTTAGAGCAGTGTCCTAGCTCACTAGAATTTCTTCCTTTTAGAGCTACTAATTTTAGAGAAAAATATGCTGAGAACTGCTGCTTGCCGTGTTTGCTCTTGCCGGAAGTTAAAGTACATAGTGCACGTAGTAAGAGAAATCTCAATGTGTGGAGGAGTTTTGACTCAGAAATAAGACTAAAATTCAACCCTGACATATGTTCAGCTGTGTTTATTTTCCAAGATTATACATTCTGAAGTGCAATCCTATGTAGATTATCTCATTTAAATAAACACAGTAGGAGTTTATTTAAATTTCTGACTTGCCATTCATGTTTCATATCCAGATAACATACGCAGAGCTAGACTTTTTAGAATCTCCTTAAACCAGGACTACCTCAGAGTCCGAATTTACACCTGACCCTACAGCTCACATGAGTGAGCTTGCTCCCTGTCCTAATGTCACTCACAGATGATTCTGGAGGCTTCGAAACATGGAAAGCATAGTATTGTGTAGACAGCCTTTCCCATTTGTGCCCACACACGCACACACTGCACCCACACATAACTCCAGTTGTTTTGGTATCTGTGGGCATCAGGCTTTGTGTTCAGTCTTTGTTCATATTTGTGTATGTGGTACGAAGGACCTAAGCCAGCCAAGCTCTCGTCTCCCAGCACAGTCAGTGGACTTGGAGAACGTCGAGAAAAAATTCAGTATGAACACAGTCAGAGCTCATCAGACCTCACAGCATGCACAGCTCTGCACCAGATCCTTAGCATGTATGGTTTGGCTTCCAGTTTAGTGCATTGGCTGGCTGGCTGGCTGGTTGGTTGGTTGGTTGGTTGGTTGGTTGGTTGGTTTTGGCTTTGGGGGTTCTGTTTTGTTTGGTTTGGATTTTTTATTTTGTTTTGTTTTGGCATTTAGTTGGTTGGCTGATTTGGTTTTCAAGACAAGATTTCTCTGTATAGCCCTGGTTGTCCTGGAGCAAGCTCTGTAGACCAGGCTGGTTCCTGAGTGTATGCACAAGTGGGTCTCTGTTCTTCTGCCTTCTTTTGGGCTCTTTTTCTTCTGTTTATTTGTTTTATTTAATTCTAATGTGTTAGGTTTTTTTTAAATCTTACTATATTTTATTATTATCCCTTAGAAGCCTGTTTGTTTTTTAATGAGAGACAGAAAAGGAGTGGATTTGGATTGGGGGAGAGGGATAGTAACTAGGAGGAGTAGAGGGAAGGGAAACTGTAATCAGGTTATATTACGTGAGAAAAATTTATTTTCAGTAAAAGGGGAAAAAGAGTAGTGTGTGTGTGTGTGTGTGTGTGTGTGTGTGTGTGTGTGTGTTAGTGTTACTTGGATCAATCCACAGAAAGTAGAAAGTGACTAAAACATTAGTTAATAGTGAAAAATGGAAAGTAATCCAAAAGTCCTGTTACAGATGTGATAGCTACCACACAGACACACATGCAGTGCCTGAGGAACCTAGAGAAGACTCACAGGTGACCCTTTCTGTAAGTCCAGTGTAAGGGGTTCTCCTCCGTGTGATTCTAGCACTCAGCTCACCTCAGAATCCCAGCACTTGGGAGGCAGAGGCAGGCGGATTTCTGAGTTCGAGGCCAGCCTGGTCTACAAAGTGAGCTCCAGGACAGCCAGGGCTATACAGAGAAACCCTGTCTCAAAAAAACAAAACAAAACAAAACAAACAAACAAACAAACAAAAAAGATATGTCGTGTTTTAGAAAGAAGCATAAGTCCAGTCTGTCTCAGCTGCACCCAGCCCCACCACACAAATTCTGTTTCGTGTCACAGAGCAGGACAGTAGGTGGCACTGTACTCCGATTCTGGGAGTGTAGTTGGAGGGTCATGCTGTTGTGTGGGATTCCAAGCTGTTTACTGAAGTGTTCCATCAGAAGGGAAAGAGGTAAGTGGTGTGAGGTCGTTGGTACTGTTTTCCTGTTTATAAACAAGGAAACTGAGGCTCACAGAGAGACCTGTGGACCTAAATAGCAGCTGTCATCTCTGACACTAGGAGGAACAATAGGTGACCATATGCTCAAAAGAGCCAGTTCTCAATAGACTCCAGGCTGGATGTGGTTACTGGTTATAAAGTAATCACATTTCCACTATAAGCCTTCCTCAATGTGCTCTTTTTTTTCTAAACTAGCAAAATGTGTTCAACACTAACTTCTAGTTTTGTTTTCTCCCTGCAGCAATTTTTTTCTAATAATTTTTATATAAATTCTTTCTAAAATATCCTCATGCATTTTTGATAAAACTTTTTTTTTTTACCCATTTACGCTATTTGGATTACTTACATATTACTTTGTAAATGTATATGGTATATGTGTTGTGGGGATATCCAAAAGAGGATGTCTGATCTGGAGCTGTAGTGCTTGTAAGCCACTTAATGTAGTGCTGAGAACAAACCCCAGGTCCTCTGGAAGATGGGGAAGTGCTCTAAACAGGGTCATCTCTCCAGCCTCTACTTACTGTATACACAATACAGTTAGCAAGTGACAAACCATTAGAGTCAACTCTTACAAACATGCAGATCCTTGACGGTGACATGTCTAAATTTATGTGACTACAGATGGAATCTTTACATGTCTTTAACCGAGGACCGATTTTCATCACACTGGAGGTGTCCTAACGCAGTTCCCAGATGGGTTGACAGTAGCTGCTCATCTGTATTTCCTGGCTACTCTGGTGTTTCTCATTCCAAACCTTTCTGAGTTTTCTTACACTGCCTCTTTCTCCAAGTGAGATGGGCTGCTATGAAGCAGGTGTGTTTAACACCTTCTGGTATAATTGGGCAGCCATAAAGTTAGAGGCTCAGTTGTACCGTTGTTTTCTGTACTTGGCAAGAATTTAGTAATTGGGGCTTCTCCCCCAATGCTAATTTCCCTTGGCACTGGAGTTACAGTGCTTGTATGCTACCTGAATTGGTTGCTGGGATTCAAACCCAGTTCTTCCGAAAAACAGTATATATGCACTTACCCACTGAGCTATATTTGCAGCTCTTAAACATCTTAAAATTTATAGGATCCATAAAGTTATCTATTAAAATGCAGTTCTACATTTTCAGCAGTAGCCCTCCAACCCTCCCCAAACTGTTAGGGGTTTCGCCCAGCCCTTGTTCCTCAGCGGTGTGCTCCTGTCATTGGCATGTCTGTTAATCTGAAACAGTATCTGTTGGCTTCCACCTATGGATGAAGGATTCCACCTTCTGACATAGTCTTAGCTTCTGCTGTCCCCACCATCCTTCTTTCTCTGTGTTAATGTTTACATATAGCTATTCCAACTTTAATTAAATCAGTACTTGAGATTCCTATGTAAATATAGCTAAGCCTTGAAATATATATATATATATATATATATATATATATATATATATATATATATATATACACATTTCCTTCCAGCGTGTTTTTTCTTCCTAGAATTAATTGCTTCATTTTTGCCTTTGCTTGGGTTTTTATGGAACTAAACTGAATTCTTTCCAGATTTTTTAAGGAATTGCACAACCCTTTTAAATGCTGTTTTCCTTTGAGTTACTATAATTTCCCCAGAGCCAAGACTCCTTCATTATCCTCTCCCTGATTAAATAGACAGGTTTGATCATCTCCAGCTGCATGCAGATAAAGAGAGAATCTTGGATGGGGGATGGGGCAGACCACCGGGAAAGGACCATTATATAGTCAATGTTTTTGGAAGAACCACTGAGGAAAAAATGCATTTAGATTAATAGTTCATACTGTGCTTTTAGTCACACCCAAATCAGTACATGTTAGAAGAGCATAATTACTCCGGCTGTCCAAAGCGGATTATTTTCTCCTTCAAGTAAGAAGAATGTGATAAATTTAAAACATGGGCCTGAGAAATTTTCTCAGCCCATAAAAGTACTTGAGGACCTAACTTCAAATCCCAGCACTTATTTTCAGAAAAGCCAGGCATGGTTGTATATGACTCTAACCCCAGCATATGGGGAATAGGGGTGCACAGGGGAGACAGATAGGTGGCCTGGGAGCTTGAAGGCCAGCCAGCCTAAAAGAAACAGTGAGCTTCTGGTTCAGTGAGAGACCCGATCTCAAGGCATCATGTCTGAGCAATAGAGAGGAACCCAGCATCTTCTCTGGTTTATGCATGTACATGTACAAGCACACACACAGATTAAAACCGAAGGAAGGAGGCTGGCATGGTGGCGCACGCCTTTAATCCCATCACTCGAGAGGCAGAGGCAGGCGGATTTCTGAGTTCGAGGCCAGCCTGGTTTACAAAGTGAGTTCCAGGACAGCCAGGGCTATACAGAGAAAGCCTGTCTCGAAAAACCAAAAAAAAAAAAAAAAAACGAAAGAAGGGAGGGAGGAAGGAAGGAAGGAAAGAAAGATATACATGGGAAAGAAGTTAATATTCATCAGAAATTATTAAAATATTTTGTTTGTTGAGATGGGAATCAAACCCTTAGGTCCATTCATGGTGGAAAAAAAACACTTGATAATATTCTCAGCCCAGCTGATGCTTGTGTGTGTGTGTGTGTGTGTGTGTGTGTGTGTGTGTGTGTGTGCGCGCGCGCGCGTGCTGGCATGTGTCATGCCTCAAACTTATAGTCTTCCCTGCCTTAGCCTGCCATGTGTGTGTTAGACTCACAGGTTCATACCACCCTGCCCAGATTTTTGGAGCTATTATATTATTTACTAGCAACCATCCTTTTCATTTCTAACCAACAGTTAGAGGGTTGACAAGTTATAATTTAAATAAGAAACATGAATGGAGAACTGCAAGTTAAACAAAGAGCAGCACCTTACCCTGTGTGAGCGCTTATGTCCTTAGTTGCTCTTGATATACATACATGTAGGCTTTCTTCAGTATCATCCAGTGGGAACCAATAAAGCCTTTACATGTTGAAGCTGCTTTTTTATAGCATCGTTCCACTTTTGCAATATTTCTACAAAAATAACTTTAAAATATTGTTTACTAAATGTAAACAATAGTACAGAAGAAAAACTAATCTGTTGTATGAAATCACTCTTTAAAAATTATTTTAGGCTTCTGTATTTATGAAACATTGATAACGCTTTTTAAAAGCAGAACAAAAACATTTATGTAATGATGACACTTAAGGATAAAAGTCATCACACAGACAGCGGTTGGTTATGAAGGATGAGTGGGATGAGCAGGAGAAGGGGACATGTTTGATGGAGTAATTGCATGTGGAATGGAAAGAATTGTGTGCAATAAAATGGTGCAGCAATGTGTACACAGGCCTGGTGCCTGGTGTCCATGTGGTTTTACTTCAGGTAAGACTTGATCCTTCAGTAAACCTAAGAAAACACACAAGGGGACTTCCTGACAGTCTGTCCTTTCATAATAAGGTTTTAAATCTCAAGAACTTTTTAAATACTGGCATGCCCAGGTTAAAGGAATATTTTGGAGTTTGGGAATGTTGGGTTTTTGTTTTGTCTTTTTGTCTCATTAGGTTTTAAGTACTGTGTGCATTGTGAAAGTTACAGAACCAAGTAATGTAAATCATGCCCTTGCTCTCCCACCAATGGGGTATTGGTTTTTGTTTGTAGTACGCACCAAGAGTTGTGACTGCAGCCCAGCAGAAAGCTGGGAAGACAATTACAGCCCGGATCACAGGTCGGTGTGATTTTGGTTCCAAAGCTAGAATCAACAGCAGTTTGGCGATAATGGGAGTCTCTCCTCCCATGAGTTCAGTCATTGTGGAGAAACATCATCCAGTCACAGTGGTAAGTCCTCTGGAGTCTGTTTGATGAGTTTGTCCCCCATCAACCCTGACTTTCATAGTTGGTCATTTACTCTGTATGACCCACACTTATGATGTTTCCTGTTTATTCCTGTTTATTTCCTGAATATGTTTATTCCAAATGGCATAAAAATCATGAACTAGAAAAAGTAATCCAGTATGTGGACTGCTAAAACTATAAGTATTCCATGCCAAAAAGAGTTAGGTTACCCGTAAATCAGCCATTCATGCAGTGAGGCCTTAAGTATGTAAGTATAAGAAAATGCCCTTGCATTGGAGTCTGTGTTCTTGCCCTTGCATTTCTCACCTCGTTTAATGGCGTAGCATGTCTTTCTTACCCAGCATGTCTCACTTAAAAGACAGTGAGTTGCAAGAACTCTGTGCTATAAAGAAAGGTGCATAGACTTGCAGAGGAGGGAAGTACAAACCTGCCCTGTTGTTCCTCCACTTCCCTGCCTGCTGCATCTAAACAGATGCCTCAAGCCCAGTAGTTCAGCCTCCGTCTTCTCTTCTGTGAGGCAGGTTTGGTGAGAGGGCTGAGCTCACTAAAAGTTCCTAGAAAGGGAGCATAAGATTTTCTGAGGGGGTTGGTTTTGTTTTGTCTTAAATCTTTGAGTCTTTGCTTGCAAGTACGTCTGTGCACCACATATATTCCTGGTCCAGAAGAGGATAACATGTCCCCTGAACTGGAGTTGTGAGCCATTATATGGGTGCTAGGAACCAGACCTCAGTCCTCTGGAAGGGCAGTAAGTGCTACATCTAAGCTATCTTTCTAACCCTTGTATTTTGGAGAGGGAAAAAAAAAAGAGAAACTAGAATCTCTTTATTATTTAAATTTTTTAATTGAATTAAAATATAATTACATCATTTTGCCAGTCTTTTTACCCATCCCACATATCTGACCCTCCTACTCCCTCCCAAATTCAGCTTGCTTTATATCAGCTTGTTGTTATGATGGAGCAGAATTTCTCTACTTAGATTAAGTCACTCTCCAAATAACTCATCCTTTCCTGATCACCTTAATTCAGTTCAGGATATGCAATTAACCCTCCATCATATAATGTATTTTAACCTACAGTTTGAGGAACTAGAATCTTAGAAGCATGCTTGCTTGCTTTCTTTCTTTCTTTCTTTCTTTCTTTCTTTCTTTCTTTCTTTCTTTCTTTTATTGGATATTTTATTTATTTACATTTCAAATGTTACCCCCTTTCCTGGCATTCCCCTACACTGGGGCATCAAGCTTTCCCAGGACCAAGGGCCTCTCTTCTCACTGATGCCTGACAAGGCTATCCTCTACTACACATGCAGCTGGAGCCATGGATCTCTCTGTGTGCACTCTTTGGTTGGTGGTTTAGTCCCTAGGAGCTCTGGGGGGGGGGGGGGGGGGAGGAAATCTGGTTGGTTCATATTGTTGTTCTTCATATGAGTTGCAAGCTCTTTCAGTCCTTTCTCTAACTCCTCTGTTGGGGACCCTGTGCTCAGTCCAGTGCAACCAGTCAACCATTGGACTGAGCACAGGGTCCCCACTGAGGCGCTCTTTCTTTAATTGCTCCCTCCTATGCTCCCTGCTGCTCTTCAGCAGGTTTGCAGTACTGACTTGTGGTTAGTGGCTGTGAATCAGATCTCCATACACTCCTTATGTTACTGCGTAGTTTTTGTCATGTGAGAGGCACAATTGGTCCTCTGTACTGTTTTATTTGGGGTTTGTTTGTTGGGGGGGGGGGTCGCAGTTTTGAAACAGAGTTTCTCTTTGTAGCCCTGGCTGTTTTAGAACTCAACTTAGTAGACCAGGATGACCTTGAACTCAGATCTGACATCCTCAGCCTCCAGAGTGCTGGGATTAGAGGCGTGCACCAGCACCCAGCTCCTTAATGCTGTTTTGTTTCCCAGGAATCAATACCGAAAACTAGCAGAAACTATTATTGCCAGTAAAGCATGGGTCTTTTTGTAGTGCCTTTGCCGATTTGCTGGATATTTACTTGCTTCTGGAGCTAATTAGATGCTCTGCTGTATCTTAGGTCATGGTGCCCATGGGAAGCCTGATCTAATTCTGCACTTCCTCTTACCCATCCTCAAGGAGAAACAGCTGTGATAAATTGTGTCATATTTGATGCTTAGCAACTAAAATTTTATACCAGCTGTAAGAATCTCTTATTTGTGATAGCTATCCATATGTTTATAGTCAGAGAAGCATCAGTATAAGATACCTTAAGAAGAGACATTATGGTCTGCAATCCTATAGGTGGAACAACAATATGAACTAACCAGTACCCCCAGAGCTCGTGTCTCTAGCTGCATATGTAGCAGAAGATGGCCTACTTGGCCATCATTGAGAAGAGAGGCCCCGGCCAGGCATGGTGGCGCACGCCTTTAATCCCAGCACTCGGGATGCAGAGGCAGGTGGATTTTTGAGTTCGAGGCCAACCTGGTCTACAAAGTGAGTTCCAGGACAGCCAGGGCTACACACAGAAACCCTGTCTCGAAAAACAAAAAAAAACAAAAAAGAGAGAGAAGAGAGGTCCCTTGGTCTAACAGTGTTTATATGCCCCAGTACAGGGGATTGCCAGGGCCAAGAAGTGGGAGTGGGTGGGTAGGGGAGCAGGGCAGGGGGAGGGTATAGGAACTTTCCGGATAGCATTTGAAATGTAAATGAAGAAAATACCTAATAAAAATTTGAAAAAAAAGACATTACTTTTCCATTTCTCCATTAGAGTTCTTACTTTTAAGACAGAATTGTACATGAGGACCCTGTTTTCAAGAAGTTTGGTTTTGGGCTGGTGAGATGGCTCAGCAGGTAAGAGCACCCGACTGCTCTTCCAAAGGTGATAAGTTCAAATCCCAGCATCCACATGGTGGCTCACAACCATCCGTAACGAGATCTGGCGCCCTCTTCTGGAGTGTCTAAAGACAGCTACAGTGTACTTATATATAATAAATAAAATAAATCTTTTAGACAAAAAAAGAAGTTCGGTTTTTAAACAAAATTATTCAGTCTTTGAGATACATGGTAAATATACTGACTAAATGCCTTTTTTGTAAGTTTTTTGTGTATGAGTATTTTGCCACCTTATATATCTGTGAACCACCATGTGAATTCCTGGTTTCCACAGAGATAATTCTTGTGAGCCACTGTGTGAGTGCTAAGTACCAAACCCAGGTCCTCTAAACTGCTGAGCCACCACTTCTGCCTCTAATGCATAAAATTGTACTTGAAATATTTTGTAGATAGTTTTTCTAAGTGATATCCTATAATAGAAATATTTGTACAGGACTAAGAAGTTAACTCGATACAAATCCCATTGCCAGCTACTAAGATATTTTAACAGGTACAATAAAGTCTTAAGCTTTCTCATATGTATGTATAGGACCATGTACTTATACACACATTGCATGTTTGTACATAGCACATATGTAGACTGAGTCTGCCCTGCCCTGACTTTAGTTCTTTGGCAATCACATTTCAATATTCCCTTGGGTTTTGAACTGGTGTGCAGATCATCCTCTCCTCGATGTCTGGATCTGTTCTCCACATCTAGTTCTTTCCTTGCTTAGGAAAATGTGGTCCAACCAGGTAAGGGGGCATGGTCCTTATTCCCAGCATCTGGGCCAGTGGATCACAAGCTTGAGTTCAGCCTGGGATACAGAGCAAGACTCAAATGAAGGAAAGAGAAATTAAGAGAGCCCCATGTCTCCTGGGAAGCCTTCTTTTGTGTGGCTGTAAAATGAGCTGAGATCTATTTCACCGTGGTTTGAAGCAAGACCTAGGCTGGGTAGAATAAAGGATTTATGGCTTGGAGCTGACCCTCACTCATCCAGACATCAGGAAGTCCCTTTCTGGACTTGGCCTATGTAGAGCTTTTCCTCTTAGACCTCTTAGAGCACTGATTCCCAAGGCTCTGAAAAGAAGGCCCTGTTTTTTTAAGTTGAACCAGTGGGCTCCTTTGGGAGAAGGACTTCACTGTGTTTATTTGAATGGCAGCTCCACCCAGTGCATTGCTGCTATCTACAGGATGTCAAATATCTTTTGGGTTGGGTTATAGGTGATAAAATGATAGTTCACATATAGATTCAGATTATTAAAGCAGTCTCTTCTCTTCACAGCAAACCATTCCTCAAGCAACTGCTACCAAGTACCCGCGGCCCATCCATCCTGAAGGCAGCATCTCAGCTTCCAGGTCTCTCGGAGCCAGGCCGGGCCACACCCAGTCTCTCCCAGTTCAAACGATAAAGGTGGTTGACTAGAGGGGCTGTGTTCACATTCAGGGCTATCATTCCTCTGATAAGGACTTTCCTGGGAGCAGCAAGCTTCTTGGTTTTGACTTTTCTATACTGTCAGAGCATCATGGACATATCATGTGCATCTTCTCAGAATTACAAGAGACTTCCCCATCCTTTGTAACTGTATGTGTAGATTATTTTAATGTTATTTTTATTTAAACAATTAAGTAGAACTTTTTAATTAAAACAAAAAACCTCGGTTCTGAGCATGTTCAGCCTGCCAGTGATTGCCATTGTGGAAGAATATAAATATTTTTCTGGACATTATTTCCATTGTTGCTGGGCAGAAATTTACATAGAGCTTTGGAAGGGAACTTTACTTTCATTACTAAAATTAATAGAAGGTATTTTAACTTTTAAATAAAGACCAAGAGTAGCAGTGACATTTCTAAGCAGCTTTCCTGCCTTTGCTGTATGGGCCTTCATCTCTCAGGCTCTGGAATTAAACACAGAGGGAAACAGACAACATCTGTAAATATTCATAAGGCTAAAAAGGAAGAAAGTTTCTAATTAGTACCAAAACAGAATGGAATTCCCTGCTGGGATGAGCCCGCTTTCATTTCTCTTGCCTGCCCCACTGAGCCTGCCTAGTTCTTTTTGCTCATCCACACGTGTGCTGCGGAGTGGCTGTGAGACAGCAGACCTGTGTAAGCTTAGTGGCTAGCCAGTGTGAATAAACTTTCTAGGCCAGGCATGATGCTACATGGTTTTTATCCCACCACTAGGGGGGTAGAGGTAAGTGGATCTCCGTGAGGCCAGCCTGATCTACATGGTGAGTTCTAGCTCAAAAAACAAACAAACAAACAAAAAAGGAATGAGGAAAGCTAGCACCTGGGCAGGGCAGCACTGCCGTAGGAGAAAAAGCTTCTTCGTGGTTTTCTCACTGGCTGTGTTCTCTTAAGCCAAAAATTTTAATAAAGGATTTCAAGGGCCTCATCTGTGTGACACTGTCCATCTGGACTTCTGCTTCCAGACGTGAGTGGGTTTGGTCATCTGAAGCCTCTACCTGCTTGAGCATAATCTACTTCTGTGCTCTCTGGTTTTATTATAAAAAGCCATTTTTCTTGCTGCCTCAAACTTCAAGGAGAGACTAAATGTAAGGTAGGCAAACATGACTCTATTTTATAACAAGTACTTAAGGCTATTCTGAATTATAGGTGTATCAGGCAGTGGCCCAGCTACTACTATAGCAAAAGCTCATGTGGTTTTAGTGACCAGCGAGCAGCAGCACCTCTTCTTACACCTTCCCTGTGGGCATGCTCTCCAGAACTGCCCTGTCCACCCAGGAAAGCCAGAAGGAACAGTATGTGGACTGGTGAGATGGCTCAGCAGTTAAAAACACTGACTGCTCTTCCAGAGGTCCTGAGTTCAATTCCCAGCAACCACATGATAGCACACTATCATCTGTAAAGGGATCTGATGCCCTCTTCTGGCATGTTGGTGTACCCTTACACCCTTACGTTTAAATAATAAATATATAATTTAAAAAAAAAAAAAAAAAGGAATGGTAGGCTCCCCTAAGAAACCACTCCTGTGATCCAGAATCAAAGCCCCACTGTGTGGAGCCCAGGACCACCAAGCACATGCTTCCCCTGCAGAGGACCCCAGTTCAGGTCCCAGCGCCACCCATTTGGCAGCTTTAAACCATCTGTAACTCCAGTTCCAGAAACACCCTCTCCTGGCCTCTGCAAGCACCAGGCATGAGTGTATACATACATGCAGACAGAACACTCACACATACTTAAATCTTTAAAACACACAGTGACAAATGCATCAATCCATCCTACCCCACCCTGTATGAACTGCCCTGCCTTGCATTAATCCATCCCATCCCATCACAGAGCAGAAAGTCCTTAGGATCAAATAGCCAAAGTTGATACAGGTGGCACATCCTCACCTTGCTTCTCCTGGCAACCTGCCTGTTTTCTACAAAAACCTTGGTGTAGGCTCAGACCTAGATTTAGTATGTAAGCCAAGTCATAAGGACATCCTAATGTAAGCTGATGTAACTGGGACTATTGCAGGCATCATGTAACTCTAAGAAAGTACCACGTGTTGTCCAAATCACGAAATAATTCACAGTGGCCTGATTCAAAGAACATTCAGTTTGATGATGAAACACTCTAGAGTATGCATTGCTATCTATTTTACATACAGAGGTTATGTTGGAGTCGGAATGCTGCCATGGTCAGTGGAAACTGGCTGGGCTGAAGAACAGACTGAGGAGAGACTTTTCAAATTCGGAATCTTGTGAATATATTACCTGTTTTAAACATTTCTAGCATTAAGTGGGCCACTTATAATCAATGTAAGAAAAACTGGAAAGTGTAAATTTATGATAGATAACTAAATTGCCCTTGATTTTCTTACCAGCTTTTCCAGACCAGGAGTCAGAATTGGACTCCAGACAGGCTTACAATGATACAACGTACAACTGGTACATTTTGTAACTTTATCAGATTACAAAAGGTAATGCTTATTTGTTCTGAACAAAATAGATTGTACCAGAAAGAACAAAGAATTTAAATTACCCACATTTAGAGTATGATTGGTTTAAGAATCACTGGTATGTGTGTCCGGATTTTTTGTTTGTTTTTGTTTTTGTTTGGGGGGGGGGTGGGTTTGGTTTTTTGTTTTATTTTGTTTTGTCTTGTTTTCTGAATAATAGATTACACTTGTGTGGTATAGAGCCAGCAGTGATGAATTTCCAAACGCACTTTCTCTACAGCGATTAGAGCTCATGGCTTACATACCATAGCCTGAGGTCAGGCACTCAGAGGTCTTTCCCTCATCCACACTGCAATCTCCGGAGAAAACATTCTGTCTATCAGAAAGGAAGCAGCTGTGGCACACACCTTTAATCCCAGCACTCGGGAGGCAGAGGCAGGTGGATTTCTGAGTTCAAGGCCAGCCTGGTCTACAGAGTGAGTTCCAGGACAGCCAGAGCTACACAGAGAAACCCTGTCTCAAAAAAACAAAAAAGGAATGAAGGAAGGAAGGAAGGAAGGAAGGAAGGAAGGAAGGAAGGAAGGAAGGAAGGAAGGAAGGAAGGAATTATGAGCACTTCAGTGATAGTGACATGTGCACATCCAAGAGTCAATTATCAGAGCAGCATCTCCTAGCCCTTGCTTCTCAGGAGCCACCACGCTGATCCCAGTGTCACTTCAGGGACAGAGCCCTTCCAGCTAGGGTGTTCCATGTGTGCACCAAGTGACAGTGGGGAAGTCACACGCAGTTTGCCTCAAGAAAAAGGCAAAGTCTCTGTGTGGACTGGAACAGTGGGGAGGTGCTATGTCCGTATGCATCCCTGGAGGGGCATTGTCTCTGTGCCAGAGAATCAGTCGGTTGCAGGATGGCTGTGGCCATCAGGAGCCAACACTGAAGAAGGAGCGGAAAGCTATTGGAGTGTTCTTCAGCTCAGGGAAGCTATTGGAGTATTCTTCAGCTTAGGGAAGCCGTTGGAGTATTCTTCAGCTCAGGAGACTGCACATTTCTTGGAGCTTGAGTCAGTTTTACTTTTGAACTGACGAATCTTTTCTGAAAAGAAAGCAGGGTAGTATTATCTTAGTTAGAGCTGCTATTGCTCTGAAACACCATAACTAAAAGCCACTTGGAGAGGAAAAGGTATATTTCCTTCACATATCCTGAATACCCAGTCCATTGATGAAAGGCCAAGGCAGGAACTCAAACTGGGCAGGCATCTGGAGGCAGGAGCTGATGCAGAGGCCATGAAAGAGTGTTGCTTACTGGCTAGCTCACATGGCTGGCTCCACCAGCTTTCTTCTAGAAGTCAGGACCACCAGTCTTGGGATAGCATCTCCCACATTGGGCTAGACACCCCCCCCCCCCGTATCACTAGTTAAGAAAATGCCCCACAGGCTTGCCTAGAGCCAGATCTCATGGAAGCATTTTCTCAGTTGATGTTCCCTCCCCTCAGATAACTCTGTATCAAATTGACATAAAAGCTAGCCAGCACACATTCTAGATGAACAGCTGATGTTCTTAAATGTAGTTTACTGTGTTCCAGGCACCAGTTGTCCTCTCCACACCAGCCTTTAGAAGTACCTGTTATTTTCTTCCATGGTTTAAGGGGACACACTGCTGCAATGCGGTTGTAGAGCCTGCTGAAGGTCACGGAGTTGGAGCCAAGGCAAAGCCTGGCCTCACAACACACCCCTAGCCACCTTCTCCCACTGCCTTAGTCTTCCCTCACAGTTTGCCTAGATACACTTTCAATGGAAAGAATGTATTTAAAATTGCAGGACCTAGTGTCCTGCAGGATTCAGTCATTCCTACTTCTGCCTGTACCAGTGCTGATCCAGCTGCCAGAATGACTCTGGCATGTGCTTGGCTCTCGGTGTAACATTGTCAATGAAAACAATGGTCAGTGCCTCTCCACTTTTTTCTTCAGTGACCATCATTACATGAGAGTTCTAAAGCCACTCACTGGTGTTTTCACAGAATGTTCCCTGACAACACAGTCTACTGTTGGGAGGAGATTCTCTGTAACTATCTCATGCAGCAAAGCATCAGGCTCAGAGAGGACATTTTCACAGCCACTAAGGTGATGGTGTTTGCCAATAGAAGCAAGCAGCTTTTGGAGGAAGATATTTCTTGCTCAGTTGTTGAGAAGAGTCTGAGTGGTAGAAGGTGGTTACATCCCACCCTGCCTGTCCACAGCCACATAGAAGTACGCTCACACTCAGTTCGGATGCTGTGGTGGCGTGAATGGGTTTGTCCCCCATAGACTCATGTGTTTGAATGCTTGGCCCATGGAGACTGGCATGATTAGGAGGTGTGGCTTTGTTGGAGTAGGTGTGTCACTGTGGAGGTAGGCTTTGAGGGAGTGCTCAAGCTCCACCCAGTGTGGGATAGTCTCCTCCTGTTTGCCTTTGACTCAAGATGTAGCTCCTCCAGTACCATGTCTGCCTGCATGCTGCCATGCTTCCCACCGTGATGACAGTGGACTAAAGCTCTGAACCTGTAAGCCAGCCCCAATGAAGTGTTTTCCCTTATAAGAGCAATAGAAACCTAAACCAAGACAGATACTGAAACAGTGAGCATTGACCTAACCAAGGCAGAAGCTGCTGTGTGCACACAAGCCTTCTACAGATCCATGTTCTCTTTGGCCAACCAACCTCCATTCAGGCTGCTGCTGTTTATGAAGGAATAACCCCACACACAGACACACACACCATTGAAGGGAGAAGGGATCTCTGTGGATTTGTGGCAAACTCACCAGCTAGTTCTGAGAATCCTGCATGCACCAGCTCCTCATACAGCTGCTTGGCAGGGTCCGGCTGTGTCAGCAGAGCCCCATGCAGCCAGATGAGCAGAGCCCTGTAGCCATGCTCATGGAAGCTGTCGTTACCTGTGTCAGGGATAAAAGACCCAGGGTGAAGCACTAGGCACTGGCATCTTTCAGATGTGACCTCAATTCTAATCACATTTCTAAGTGACTACTGGTGTCCATCCATCCTCCCTGATCTGCCAGGTAATGGGAGGAAGGCCTATGATCCTTCACTGGGGTTGTGCTGTCATGGCCACCATTTAGACACAAGGCAACCTGACCTCCTACTTCTGCTCTAGAAAACACCTAAGCACTCATGGGGTCGGAGGTTACAGGGGACTGAATGGCTTTGATGCCTGCCTAGAGGTGTTAGACAATCCCCACAAGATAGTGTCCTCTAGCAGATCAGGCTCGACGTACATGTTTCCCCTGGGCATCTTGTGAAAATTCAGATTTTGAATCAATAGGTTTGAACAACAGTCCACAGTGTGGCAAGTTCCCTGCTGCTTTGTAAGTCACTGAGCGTCGAGCATATCATTGGTGCCATGCTAGTGAGATTACGCATGTTCAGGCTTACAGAAGCTGTCTTCCCAGAAGCCTCCCCTCAACCAGGTGGGGCGATTCCTTCTGGGCAGAAACCTTCGGTAGTAAGGTTTTCTGTGGCAGGGGAAGACCTTTCATCCCAGAACAACCTGCAGACTTTAGTGAAGGCCAGCCTG
This sequence comes from Mus minutoides, assembly GCA_902729485.2. Classification (NCBI taxonomy): domain Eukaryota; kingdom Metazoa; phylum Chordata; class Mammalia; order Rodentia; family Muridae; genus Mus; species Mus minutoides. Next base: position 28,086 of record LR752098.1, on the reverse strand, counting down.
GCATTCCAGAGGCTTGCCAGGGATTGTGTCCTTGCTTCTTTGGTTCCCATGCAGTAGGCCAAAGTAGTCAACCTTTGCAAGCACAGCTAACCGAACATTCTCAGGACTATAGCTCTCTGCTAAATTCCAAACCACCTTTGCAGACTGAGCCACGCTAACTACCCCTATTGCAGTGATCTCTGGCCTCTGCCTATTGTGGGCAGCAGGTACTTACTTTTGAGGAAGGAAAGACCATTACTCCTAACTTTGACTGGCTTCTTCCTGTCCATGTCATCTGGCCCCCACTCACCTGACCACTGTTCCTCAATGGCTCTGATCTGGTCCTCTGTAAAACTCCACAAGCGGGCCAGCCTCTGCCAGTCTTTCTTTTTCAGCTGCCGATAGGCCAGGTTCCAGAGAAGTGTGCAGATGTGCCTAGTCTCCAGACTATGGTCCTGCTTGAACGTCAGCGTGGAGCTCACTGCCAAATCCTCGATGCTCTCACGGTGCTCCTAAGTTGAAGAATAGCGGTAGCTGTTGACTCCAACATGCTCACTTGTCACCTTACGTTGTAAACGATTGGTAAGGCAGCAGCTGACTCCTTTCAGTCTGTCCTAGATCATCTTTTGTCATCCAAGTTGGATGGAAATGTCTAGAACAAAAAGCATGCATACTGAAACAGCAAATGTGAGAGAGTTTGCAGTGTTGTGTCTGTGTTGCTGACTGATATCACCCACTTTCAAAAAGTGCTGAGGGGACATGCTGGCAAGTGAGACATCACAGCCAATGGCTTTAATGGCCTTACACGCAACACTAGCCTCTCTCTCTGATGAATTTGATTTTCTCATCAGTGCCTCAGTGAAGTTCAGATGGTATGCATCCTTAACAAGACCTCATAGCTATTCCTTCTGCTCTCTCCTGAGTGTGAGGTGAGACTGGAAGCCTAGCTCAGGATAGGGTAAGGTAGGATAGGGTAGGGTAGGGTAGGGTAGGGTAGGGTAGGGTAGGGTAGGGTAGGATAGGGTAGGGTAGGGTAGGGTAGGGTTGAGTAGTATAGGGTTGGGTTGGGTAGGGCAAGGTAAGGTGGAGTAGGGTAGGGGGAAGGGAAGGGAAGGAGGACAGGGTAGTGGACAGAACAAAGTGGCTGCTATATCCATATTGAAGCCACTGCAGCCGTGCTGATCTCAGCAGCCCTGCACCTAGACTGGTCTCTTGTTTTGTGCCCTTTCTAGGTTGTTTCCTGTCTCCTTGGTGGGATCTTGCATAATCAAGCACTCATAAACACTGGAGAAAAGTATCTCAGAGGGGAAAGCAAATGCCTTCCTAGAGCTGCATACTGCACATAAGCCCTTAGGACTGCAGATAGGCCCCCTGCAGAAGGTCACAGCTCTGTGATGGGGATGCAAGCCAGGACTCACCCAAAGGTTTAGTTGAGACTTCCCATCTCATCTCCTTTTATGTGCATAATGACTTCTATTTTAGTCCTCCATTTAAGCAAAAGTGAATCTCAATGAAAGACACTTTGAAAACTAGATGGTCGTTCGCACCAGGGGAGGGAATGGGCAAAGGGTATGGGATGGCACCTTTCAAAACTTCTGAGAAGGACTTAGTGGGCCCGCTCTCAGCCCTCACCTTGGATCAGCCTGCACCCATCATGCATCAGCAGCCTCCTCCAAAAGCTCTGCACACATCTGGGGATCTGCACCAAGGATCTCACCTAACATCTTGTGACGTTAGGCCTTGTGTGCAGAGACTGGGATAGGACCGGGAAGTGTGAGCTATCCACAACTGTTCAAATGACCCTAAGATGCAGTCTCCAGTGTAGCCTGGGCTTCCCTGCCATGATGCCTTGTTTCCAGGAATAGTGGGAACACCAAAAAGTTCACCTTTCCTCCCCGTTCTGTCCCATAAGATGGCACACCCAGTGATAACAAAACCTCAAGCAGCGTGAACAGAGAACGGGGCAGGCTGCTCCTGCACTCATCTTGGCTCTGTGCATTTTTATTCCTCAGAGAATCTTGCATTCGTTGCGTTCTAGGATTCAGGACAGGGTGGACACGCACGCTTCTATAGACAGAAGAGGGGACTCAGAAAACCCAAGTTTCTTCTAACAGTGAAAGCGTTGGGACTGACTTAGTCACTAGAGTGACAAAAGTGGGAGAGTGAACAGGGCTGTCAGGGTGGCATGGCCACTGAAGACGATCGCTGTGCAAGCCTGACCCCGGGAGCTTGCTCCCTGGAGCCCACTTACAAAGCTGGATGCCGTGAGGCTCATCTGTAAGCCCAGGACTTGTACAGTAAGTAAGAGAAAGAAAAGAATCACAAGTGTTCAGGCCAAGTAGCCTGCAGTACTGAAGCTCAACAGAAACAAGAAGAAAGACCTGGCCTCAAAGGGAACGGCCAGCACTGATTCACAAGTTCTGTGCATGTATTCTCTCCCCCCACACACACACACATACACACACCTCACACACAATAATAATAAGTCCATAAAATTAGTAGCATGGGGCAGATTTAAGAAGCATCCTTTGCCTCTGAATCACTGAATTTAATGATGGTGGTGATGATTAAATATGTATGTGTATATTTAGACACAATATTTATGTAATTTAAATGGAATATACATATAGATATAACACACGTAAGTAGATATAAGAGGAAAGTTCAAATTATCTCTTTAAACTTTTTATTAGTAATTATTTTGTACTAAGCCAGGATATAATTTGGCTTGATTAGTGAAAGTAATAAGTGCATTTGGTAAACCTTTTAAAGAAAGAAATTAATGCTGTGTATTTAAAAGCAGGTTTTCCCAGCACTGCAGACCTCAGGTCCCCAGCTGTCCCCCGAGTTCTCAGTGTACTATTTCTGAAGTCTCCCTTCCTCTGTATGTGTGCATTAGACAGGGTTCTCAGCGTTCATCATCCACTTACCTCCCAAGGATTTGTTAGAAAGGAAAGGTTTGTTTGGTGCAAAAGTCATTTATTCTCATCTAGTTGGAAGAATATGAGACTGCTACCGGGCATTAAAAACAGAAGGACTGAAAGCAGATGTGGAAAACCAGTTAAAGAACAAGAGAAAAGGAACCCGAGTCTTTAGTAACATAAAGATGCTTATGAAAATGAACAGAAGGACAAAGAAGCAAAGGCAGAAAGGGGATGGAAATAAGTCAGAGGAGGGGAATTAAACAGAACCCTACCTTTATATAAGAAACTGTTGCTGTATGGGCAGAGCAGACTTCATTGCTCTACATGCAAGAACAGAGGAGAGGAGGCACTGAAAGAGTCATCTCTGGCCGCATATATGACAGTGGCTTGACTGGCCGATGTGTGTGACCCATGAAAAGTGGCCACTGGTATTGATAGAATGATCACATTGCCTAATGACACATGTATCAGGCTTCCTTGTTACCAACTGACTGTATGTCCAGACTGCCAAGCAGGGTTATGAGGGAAAGGGAGACAGTGTGCATTGCTTTAAGGATTTAAGAAAAAATTTCCCAGGATTGGCCAATGACCGCATTCTGAGTTTATAGCCCCTGCGCAGCAGACACCTGAGACGTGAGGACATTTTGGCCAAGGAGAAGCCATGCACACAGCAGGGAAACTAAAAAACAGCATAGATCTAAAAGTTGGGGGCTGATGTCCTCTGTCTGAACATGTTGCCTTATTGCACAGACTTGAATCCTGGAGAGGGGAGGACAGTCTACTGAGAAGCTGAGACCTGCAGACAAGCTAAAGAAAGACGAAGATAAAAACTGATTTAGAGCCGGGCGTGGTGGCGCACGCCTTTAATCCCAGCACTCGGGAGGCAGAGGCAGGTGGATTTCTGAGTTCGAGGCCAGCCTGGTCTACAAAGTGAGTTCCAGGACAACCAGGGCACACAGAGAAACCCTGTCTCGAAAAACAAAACAAAACAAAAAAACACACTGATTTAGAGATACGATTTGCATGTTCAAAGATGTATAAGTTTGTGATTGTCCCAGACACTTGAGTGCCAGAAAGCCAGCAAAGGGCTACAGCAAAAACAGCAGAAGTTGGCATGGATGAGGCCTGGCCCACATTCTTAGATTTGATTGTGAATGCCTACAAAGGAGGAGAAGAGGGACTGTCCATCCCATGAACAGGGATGGCACAAGGCCCTGGACAGTCATCATTCTACTGAGCAAGGTTTCCTACAACAGGGGAAAAAAAGAATTACACAGACCCAACGTTCCCCACTCCAAAATGGGGAGGGGGGGTGCCAATAAATGCCCTGAATTGGATGGCACTGGCCTTGCTTACCTCTCTCCAGGCGTAGTACCTCTCAGCTTTGATGAGCATATCCACAACGAGGCTGTGCTGGCTCCTGGCAGCCACCGCCAGGGCAGTCTTTCCTTGCTAAATTAAAAGGGGGAAGGATTAAAATAAATAAAGAGTGATGATGCTGCATGGTAGGCAGAGCTCCAGCTTTGTGATAGGCCTGAACTCAGATCCCAATTCTGCCACCTGAGTGAACTAAGTACCAGCCGTTAGTCACCGGAGGTCTCCGCAATCATACCATGTGTGTCATGGCAAGCCCTTGCATTTCCCAGCTCCCTTGTCAGGGATGTGACCTACACCCTCGCCGATGGTATGTGGATACAAAGGCATATTCCTGGGGAAGATCTTCAAAGAAGGGAAAGATGACTTTTTCTTTCCATTCCTCCACTTCCCAAGGGGAATGCCACAGGAGAGCCGGAACCTGGGCAGCCACTTTGGATCAGGGGCTGGAGACCTCTCTTGAGGAGGAAGTAATGAGACAGAAAAGGGCTGGATCCAAGAACAGCACCAATAATGACAGCAGAGCTCAGTGTAGGCCTCACTCACGGCTCCCAGCTAAGAGTTTTGTCTTTTATAAGTCACTGCAGCTAACCAAGGTTAAAGTGTTCCAATTTTAACCAAATTGGATGAGTAAGAAAAGACTGAGCTGGATGACATATGGGACCTATGTTGCCTGCAGCTCATGCTATGTCATACACATGTTACAAAAGGTGAACCCTGGTCATGATGGCTGTCTCACACGGCACAGCACAGGAAGCTCTGGCCCCTTGATTTTATGCAGGGCACAGTTTCTATTTCTGCATCTAATACATATTTTCCTAATAAGGAGAGTAGTTTATATTTGCTTTCTTTGTTTTTTTTTAAGATTTATTTATTTATTTTATGTATATGAGTACACAATTCCTCTCTTCAGACAGACCAGAAAAGGGCATCAGATCCCATTACAGATGGTTGTGAGCCACCATGTGGTTGCTGGGATTTGAACTCAGGACCTTCAGAAGAACAGTCGGTGCCCTTAACCACTGAGCCATCTCTCCAGCCCCCTTGCTTTCTTTTTTTAAGTGTGTGTGTGCCCGCACACGCATGCCCATGTACATGTGTGTGCCCATACACATATATACGCAGTCATGCAGAAGCCAGAAGACAACCTTGGTTATCTTTAGGAATGAACATATAGCACCACCTTTGAGACAGGGTCTCTCCTTGGCCTGGGGATGTTACTGTCTCTACCTTCCCATTCTGGGACTATAAGTGCATGCCACAACACCCAGTATTGTGCCCAGCCTGGGTGTTTGTATATGGGTACCAGGGATGAGACTCACTTCATCACGCTTTTAAGACAAGCTATCTCCCAACGCCCCTTACTTGCATTTCTAATGACCCATGACAAATTCACTCAGAGACTCTAAAGTTAATTAAACATAATGGTCAGAAATAGCCCCAGAAAATAATTGCAGTGTTAGAAACCTGCATTTCTAACCCCGTGTCTGGATAGCAGCTACAAGTGCAATTCTCAGTGACACAAAATGCATGGTTTTTAGTGCAGGCACTAAGACCCAGGTGAGCAGGGAAGTAGGGGCTGGAAGTAACCAGCCTGTAAGCAGGCGAGCTGGTAATGAAATTAGGAAGGATTACAATTGGCAGGCATTTAGCAAGCTTCTAATTGCATACTGTCTGCATTCTGCCTTGTAAAGCCATTTGGATCACCATAATTAGCCTATTTTGGGAATGCAGCATTCTAAAAGTCAGAATTTTCAAGCTGGAGAAACTTTCCTTAAGGAATAATACATTGGAATGGAGGTGCCATTTGCCCTTGACAGAGACCAAGAGCTTTGGGACCCCCAAGTTAGACTTAGATCAAACCTCTCTCTTGGCTCCTTTTTCAGCCTCTCTCTCTCTCTCTCTCTCTCTCTCTCTCTCTCTCTCTCTCTCTCTCTTTCTCTGTATGTGTGTGTGTGTGTGTGAGAGAGAAAGAGAGAGAGAAAGAGAGAGAGAGAGAGAGAGAGAGAGATTCTCTCTCCAGCATCTCACTATGTAAGCTTGGCTGGCCTAGAACTCTAGAATTTGCTATGTAGACCAGGCTGAACACAACTTGTGGAGATACTCCAGAGCGCTAAGATCAAAGGTGTGTGCCACCATACCCAGCTACCAACCCTGATCTTAACACAGTCTGAGAAATACCTTGGGGTTTATTGTTGTTGTTGTTGTTGTTGTTGTTGTTGTTAAGAACATGTGGGAGCAGGTAAAAAGGGAGGGTAGTCTTTATGCATTCGTTATTTAGGTATTGGGTGCCAGCTGTGGGCCAGACCCTTAGAATAAAGGAGTGTGGGAGAACGGAGAATGGGGGGATTGCGTCCTGAGGGCTAGCAACTCTAGGCTTTTGGTTTAAAACAAGCAAAGTCACATGTTAGTGTTGACCTTGACAACTGGAATAGCCAATCCACTAGCAGCAGGGCCCACAGAATTCCTACAGAGTCTCTACCCCAGCCTTGGAGGAATTAAGTATGAATGAAAACAGAAAAAGTTACTACAAAAGAATGCAGGAGAGAGATGAAGGCTGAATGTTAATAACCTCAAGCAGCCACATCTGGGGCAGGAGAGGCATTGTGCCCCAGCCTAGGCCCCAGGGTAGGTGGTCATGTTTCCCTGCACATCTGGGGCAATAGTGGCGTTGTGCCCCAGCCTAGGCCCAGGGTGGTCATGTTTCCTTGCACATGTGCTACTGCATTCGCCACATTGTCCACACTGCATTCGCCACATTGTCCACAGCCCATCTTTCTTTTATAATAATAATAAATAAAAACCTCAGATCATACATATGTGGAACTCTCAGCTCTGAACTAGAGAACATAGTGAACCAGGAAGATAAAGACCAGAAAAAGAAAGATTTGAGGTTGCAGACATGGCTAAGTGATATAGCAATTGTCTACCAAGGGCAAGGGCCTGGATTCTATGCCCAGTACCAAATGAGTATATTGTGTTTTATAAACATGCCTTGGCATTATGCATTGTAAAAAGGAATTGGCACTGTTAACAGTCTGCTTATTCTGAATCAACTTGCTCCCAACCCAGACCCCCCAGAAGAGTGGCAGGAGAAATCAGCTTGATTCAAGGTTTTAGGAAGTGCTCAAGCTGAGCCCACACACACACAGAGTGAGGGAGGAACACAAGGGAAGCAAGAAGCACAGGCATCGATCGCATGCTTAACACCAAGGGTGATACCGGAGCAGAGCAGCGAGACTGAACTACACACACACACCACACACACCATACACATCACACACACATCACACACACACACACACACACACACCATACACAACACACATCATACACACACATCACATACATACACACACACATCACACACACACACACACCATACACAACACACATCATACACACACATCACATACATACACACACACATCACACACACACACACCATACACAACACACATCATACACACACATCACATACATACACACACACATCACACGCATCATGCACACATCACACTCACACACACACAACACACACACACCATACATACACACATCATACACATATCACACACATCATACGCATCACATATGAATAACACACATCATACACACATTATATATACACACACATCTCACACACACCACACTTCATACATACACCACACACATCATACACACACATCACACACACCACACATCATACACATACACACACCACACACATCATACACACACACACACATCACACACAAAATTAGAGAGCAGAGAGCAGACTAAGATAAAATGTACTTTAAATGTGTAAGCAATAGAGTTATTATATGCACATACATGCCATAGTAGTATGAAAACCAAATAAGTTATAGGCAAGTGTGGATGGGAAATTATTTCTATAAATCTTCACATATAAACACTATACTTGGGCCATGTGAACTTATAATCTTGAAAAATATCGCTGAATTATTTGAATCCTAAAGACAAATATTTAATAGTAATTCCTATAGACAGATCTTGTTAGGAGGTAGTTTCCTGATTTCAGCCATCTCAGGAATGAGTTTCATCTTGCTGGAAGGATCAAAACTGAGTTCATGTTCCCAGGCCCAGAACCCAACCATCCTGCTTTTTCAGGTGTTTCCTGTTTGTCTGTTAACCAGTGAAGGATGTAAAGAGGGAAGAAGCCGTTATCCAAGCCATGGCACACAAGTCATAAATGTGCTGCCTGTCTTGACTTAAGCTTCTACTGCAGCTTGCCCACTCCTTTGTTCTGTTACCACTGTAAGCTTCTGGGCCAGAGTCCAGGAAGAGACCTGGCTGCAAAAGCTGGCTCAACAACCCTGAAGCCAGGTGACCCAGATAGGCCCAGTCACCAATGTTAACTTCCTTGTTTAACCCCTTGTGTCAAAATATGATTGGTCAATGCAGCAGCTTACCCTATGCCCCTTGCTTTGTGATCCCATCCTATAAACATGTTGTACAACCTCCCTTTGGGGCCACAGTTCATTCAGATCCTGAACTGGCCATATCTCTGGTGGCTCAGAAAATAAAGCTCTCATTTTAAACCTCTGTATCTGAAGTGAGTTAAACAATCTCATTCAAAATTGAGGTGCAGGGCTAGAGAGATGGCTCAGAGGTTAAGAGCACTGATTGCTCTTCCAGAGGTCCTGAGTTCAAATCCCAGCAACCACATGGTGGCTCACAACCATCTGTAATGAGATCTGATGCCCTCTTCTGGTGTGTATGAAGATAGCTACAGTGTACTTATATATAATAAATAAATTAATTAATTAATTAATTAAAATAAGTAAATCTTTAAAAAATTGAGGTGTAAGGCTAGGGAGATGGCTTCAATCAATAAGGTGCTTACCATGCAAGCCACAGTGTGAAAGGCTTGGCCCTGTAATCCAAGGCTGAGAAGACAGGCAAGAGGATCCCTGGGGCTTGCTGGTCAACCATTCTAGCTAAATTGAAAGCTCTGGATTCAGTGAGAGATCCTGTTTCAAAGATATAAGATAGAAAGCTGTCCTGACATTAACCACTGGCCTCCAGGCCTCTATGTGCTACACATACACACACACACACACACACACACACACACCACTCACTCACACACTCATACATACTCACATTCACACACACACTCACACACACACATGTATACATACACACTCTCACGCAAGCATAGATAGATAGATAGTTAGATAGATAGATAGATAGATAGATGATAGATAGATAGATAGATAATGTAAGTGTATTCCTGCCTATGAAGATGCAGTTCATGCCCATCTCAGAAGGAATTCTGATGTTCCTATTGTACATGGCAGCCAATAGGGAGATTTCCACTGCCATCTCAAAATACAGGGCAGCCAGGGTGACTACCTTGTCAGTGATTTTCAGGTTGCAGCCAGCCTTCAGCAGTGTCTCCACCAGCTCCACATTTCCAAGATCAGCAGCGACATGCAGAGGGGTCTGCTGCCTCTGCCAGGAGAGAGGTGAACTGTCATGGAAACACATGCAGGAGAGAATGCCATACAGATTTTGTGGGGAAATGGGAAAAGCACATATCCTCATGTGGGGGAACAGGGGACAGTTGTTGCAGCAGAATTTAAAATATTGAAAGGTGGGAGGAAGTACGGTTAGGGGCTGGTGAGATGGCTCAGTGGCTAAGAGGACTGACTGCTCTTCCAAAGGTCCTGAGTTCAATTCCTAGCAACCACATGATGGCTCACAACCATCTGTACAGCTACAGTGCACTCATATACATAAAATAAATAAATAAATCTTTTAAAAAAAAGAAAAGTTATGGTTAAGTCACGGGCAGCCCTAACACCCAGAAATTACCTCAAGCTGCTCTGTGTGAGCATTTCTAGATAAAAGCCTGGGACTTGGGAGACAGGTTCCCACTACCACAGGAGTCATTTCCCTCATCTCTGGCAGAAGAGACATAGGGCTACCTGAGGCACCTATCCACATATCAAAGCCCACCCAGCCTCCAGGCTCCCTCAGTGTCGCAAGTACCTGTTACACAGGTCCTGGCCCTTCCCACTCCTCACCCTCTTCCCCTCAGCTACTAGTGCTCCTTAGAATCCACATGATTCTCTCTTGCTCTCTCGCTCTACCCCACCCCCACCCCCTTGTTCTCTCTGTGCTCTGTCCTTTGTTTCTGGCTATTCTCTGCTCTCTGGCTGTCCACTATTCTCCCCCAGCATGCTCTTGCATTCTCCCACAGATGGCCCTGGCCATGTCCAGTCTGTTTTCTTTTCTTTCTGCTCTAGATTCTTCCAGATGCCTCTGAATGTTTTCTCTCTCTCTCCCTCTCTCTCTCTCTCTCTCTCTCTCTCTCTCTCTCTCTCTCTCTCACACACACACACACACACACACATACACACATTCACAATACCCCCCCAATAATGGAGTGGTCACATCAGCACTTTCTTTACTATGCGCCCCTCATATGGTTAGTTACATGTTTGGTAATGAGACATTATATAAACTATATATAAGTATATAGGAATGCTTGGCAACTATAAAATCAAGTCTGGAGCTAGGTGTGGTCATGATCTGTAGTTCCAGCTGCACAAGAGACTGGGGCTGAAGGACTTAATGAGCCTAGGAGTTTGGGATCCATCTGAGAAGTGTAATGAGATCTTGTAGCAAAAGGTTCCTTTCAGTTCAAGGTACATAGAGCAGTCAAATTCATAGACAGGAAGGATGGTATTTCCCAGGGGTTAGGGACTGGGAAATGGGAAGTTCTATGATGTCACAGAACTATACACCTAAAAATAGTTTAAATGGTAACTAATGTTATATGCATTTTACTGTAATAAAGTGGATTCAAAGATTTCAATAAAAGGAAAAACTATGACATAGTATTAAAAGCTTTAGGAGGGATCTAGAGAGATGGCTCAGCAGTTAAGAGCACTAGCTGATCTCCCAAAGGATCCCGGTTCAATTCCCAACACTCACAAGCTCACAACTGTAACTCCAGTTCCAGAGAACCCCACACCTTTGCACAGACAAACATGCAGGCAAAACACCCAACACACATAAAATAAAAACAAATCAATTTTTAAAATAAGCTTTAGGAGACACTATATCTGGCTAAGCTTAATTTATAAATTCAGGGAAAATGAGAAAAAATACATTGATACTATTAAAAATTATATTAAAGATGGGGAGACTAAAGTTTATTTTATTACCGTTTTTTGTTCTTTCTCCCATTTTCTACGTTATTATGTATTAAGAATGAAAAGACTGGGCTTCTCAGCAGTCGCCGCTTTCTATCAAGAAGATAAAAGTGTTATCCATGATCATCACCCCGACCTCCTACAGAAAGGACTGACGTGAAGACATCTGCACAGAGAGGAACCTTGATAGGATCCAGACCCACTCCTCCACCAGGCAGAGAATCCCCTTCCTTGGGTCAAGAGCTGCATGCACAACAGCTTGAAGCACAAGGTCTCTTCCTAGCAAAAAAGGCAGAGCCACGCTGCCATCAGAAAGCATGTAGAAAAGGCCGCCAGCAGGTGGCAGTGTGTGCCTCTCTGAGGGCTTCTCACCCAGCACAGGAACCAACAAGCGTACCTGTGGAAAGGTAAACACACCAGCACAGGACACAGGCACAAGTGTGCTGTGTCAACAAAAGCATGCTTTGACAATACCACTCTAAGTCAAGAACACAGGAAACACCACAACAAAAGTCGCCCTTCTTCAGTGGGGTCAAATGAACATTTACTTTTAAAAACCATTTTTATATGTCCTGATTTTATATACTTTATGCAAAAAAATATAAATTCCATTATTTCGTATGTATATTACTGATGTAACAAAAGCTTGAATTGATATGGTCAAGTTGTGCAACTGATTGGCAGGCATGGCCAACAGTCCTCCCCCTAGAATGGATCAAGCCAGTTCTGGAGAAGCCAAAATCATACGTGAACACAAGGCTTAGTCTGTGTAGAAAAGATTTGAAGCATTACCAAGTTTGAATATGCAAATACTTTTAATAACCAGGGAGATAGGCTCCCAGCTTGTGGGCTGGTGCGACACAGAGAGGGAGGCTGTCTGGAGGAGGGAGGGACAGAGTGCCTGTAAATCTCCTTGCCCAGGTCAAAAATTAACCAAGAGGCTGGAGCTGGAAAAAACCTGAAAGGATCCAGTCTTGCTGTTTCAACAGGTGAGGAAATGGCTTTAGGGAGGTTGGGACAGCTGTGCTCTTGCACAAGGCTTTCCCTAATCCAGAGGGCATAGGTGGGGATGGCCTGGAAAAGAGTGACTCAGGGGCTGCTTGTGGCTCCCCACCCTCAACCCCCAAGGCTTCCCACTGCCTGCATCCCTGGAGGAGGTGGCAGAAGAGGCTGCCCCAGAGGCAGAAACAGCCAACTGCTTACTGCTTGCTGCTCTGCCTGATCATCTTCATTGGTGACGGGTGGCTTTTACGGGGTATTTGATTCTGTCCCAGTCCACTGACTACCTGGTGATCTTTTTGTTTGTTTGTTTGTTTGTTTAATTCTAAGAAGTCTCTTTTGCCTTCTAGCAAAGGAAGATACTTAATGTGGAAACAAAGCTTCCTTCTTATGGGGACCAGCTTCAGGCCAAGGACAACATTTCACATTGTAGGAGTGGCATTTGATTTAAAGAACTTCTGGCAATTTGCTTTAGCATTGTTTATCAGAAGCACTAACTATGCCTATTAAAAAGGAACAACTTTAGTACATACACACAGAATCCCAGCTTTGCCTCTGCAAAAAGCAGCAGTGGGGGGAGAGGGGAACAGCAGAGAGGTTACAGGACTAATGAAGAAGAGTCACGTGTTCCTCCCAAGAATTGTTTTGGGCACCTTGAACCTAAGAGAACTTCCTGCTGACACGTTGTGTTGAAACCTGGAAAATTCATGTTGAAACACAAGAGAACAGTGTGTCCAGGCTCCAGCCTGCTTACCTGATCTAAGACATCAACATCATGCCGAGCACTTAATAAGCTGTTCACAACTGCAGGACGGTTGTTGATAACTGCTAGGTGAAGAGGGGGCTCCTTAGACTGCAGACAGAAAAGCATCAAGCTTCAGCATTCAAATCCCTGATCTCTGAGAGTTACAACAGTCCACCCAGTCCATCCACAGGAAGCCCTGACCAGTCACCACCCTCTGCAGGCTGCCGGTCACTCTGAGCATACATAACAAGCACCTACTAAGGGCCAGTCTCTTCAGGGGCTAAAGATTTATCTTTTTAATGAAGTGACACAGCTATTTAGTTTCAAAGTTTAAGTGACTTAGAGGAAACGTCAACGGTGCTGGAGTGGCATGGTGCGTTGAGGGAGGACCAACCCTTCTGGAAGCTAGAAAAGGCTTCCTTGAAGAAATGACCTCTGAGCTCAAACACGGATAAGGACGTGTCAAGAAGGCTCAACTCAGAGAGCCAAAGGACAAAAGGAGTGGCCACAGAGGAGGAAATGTATGCACAGCATTTCCTGAACAGATGTGAGCTACAGGAAGTTCCCTAGATCCCTGGCAGGGCTCCCCTGAGGAGTCTACCCATGGTTGGCTGTGACTAGACTCAACAGCCTGCTCCTTCATCCCCTCCTTTTACTAGACAACCACCTTCTTCACCTCACCCCACCTGTACCTCCTGGCCCCTCTCCCCTCTCTTCTCTCCCCTCTCTAACTCAGACCATCAGACACAGTCCATCACTATACCCTGTCTCAAATGTCCCTGCCATCTCACCTCCACCCAGTCATACTGGCTTGTGGAGCTCTCTGGGAGGAAAGAAGGCAACTTAGGACTGAGGAAAAAGCAATGTACTAAGGGAGCCAGGCAAATGAGTATGGGGAGAGTCAGGAAGTAGAGGAAAGGGATAGGTAGGAGGGGCAAGCAGACAGGAGTGAGCGCTGGCCTGCGTTTCTGGGGACAGAGTAGAGAAGCAGGACGCATGTAAAGGAAGCTGGTCGGATAGCCTGCAGCTCCACTCAAGTGCAGAGACAATGTTGGGAATAAGCATCAAGCACACTCCACACAGCCTCACGTGGTATTAACTACACACTCAATACCTCACATTTATCCTGGGTGGTGACACACGCCTTTGATCCCAGTGCTTAGGAGGCAGAGGTAGGCAAATCTCTAAGTTCAAGGCCACCCTGATCTCTAAGAGTTTCAGGACAGCCCGAGCTACACAGAGAAACCTTATCTTAAAACAAAAATAAAAACAAACAAGCATTAGGCTAAGCAAGTGAAGTAGCCCAGGCCTGCAATCCCAGCACTCAAGACAGAGAGAGGGAAGAAGATCTCATGTGCCAGGCCAGTCAAGGTTCCATAGGGAATTTCAGGCTAGCTTAGGCTACACAGTGAGACCCTGGCTCAAAACCAAGCAGAAAACAACAGAAGGTTAAATAAGTGCTCTTAAAAGCCATCTCATCCATGGGAACCCTAGAAGCTGGGCCTTCTATCCCTGACTTTATACACAAACAGATCATTAACTCCATTAATAACAGGGAAGAGGCAAAGACAGGGCTTGAGCACAGACTTCCCAGTTCTCTCCATTGGTAGAATGGACTGGAAATGGGGGGTAGGAAAGGCTGTATGATATGGCTGAGTGAGAGGCTGTCTGGCAGGGAGCCAGGGGACAAGGGGGCACTGTGAGCATCTGTGGGGGTAACCTGAGAGCTAAGAAACTAAGAAGCTCTCCTCTGCTTGGAAGTCAGCTTCTCCCGCAAAGCACAAAGCAAGAGCAAAGATACAACATCCTTCATCTCAAAGTAGCCGGTGGTCTGGCCAGGGCCACCCACCCTGCTGGGGCCTAGCTTCTCCCGAGGATGAAGAAACCTCCTTGGCTTGAGCTAGGTAAGCACAGAGCCAATCCCTCTAAGTCCACGCTCTAAAAACTTATCAGGCATGGCTCAGGTCATATCCCTCCTTTCAAGTCGGTGCCATAAATAGAAACGGCTTGGCACAGCCAGAGGAAATAATATTCACAGAAGAGAGGAAAATACAGTGGGAGATAGAGGGATTTTTTTTTTTGTCAGATTCCAGCACAGAGGGCCTGTGTTTGTTCTGCCAAAGTTAGCCCAAAGTTCAGGAAAACCTCAATTAGTAATAAGGGATTGACTTTGAAATAAACCACAAGATCATTCTGAGATGGGGCAATGGTCCATTTTCTTAACATCCCGAAGTGGCGGCAGCCGCAGAGGAAGCCGGAATTTCCCAGACAGATGAGATTTCTACAGGAGTCAAGGCACCTCCAGACACCTGATCTGACTATTTTAAAAACAAAGATTTTGTTTTGTGCAGGGAAATTTTACCCCTTGGACTTTATTTCTCATGATTAAGATTTAAAACAAAAAATGCCAATGTTCCCCCCCAAAAGAATCCCTTCCTTGTGAAATATCTCATCTCCAGCATGTCTCTGCCCGGAGCACTTGAACATCCAGCCTCTCGCTCGCGCCCCACCCCCACCCCACCCCCTGCCTGTGTTGATTGGACTCACTTCCTTCTGCTGCTGCAAATCGGCATTCTCACTGAGAAGAAAGTTGACAAGGGCTGTGTGGCCGTTCTGGGTCGCTGTCTGCAAGGCACTGACATTGAGCTGCAGTGAACAGATGGGGAAGGGGAGGGTATCCCATTACTGTCCACATGCTGTCGGTGCTTGGTATATGGTAAAACATGTACAACAATGGTGCTTGGTATATGGTAAAACATGTACAATGAAATAGTACAATTATTTAAAGAAGGGAATCCAACGTGTTTCTGATCAATCTAAAGCCTATCATTTTGAAGTGTCCTCTATTGCCATGTGATACAGCCTAACTAGGTCTCCAAAACTCCTCATCCTGATGAGATAAGAGGTGGAAGAAGAACCGCTGTGGGCGATCTGCTCCCCTTTCAGCCATGGGAAGACACAACAAATGGCTGCCAGGGAAGCTGGTGAAGTGTCCTCACCAGTCGTGACCCTGCTAGTAACCAGGCTCTGTTTCTAATCTCCAACTAAATCTCCAACTGCTTAAATCACCCAGCTTTGTTGTTGTTGCTGTAGTTATCATTATCACAGGAGCCTGACCTAAGACACTGAGACACCCAGCTAAAAAGAAACAAAACAAAAAAACCAACCAAACAAACAAACAAAAAACAAAACCCACAAATGCCCTCAGTGGTTTCTGGCTCCTGCCTCTGTTCCAGGCTCTCCCAGGAATGGCTTCAAGGCTTAGGAGGAATTCGGCCTATGCAATGTGTTGCTTTTTGATCCTTTTGCCCAACTCCTTTCTGCAACTCTCAGTCACTCACTTCTACTGCCCCTTGCCACTCTCTGTCTTCACTTAGTGTCTGAGCTAGAGGCGCTCAGCTCAAAACTGTGCTCTGCTCTTGGTTAGTCTCCAGTCAGCCTCCAAGCAGCCTACCGTGAGAACTGACAACAAGACAAGCCAATGCATTAGTAACCGCTGATTATAAGGTTGCCATAAAATATAGTCAGGTCCTCCAAATAAGGGCATTTTTGAGAACTACTTCTCCCAAGTGGCTAAGTTAGTATCCCCTGACCAGCTAGGACTCATTTCTTTACTCCCTCGAATCTAGGTGGACCTGCAACTGCTTTGACCCGTGGATATGGCAGAGATGGTAAGGAGTCAGCTCCAGGCAGGCCCCTAGCTTGCCCAGCAGCTTCTACCCTCTTCCTCCTTCCTCTCTTGCTTCTGATTCTTGTTGTACTTCTTCTTGGGGCCAGCTGCCAAGCTATCCGAGGGCAACCCTTACATAGAGGCCATTTGTGGGTGCTCCGTTGACCTCCCAGTTGATAACTGGCAACAACTTCCAAGGAAGTGAATGAGCCATCTTGGATATCTAGTTCAAATAAAACTCTACATGACCAAAACCCTACTCAACCTCTGACTATAATCATGTAAACACACATAAAGAAGGATTATCACAGATGAGCCCAGTCAACCCACTGGGAAAGTTTTCAGAATCAAAATAGACTTCCTTTTTTGATCAGTCCAAATAAATGCATAAATAATACCAGGAGATTCTAAAAGAGGGGTCTGGCATACATATAACTATTGACAAGAGCTGCCCTAGTTACTTTCCACTGCTGTGACAAGACACTGTTACCAAGGCAACTCATAGAAGAGTTTATTGGCTTAGGTGAGTCCCTGACCATCACATCAAAGAGCATGGCAGCAGGTAGGCAGACATAGCATTGAAGCAGTAGCTGAGAGCTTATGTGTTGAGGCAACAACCATGTGGCAGAAAGAGATAACTGGGAAAGGTATGGACTTTTACACCTCTTACAACAAGCCACACCTCCCAATCCTTCCCAAACAGTTCCACCAGCTGGAGACTAAATATTTAAACCTACTGGAAAAAACAATTCTGGAAGCTGGGGAAAAAATGGCTCAGGTCTTGAGAGCATGTTCTGCCCTTGCAGAGGATTTGAGTTTGGTTCCCAGCACCTATGCTGGTGGTTCACAATGACTGTACGTCCAGCTCCAGAAATCAGACATCCTCTTTTGGCATCCATGTGCAATTGCACTCACATGTACATACCTTGTCAAACATGCACACATATACATGCATATAAAAGTTAAATAATAAATCTTAACATATCTGGACATCTGCCTAGCAACTTCCTGTTTAATCGTGGATCCAAAACTCATACTATTGATCCAGATGGTTAACAATTTTATTTCAAATGCCTTAAGTAAACATTTTCAGTCTTGACCTTTAGAATGTCCCTTGGCTACAATGTCCTTGAACAAGCTTATAGGTTACACACATTTCCCACTACAACATTACACTGTCCATAAACTTAATCCTTAAAGACTCCTTTGTATGTTGAGATTGACACACCGTAAGAGATAGTACCACACTGGTGCTTTAAGCCACAGAGCTTTGCCTGTTTGTTGTGAAAGCAACAGGTAGCTGAACAGAGGGTAATGGGAGTGGCCGACTGAAAGCTAGCTGGAACTGATGCTGGAACTGTATGACCTGGCTTAGAAGGCTTATGAGTACAAGCCTGTTTATCTCCACCTGTAAATACAGCATAGCCACCTATATTTGTTTTCTTTATGGCTACAGGTTGCTGCCACAGACTTAGTGTCCTAAAAACAAACTTGGACCCAGCCCCCCCCCTACACATTTGTAGCAAATGTGGAGCTTGGTCTGATGGGGACAATGAGGAGAGAGATTTGTAAGGCGGAACTGGGGGGGGGGGTGGGGGAGAGAAGGGAGGGAGGCTGTGATCAGGATGTAAAGTGAATTTTAAAAAGGAAATAAATATTTTTAAAAGATTAGTTATTAAAGTTAATTGGTGAATCATTAAAAATGTTTTTAAAGTATCATCTTGCAGTTCTAAAAGTCAGGAAGTCTGATGTGGGTCTCACTGAGCCAAGTTCTATTCTGAAGGCTTCTGGGAGAACTGGTTTACAAATGCCTAAATACATTGGCTCATGTCCCCTTCTCACCATCTTCACAATTGAGTGGTATTGAGTTGGTCCTTCCTGCATCGCTCTTCACTTTTACAGACTCTTATGATCACATAACCCAGAATAATCTCATAGGAATGAGCCGATTTTTGCCATATAACCACTATTATACTAAGTATAATAAATAAATACATAAGTATATATATTTATTGGACTAAGATATGAGTATCTCTGAGCATGAGATCCCATTCTTTCTACAGTACCCTCCTACCTCTTTCCTTTAAGCCACAGTAATGCTGGAGAGATAAATAGCACTTTATTCATTCCACAAACATGACTGAGCATTCGTTATGTGACAAACTGTGTCAGGAGGATACGTTTGTAAGCATCTCTATTAGTATGTGATTCCAGTATGGAATATGGAATAGATAGATAGATAGATAGATAGATAGATAGATAGATAGATAGATTCCAGTATGGCAGATGACAAATTGATCCATGGCCTGGTGGACTGGTAGTTGGTATATCAGTAGCTTTAGAGTAAACTCTAATGGACAGATTCTTGGATAGAAGAATAACACTGGCTGCTTGTTGTCAGCTACAATGTAAACTTAAAAGAGCCAACTGGAGCCAGGCATGGTGGCAGACACCTTTCATCCCAGCATTGGGAGGCAGAGGTAGGATTGGATCTCTGTGAGTTCTAGGCCAGCCTGGTCTTCAGACCTAGTTCTAGGACAGATAGGGTTACACAGAAAAATCCCAACTCAAAAAACAAACAAACAAACAAACAAACAACAAAATAAAACAAAACAAAAAAAGCTGACCAAACAGCTATTTTGTATTGAATGACCAAGAATAATTTTGGGGTAAGGTGACATTTAGACTGAGATCAGAATGACAGAAGTGGCCCTGGGAAGGTCTGAGGCCATCCGATTTCGGTTTCTGACTTAAGAAACTAATCTCTGAGAAACTCAAAGCCAGTGTCCTATGGTAGAGACTGTAGGGCTATGTGACCTTCTACCCACTCACACAGGTACCAGGTACGCGGCCTCTGTGCCTTACAATACAGGCACAATGTACATGGCCTATGCACCTTACAAGAAGTAAAGAGACATGTGCAACTATTTTATTTCCTGTGTTTGGGTGTTTTGTCTGCAGGTATGCCTGTGTACTGTGTTTATCCCTGGCCCCCATGGAGACCAGATCCCCTGGAACTGAAGTTACAGACAGTTTTGAGCTACTATGTGGGAGCTGAGAATCAAACCCCAGTCCTCTGGAAGAGCACCCAGTGTTCTCAACTTCTGAGCCATCTCTCCAGCCCCTAGAAATATGTGAAACTTAAGAAAAAAAATAATAATCACTAGTTTCAAGGTACCAAAAGAAAGCCACAGATTGAAGTGAATAAATATTTAATTGACACGTTCCTACTTCATTGATTGTTAAATGCAATATCATAAAATATTCATTACATTTGTCAATGACTTACAGTTTTCCTTTTTTTTAACCTCCTGAAAATTTCCAAGTATATACACAGTGTTCTAAGAAATCAATCATGTAAAAATTAGATGAAGTTTACTGCAGCTAAATGATTGAAAATAAAAATTTTTAAAATCCACTTAGAGTAATCGTGGTAATATATATTAGAAGTGTAGGGGTATTTAAATACATTTAATAAGATATGATGTAAGGCTTCCAGAGGTTTGAGTTTTTAAGGTCTACAAAAGTCATTCTGGGGCCTGTGGCACCTGATATGCTGAAGAGAGCCTATCACACACACTGGGCAGTCTCTCCATCTAGCACAAGTGGAGGAAGGCTGCTTACAGCCAAATCCATGATCTTACTCCAATTATCTCCTTAGAATGACTTAGCTGTTTACCATCACTCCTTAGTGACAGGGAGGCACAAGAGAATACAGAAGCCACTTTCTAGAGGCCGAAGGCTGGTGTCAGCAAGGTAAAGGCATTTGTATGACTGAAGGCATCTCTATAGGTGTCAAAGCAAAGTCAAGTCTAAGCTCCCTTCGACTGTGTGTGCTGCTGCAGCTGGCTTCTTACGCCACACTGGTTATTCCTGGGGAGTCTTCTCCAGGATAAATGGGAACAGTTCTGGACTACAGTGGGTACTGGCATCGTTTATCTAGGAACTGTGCTAATGAACAAAGGCTTCAAAAGGCATGCCACACCCATTCTGAATCTTCACCTGCAGATCAGGATGTAAGCTTAGCTACTGTTCCAGCGCCATACCTGCCCGCTGCCATGCTTCCCACCATGATGGTCATGGACTCACCCTCTGAAACTGTAAGCCAGCCCCCATTAAAGGTTTTCTTTTTTAAATTGCCTCGTTCACAGTGTCTCTTCACAGCAATAGGACAGTAACTAGGACTTGAAAGTTTCAAAGTTTGTTAGCACCATGATTAAATACCAAAGTATTCTATATTTGGAGGAAGATGGCATCCCGCATTCTTTAGGCCCCAGGTGACCCAGGGAGCTTTCACACAGCAAACTCTCTTCTTTAATTTTGCCATCAACAAGTGGAGTGAGACTGTCATCTTGCTGTGAAGGGTCCTGATCCCTCTCCTCTGTCTCCTTTTCAGCCTTCCCCAAATGAATTGGAAAAACTGGCATTGCTTCTGAAGAGACGTTCATAGAGGGTATCTGTATGAACATTAATTCTTATACAAAAGAAGGCATACTAAAATTTTAATTCTACAAAAACCCAGCAAACCACCAATTAAGAACAAGAGTTCCAAAGAATATTCTAAGCCATTCTCCCACTGTATGGTTGACCACAGCCCAGATCCCTACTTTGTTTGGAATGTTGACATCACTTCCTCCTGCCAGGAGCACGCGACTGCATTCTTCATGACCTCCCACAACAGCCAACAGGAATGGGGTTTCTCCATTCTGACAAAAAGACATGGAAGTTAAAATTAATTTCCCTTTGGCACGGAATAAAAAATACATTGAGAAACAGCATGCTTCTGATATCTTTTATGGATGATTCTTTTTGTTGTTGCTGTTAGCACTATTTAGCATTTATGTACCAACATACACTGCCAAGACTTCAGTACAGTCAAATAATGTGATAATCTAGAAGGGCAGGATTCGTGTTATCCTTATTTTGTAGACAAGAAACCAAACAGCTGGTGACCAGAGCCTTTCATCATCTACTGTCTCAGCCTACTCAGCCCAGCTAGCCTTGCTGTCCTCTTGATCAAGTCAGTCCCAGGCCACACCATGTCTTGTGTGTGTGTGTGTGTTGACACAGACACACCAGAAGAATAAACACAACTACCACCACCAACAACAACAGCAACAACAAAAGCCAACTCTCTCTGCCAAAGTCCATTGGAATGGCAAAACCGAGATAGAATATCACCTCCTATGTGAAGGCTTTGGCTTCTGAAATAAATTTACATGGCACACTGAATATACAGTTATAATTGAATGTAGCCCAATATTGTATGTTTCCCCTCCCATGTCTTTCTTGTCCTCTAGTGTAAAAATACATATTTAATCTGAAAACGAATGGCTTTTTCTTGTTTTTTAATTGAAAAGAAATTTTTATCTGTGCAATGTATTCTGATTGCAGGTTCTTATCCCTCAACTCTTCCCTGATGTTCCTGTCTCCCAACTCACCCACCCCCACGCCCTTTTTTCTCTCTCTTTAGAAAAGGAACAAACAAAAAGAATTAACAAAAATCAAAGAAGCACACATATAAACAAAACTCATAAAACTACAAAATCTGAAACCATAATATACAAGCAAAAACCAAACCAAAAAAATTTAAACAAAACCACAAGACAAAAACAAACAAACAAACAAAACAAAAGAAAACAAAAAAAACATGAGTTCTATAGTAGGATATTTGATCACACTGAGAAAACAGAGATTGTGTTGTTTACTGGAAAAACCTGTTTCTAGTCTTGGTGTGGCTCAGCCCAAGCACACACCTTTAATCCAAGAGCTTTCTGTTTGTTGTAAACAGAATTAAAGAATGTCAACCATAGGTCAAGAGGCAGAGCAAGTAACCAGTTGCTTTCTCTGGGGGCTTTCTCTACCTCTCTGAGCTAGCAGCCTTTCACCCCCTCACTCTTAAGTAGTCTTTGGTAAAATTGAATGATTGAGATTTTGTTTTAAAAACAAAAGACAAAAAACAAAACAAAGCTAGAGCTGTTTTGTGTTGGCCAGCTACTGTTAAGAGTGGGATCTACCCTTAAGTATGGTTTTGTATCCAGTGAGACTCCATTAGAGATAACTAATTTTTCCTTTGCAAGCAGTTGTCAGTTGGAGACAGCCCCTTGGTTAGAGCTGGAAATTGTGCACACTTCTCCCTCTTAGCGCTGGGATCTCATCTGTCTTGAACCTGTGTGTGTCTGGAAGACAGTGTTTCTTAGGTGTCATCCCTCCCCTTATTCTTGCAAATGGCTTTTGAGGGAATCAACAAATGCCCTGTCCTAGAATACTTAAAAGGAAAACAAAACAAAACCAGGATTCTTCAGCATTGAATTTTATACCGGTAGCATGCCTTTGATTTCCTGTCCTTTTCTAGAAAGCACCTCCAGTCCTGCCCCTTCCATCCTCCTCCCAGCTGGAACGCACAGCCCACATACCTCATTGCTCTCATTGACTTCCGACCACTGAGTTAGTAGCACTTGCACAGCTGGGCTGTGACCATGCATTGCAGCCAGGTGCAAGGCTGTGTTCCCGTCCTGCAACAGAGATGCATTCCAGGTGAAATTGCCCGTGCTGAGGAACACCCCCTCCCTACCCCTCAACACCAGTGCACAATGTAGCTTCTGGAAGCTTTTTCTTTGGTTAAAGTTACAGTACAGAGTATATTATCCAGTTTTAACTAAAGCTTATTAATGTTTAAGTTTTAAATGAAAAGCCTTGGCTATTTGAATGAGTAGGGAAGGAAAAAAAATCATTCTTGCTTGAATTTAAAAAAGAGACGAACAACAAAAATAATTGAACCTAGCCCATGTTAGGGTACACTGATCGAAATCAACCTGAGCTGTAATCTTACATATACAACAAATATCAAAAAGATTTATGGCGCAAAACTTTTAGATCTGTAATTCCATGTCAGGGAATTTCTCCTAAGAAAGTTATCAAAGATGTCCATACAAATGGCCACCTTGTAAAGTTTCACTTCACAGTTAATGTGAAGTGAAATCCTCAGCAGTCCTCAAGACAGAACTGGAGAGGGTCCGGTTTATTAGGAGTGGGTCTTCCATTTTGAAAACAGTGCATTACAAGCAACTTTGAGGCCAAGTTCACCAAGCTTCTGATTTAGAACTGAACATGAAGTGGAAAAGCCCATGAAGTAAACGAATTTCAAAACATCAATCACAGCCAGGCATGGTAATACTCACTTTTAATCTCGGCACTGAGAAAGAAGAGGCAGGAGGATCTCCATGAGTTCAAGGCCAGCCTAATCTACAGGACAGCCAGGACTACATAGAGCAGCATGAACTTCTAGGTTGCATGACCCCGTTGGGGGTTGAACAACTCTTTCACAGGGGTCAAACATCAGATATCCTGCATATGAGTTATTTACATTACAATTCATAATAATAACAAAATTATAGATAAGAAGTAGCAATGAAAATAATTCTATGGTTAGGGGTCACCACAACATGAGGAACTGTATTAAAGGGTCACAGAGCCGGGCGTGGTGGCGCACGCCTTTAATCCCAGCACTTGGGAGGCAGAGGCAGGCGGATTTCTGAGTTCGAGGCCAGCCTGGTCTACAAAGTGAGTTCCAGGACAGCCAGGGCTACACAGAGAAACCTTGTCTCAAAAAACCAAAAAAAAAAAAAAAAAAAAAAAGGGTCACAGCATTAGGAAGTCTGAGAAACCCTGACATAGACAGACCTTGTCTCAAAATAAAACCCCACCCACCAATCATGACAATCTACAGCAAAAGTGGATGCATTTTTACCATGATTCTCTCAGTAGTAACAATTTAAGAGCTCTGCTGTGGACCAGAAACAACCTGTCAAGGGATCTGCACATTGATTGTTAATCCCCCACACCAACTGTAACTCTTCTTTATCCTCAGTTAAAAAAACAAAAACAAAAACAAAAAAACTCCAACTCACCTTGTCTTTTTCTGAGGTATGGAGATTAAGGGAGATAAGCTTTTCAATCATTTCAACGTGGCCCCTCTCAGCTGCCAAAAGAAATGGTTTTCTTCCTCTCTGAAAAATCAATTGTGGATTCTACATTGATCACATACTTAGCAGACATTGGGAGAGCTGACAAGCAGTGAGCAGCATTTTGAGGTGATGGGGAGGCTAAGATGGTCACGTCATTCTGGGCCCTTCTCACAGGCAGGGAATGATGATTCTTTGAACCCAAGCCACATCCACATCGGAACTCTTAGGAACCCCCCACCAACATTGAATCAGTTTTATGCACACAAGTGTTCATTCAGAAGGGGTCCTCCAGAGCATCAGAGGGACACCGCATCACAGTCTGATGATCAGGTCAGCACTTCTTCCACACAACCAGTTACTGAGAAATTAGCTTGAGCCTCATCCTGTTTGAAGCACCTGAGCATCACGCTCGCTGTCTTACTGATTAAAAAACACACGACACAAATTCTTTGGTGCTTAACACACATGAAGCTCATTCAGGTACAACATTTGGTCAGCTTAATTTTACTTTATTTTTACAGATGTATTTATTCTTAGTAAATGTGTGTACGTAAACATGAGTGGACCTATGTGTACCGTGTGCATGCATGGTGCCCTCAGAGGCTAGAAGAGGCCATTGGGTCCCCCGAAACTGGAGTTGAAAACAGTTTGTGAGCCTCCATGTTGGCGCTAAGAACCGAATCCAGGTCCTCTGCAAGAGTAGCAAGTGTTCTTAACCACTGAGCCATCTTTCCAACCTCTGCGCAATCAAATCAGGTAATATTCACTGGGTGTTGTATTTCTAAGAAGCAGTCAGAAAGCTCTTGAGTGTGGGTCTATTTGACACAGAAAGAAAAAAATAAAGCAGAGGCATCCAGCAAGTCCAGGGAAGACAGGTGTTTATATCTGATTCTTCAAATATAGACTGTTTGAATAATAGTGATTTCTCCAAGTTTTCCTATTGCTGACAGAGACTGTGTTTGCAGTAGCCAAAATATCATCAAGAAAAGTGAAAGATGCACAGAAAACTTAATTTTTCAACTCAAGCTATTTTTGAAAAAATGGAAAAGGAAATTGGGTGATAAACCGCCTAAGATGAATTTTCTTCAACTGAAAAAAAAAAAGGAGGGGGTGGGAAACTCAGCTTGGCTTAGTGTGATAACTTAGTGAGCTTAGCAAGATTTCTTTGATGTAAGGAGGGTACAAGATTCTATAAATAGCATTCTGAATCTGTGAGCTAATCGCTAGCTAATGGCGTTTAACGAAAAGATCAAGACCACTGATTGCTTACAAGGAAGAGCAAAGGAAGAGAAACAGGCTAAAATAGTCCAGTGCCTAAAACAAAATGGAAAACATCTGCTCATATCAGCCCTGTGGAGGTCTGTGACCATGAACGTGTGGAAACTAGGGAAACACACTAGTCTCAAAAAGTTCACATAATTCATGGTTCTTAGCCCACATATATTGTCCCCAAGACCTACAGCTCCAGCCCTTCAAAGCTTGAAGAGCTAATTGCCTTCCTTATTCTCAGGAAACCACTGAAGAGGAAAGGGAAGGAACAGATTGGTTGGAGCCATAGTTTTCTGCTCACATGTTAGGTTATGGTTGAAACATAAAATCTAGTCCATTTGAAAATGACAGACGGGTAGTTACTGGATGTGACTTACAACAAACAGCCACAAGTGGCAACAGCAGATGAGGATCGCATAAACAACATGCAGGGGTTAATCTTATTTATGGACTCAGTTGGGTTGTGAGTTGGCTAGGGCCTTAGGAAAGCACACCTCTAGGAGTGTCCATGATGGGGTCCTGTCTAAGTTATGGCCGCACCCCCCCCCCCAGCCCCCACAAGAGAAGCATGGCTAGAAGTCACATAGGCAAGTCCCAAGCTTCTGACCTTCAGGCTAGTCTCCTCCCCAGTTACCTAGCAACAGAAAAGATAGCAGCTCATGGCCCCTCCTTGCTCTCTCCTTTGTTCTCTTGCTCTTCCTCTCCTCTCCTCTCCTCTCCTCTCCTCTCCTCTCCTCTCCTCTCCTCTCCTCTCTCTTCCTCTTATTCTCTAGCCTTTTCTCTCTCTCTCTCTCTCTCTCTTTCTACCTTCTCTCTTTCCCCTTGCCTTTCTCTAATAAAGCTCTAAAACCATAGACAGTCTCTGCTCATCAAGATCCACTGCACTCACTCATGCCAGTGTGGGAACCTTTCTTCCCTCTTCCTTCTCTCCCATAACCCTGGGGCTACAGGGTGTGGCCCCTGGGCCCCCAGGTCGAGGCTGCCCCTTGTCCACCCCCTCATCCAGTGGGTCAGAGGCTTAGATGCCCACCCAGAGCTGAGTGGAAAACATCTGGCAGCCCTGCCACTTCTGCCTGTCCAGAGCATAGGTGGAACTCTGGCAGAACGTGGGTCCTCCCTCCCCCCTCTTCCCCAATGCCCCTTTTTAGTTCATATATATATATATATATATATATATATATATATATATATATATGCAGATATTGTGCTAAGCAATGAAGTAGCCAAGAGAAACAGGAGAGAGGAGTCCTCCAGGGAGGAGAGGCACATTAGCAAGTTCTCATATAGTAATGTAGTAGCAGAGATAGCGTTGGGAACACTACTTAGCATGATTGTGTGGAGACAAGAGACAAAGCTGCCTTTGAAAGTGGCTAATGTACTGTTTTAGGAGATTAAAAAAAACACCTATTACCTGATGTCTTCCCAAAATCGTTTCCTCTGGAACACGGCCCTTAGACCATTTTGATGCAGCTCTTAAAACTCTAAGCTTCCTACTTCTTCCTCTAAAGACTATACAATTGAGTTGACTACCCATCATACCAGGCCAGTAAGAGTCAGCCATGGGGTTTATTTTCCCTAATACAGTCTATATTTATTGTAAAGTCATCAGCAAGGATGACTCTTTGCCACTTGCTAAGTAGAGGCCAGAACAGTGTCCAGTAGAGATAAAGCACACTGATGGCAGAAGTTGAACTCCAGGATTCAGACATACCCGAAGCCACTCGGAACTACATGGCACAATAAATTCTCTCTTAAAAATATTGTAATAAATATTTGACAGAAATTTTAAGGAGAAAAAGGTTTATTTTGGCCTATGTGTGCAGAAGTTTCAGTCCAGGGCTTCGTGCATGTTAGAAAAGTCTCTACCCACCAAATGCAGACACTACTGCATACACCAGCAGGATATTGCTGAAAGGACCCTGATATAGCTGTCTCCTGTGAGGCTTTGACAGTCCCTGACAAATACAGAAGT
>LR752097.1:68746-102274 GCA_902729485.2 Mus minutoides | reverse complement strand
AAATAGTGATATTTTGACTTCTTCCTTATCAATTTGTATCCCCTTCATCTCCTTTTGTTGCAGAATTGCTCTTGTTATGACTTCAAGTACTATATTGAATAGGTAGTGCGAAAGTCGGCATCCTTGTCTAGTCCCTGATTTTAGTGGGATTGCTTCAAGATTCTCCCCATTTAGTCTGAAGTTGAGTACTGGTTTGCTGTAGATTGCTTTTATTATATTTAGTTATGGGCCTTGAATTCCTTATCTTTCCAAGACTTTTATCATGAATGTGTGTTGGATTTGTCAAATGTTTTCTCCACATCTAATGAGATGATCATGTTGCTTTTTACTTTGATTTTGTTTATATAGTGAATTACGTTGATGGATTTCCATTTATTAAACCATCCCTTCATCTTTGGGATGAAGGCTACTTTGTCATGATCGATGATCATTTTGACTTGTACTTGGATTCGGTTTGCAAGGATTTTATTGAGTATTTTTGCATTGATATTCATGAGAGAAATTGGTCTGGAGTTCTCTTTCTTTGTTGGATCTTTTTGTGGTTTAGGTATCAGAGTAATTGTGGCTTCCCAGAATGAACTGGGTAGAGTACCTTGTGATTTTACTATGCAGAATAGTTTGAGGAAAGTTGGAATTGGGTCTTCTGTGAAGGTCTGATAGAACTCTACACTAAACCAATCTGGTCTTGGGATTTTTTTAGTTGGGAGACTATTGATGACTGCTTGTATTTCCTTAGGGAAAATGGTATTGATAATATCATTTATCTGTGAATGGGTTACCTCCCTCAGGATGATATCCTCCAGATACATCTATTTGCCCAAGAATTTCATAAATTCATTATTATTAATGGCTGAGTTGTACTCCATTGTGTAAATGTACCACATTTTATGTATCCATTCCTCTGTTGAGGGACATCTTTGTTCTTACCAGCTTCTGGTTCATATAAATAGGGATGCTATGAACATAGGGGAGCATGTGACCTTATTTCCAGTTGGAACATTTCTGGGTATATGCCCAGGAGAGGTATTGCTGTATCTAGCAGTAGTACTAATACTGGTAGTACTAGTTTTCTGACAAAACTCCTGAATGATTTCCAAAGTGGTTGTACCAGGTGGCAATACCACCAGCAATAGAGGAGTGTTCCTCTTCTCCAAATCCTCCCCAGCATCTGCTGTCACCTGAAATTTTGATCCTAGCCATTCTGACTGGTGTGAGGTGGAACCTCAGGGTTGTTTTAATTTTCATTTCCCTGATGATTAAGAATGTTAATATAAACTCACTGATAAGTGGATATTAGCCCAGAAACCTAGAATACCCAAGATACTCCTCACAAAATAAAATTAAATCAAGAAGGAAGACCAATGTGTGAATACTTCATTCCTCTATATAATAGGGAATAAAATATCCATGGAAGGAGTTGCAGAGACAAAGTTTGAAGCTAACAGGAAAGGATGGACCATCCAGAGACTGCCCCACCCGGGGGTCCATCTTGTAATCAGACACAAAATGCAGATAGTATTTCATACACCAGCAAGATTTTGCTGAAGGGACCCTGATTTAGCTTTCTCCTGTGAGGCTTTGCCAGTGCCTGGCAAATATAGAAGTGGATGGTCACAGTCATCTATAGGATGTAACACAGGGCCCCCAATGAAGGAGCTACAGTAAGGAACTAAAGGGTTCTTCAACCCTATAGGTGGGAAAACAATATGAACTAATTATTACCCCCAGAGATCATGTCTCTAGCTGCATAGGTAGCAGAAAATTGCCTAGCCAGCCATCATTGGGAAGAAATGCCCCTTGATCTAGCAAACTATATGTGCCCCAGTACAGGAGAATGAAGGGGACAAAATGTGGGAGTGAGTGGGTAGAAGACCAGGGCGAGGGGAGAGTATAGGGGACTTTAGGGAGAGCCTTTGAAATGTAAATGAAGAAAATATCTAATAAATTTTTTTTTAAATATCTTTTGTCTGATTCTGATTTAACATTGGTACCAAGTCTCTTTCTAGGTAGTTCTCAATTTCATTCAGGTTTTCTAGTTTTGCTGAGTATAACATTTTGTACCAGGATCTGTTGATGTTTTGGATTTACTCGGTATCTGTTGTTATGTTTCTTTTTCATATTTGATTTTGTTAATTAGGATACTGTCCCTGTGCCCTCTAGTTAGTCTGGCTAAAGGGATATCTACCTTGTTGATTTTCTCAAAGAACCAACTCCAGGTTTGGTTGATTCTTTGAATAGTTCTTTCTGTTTCCACTTGTTGATTTCAGCCCTGATTTTGATGATTTCCTGACATCTACTCCTCTTGAGTGAATTTGCATCCTTTAGTTCTAGAGCTTCTAAGTGTGCTGTCAGCCTGCTAGTGTATGCTCTCTCTACTTTCTTTTTGGAGGCACTCAGGGTTATAATTGTTCTTCTTAGGAATGCCTTCATTGTGTCCCTTAGGGTTGGGTATGTTGTGGCTTCATTTTCACTAAATTCTAAAAAGTTTAATTTCTTCCTTTATTTCTTCCTTGACCAAGGTATCATTGAGTAGAGTGTTGTTCAGTTTCCAAATGAATGCTGGCTTTCTATTACTTGGGCTGTTATTGAAGATCACCCTTGGTCCATGGTGATCTGATAGGATGTATATGGGTTAATTTCAATATTTTTGTATCTGTTGAGGCCTATTGTTTGACTGATTATATGGCCAATTTTGGAGGAGGTACCATGTGATGCTGAGAGGAAGTTATATCCTTTTGTTGTATTATAAAATGTTCTGTAGATATCTATTAAATCCATTTGTTTCATAACTTCTGTTAGTGTCCATGTGTCTCTGTTTAGTTTCTGTTTCCAGGACCTATCCAGTAGTGAGAGTGGGGTGTTGAAGTCTCCCACTATTATTGTGTGAGGTCTAAAGTATGCTTTGAGCTTTGCTAAAGTTTCTTTAATGAATGTGGCTGCTTTTGCATTTGGACCATAGATATTCAGAATTGAGAGTTCATCTTGGGAGATTCGTTCTTTGGAACCATCTTGGAATTTGTTTTTTGATGAGTTTGAAGTTACCCTCCTTGTGTTATTTGATAACTTTGGGTTGGAAGTCAATTTTATTTGATATTAGAATGGCTACTCCCGCTTGTTTCTTCTGACCATTTGCTTGGAAATTTTTTTCCAGCCTTTGAACCTAAGGTAGTATCTGTCTTTTTCCCTGAGGTGGGTTTCCTGTAAGCAGTAAAATGTTGAGTCCTGTTTGTATAGCCAGTCCATTAGTCTATGTCTTTTTATTGGGGAATTGATTCCATTGATGTTAAGAGAAATTAAAGAAAAGTAATTGTGGCTTCCTGTTATTTTTGTTGTTAAAGTTGGTATTTTGTTCTTGCAGCTGTTTTTTTTGGGGGGGGGGTGTTTTAGGATTACTTTCTTGATTTTCTAGGGTATAGTTTCCATACTTGTATTGGTGTTTTCCCATTATTATCTTTTGAGGGGCTAAATTCATCAAAAGCTCTTGTGTGAATTTGGTTTTGTCATGGAAGACTTGGGTTTCTCCATCTCTGCTAATTGAGAGTTTTGCAGATATAGCAGCCTGGGGTGGCATTTGAGTTCCTTTAGGATCTGTATAACATCTGCCAGGATCTTTGGCTTACATAGTCTCTGGTGAAAAGTCTGGTGTAATTCTAATAGGTCTGACTTTATATGTTACTTGTATTTTTCCCTTATTGCTTTTAATATTCTATCCTTACTTAGTGCATTTGTTGTTCTAATTATTATGTGTCTGGAGTACTTTCTTTTCTCGTATAGTCTATGTGGAGTTCTGTATGCTTCTTGTATATTCATGGGCATCTCTTTCTTTAGCTTTGGGAATTTTTCTTCTATAATTTTGTTGAAAATATTTGCTGGACCTTTAAGTTGAAAATCTTCATTTTCCTCTATCCCTATTATCGTAGGTTTGGTCTTCTCATTGTGTCCTGGATTTCCTGGATATTTTGAGTTAGGATCTTTTTCCATTTTGCAATTTCTTTGATTGTTGTGCCCATGTTCTCTATGGAAGCTTCTGCACCTGAGATTCTCTCTTCCAACTCTTGTTTTCTGCTGCTGATGCTCACATTTATGGTTCCTGATTTCTTTCTTAGGATTTCTATCTCCAGACTTGTCTCCTTTGGGATTTCTTTATTGTTTCTACTTCCCTTTTTAGGTCCTGGATGTTTTTATTCAATTCCTTCACCTCTTTGGTTGTGTTTTTCTTTAATTCTTTGAGGGATTTTGTTGTTTTCTCTTTCTAGCAGTGTTTTCCTGTGATTCATTAAGGGCTTCTACCGGTTTAGCAGTGTTCTCCTATATTTCTTTAAGTGAGTTATTAATGCCCTTCTTAATGTTCTCTACCAGCATCGTGAGTTATGATTTTTAATCCGAATCTTGTTTTTTGTGTGTGTTGGCATAACCAGGACTAGCTGAGGTGAGAGTGCAGTGTTTTGATGATGGTGAGTGGTCTTGGTTTCTGTTGGTATGATTCTGAAGTTTGCCTTGTGCCATTTGGTAATCTCTAGAGTTAGTTGTTATGTCTGTCTCTGGCTGGAGCCTATTTTTCTGGTGATTCTGTTAGCCTCGGTCAGCTGTCCTGGGAGTCCAGCTCTCTTCTGAGTCTCAGTGGTCAGAGTACTCTCTTCAAGCAAGCTCACCTATTGCTGGGAAGGTGCACAAAGGTCTGGCCTTCAGACGTGCCTACTGGCTGAAGATGAAGGCCCAAAACAGGGCCTGTCCCAGAAGATGGGTTGCCTCTGCAGTCACTGTGCTCACCTGCACAGACTGGATTCCTAGGGACCCAAGACACAAGATGGCTCTCTCTCTCTCTCTCCTGCTATGGGGGTCACAGCCCTCCCAGGCCGCCACCTCTCCTCTGTCAGGGAAGGTGCTCAGATGTCTGCAGTCCAAAACAGGGCCTGTCCCAGAAGCTGTGTTGCTTCTGCCTGTCCCAGAAGCTGTGTTGCTTCTACCATCTGCTCACTCGCCCTCTGCAGTCTTCAACCTGATCTGAGCACACTGACCTCAGAGTGACCAGAAAAACAAGTGGCTCCCTCCCCTGCTCTGGGGGTCATAGCCCTCCCAGGAGGCTAACTTTGGTGCCCAGATTTCGGCAGCCCAAAACAGGGCCTGTCCCAGAATCTGTGTTGCTTCTACCTGTCCCTGAATCTGTGTCACTTCTGCAGTCTGCACTCTCACCTGCGCAGACTGGTCACAGAGGAACCCGGGAGACAAGATGGCTCCCTCACCTGTTCTGGTGGGTCAGAGCCCTCCCAGGCTTCCACCTCTCCTCTGGGGGCAGGTAGGTGCCAGGATGTCTGAAGTCCTAAAAAGTGGTCTGTCCAAGAAGCTGTGTAGCTTCTACAGTCTGCTGGCTCAACTTCTACAGTCTGTGAGCTGATCTGTACAGACTGGTCTCAGAGGGACCTTGGAGACAAGATGGCTCTCTCATTTAATTTCTATATTGTACCATTTCTCATTATTTCTTATTTGGGAGAGAACTGTGTAGAGTATTATGGGGCAGATGGTCCCCATAGTATTCTCCATGACCCAGGTGCCCTCACACACCCAGGATCATGGGATGACTGGTGAGTGGAATGCAACATCTGTTCCAAACAACCCAGAGGGCTTGGGTCAGCAGGAACAGGGATACAGGAAACCCACCTGAACAACACCTTTGGTCCATACTGGTTGGCGCCAGCCCCATACCACCTTAGGCACAAACTCTGCTGAATGGTCCCTGGAGGGCTCTGCATACCTCAGGTACCCTACCATACCCAGATATTAGGATCACTGAGGAGAGTCGGCCTCCAGATAGGGCTATGACTCTGGGACCCAGGTGAGAGCACCATCTTGTATCCCTGGTCTCTCAGAGACCAGTGTGAGCAGGAGAACATGTGAGTCACAGAAGCAACAGAGCTTCTTGAACAGGAAACTCACCTCAGGGACAAAGACAGACACTGCCTCAAAGTAAAAGGCAGGAAAAAAAATTTCCAAGCAAACTTTCCAAAGAAACAACCTGGATTAGCCATTCCAATATTAAATAAAATCAACTTCCAACCCAAAGTTATCAAAAAACACAAGGAGGGGCACTTCATACCCATTAAAGTTAAAATAGTCCAAGCTGAACTCTCAATTCTGAATATCTATGCTCCAAATGAAAGAGCAGCCACATTCATTAAAGAAATTTAGTAAAGCTCAAAGCACACATTGTAACCCACACAATAATAGTGGGAGACTTCAACACCCCACTCTTATTAATGGACAGTTCCTGGAAACAGAAATTAAACAGAGACACAGTGAAATTGACAGAACTTATGAAACAAAAGGATTTAACACCTATCTACAGAACATTTTATCCTAAAACAAAAAGATATAACTACTTCTCAGCACCTCATGCTACCTCCTCCAAAATTGACCATATAATTGGTCACAAAACAGGCCTCAAGAAATACAAAAATATTGAAATTATCCCATGCATCCCATCATTTCCCCATGGAGTAAGGCTGATCTTGGATAACAACATAAATAATAGAAAGCCAACATTCAGGTGGAAGCTGAACAACATTCAACTCAACGAATCTTAGTTAAGGAAGATATAAATAAAGAAATTAAAGACTTTTTAGAGTTTAATGAAAATGAAGCCACAACATACTCAAACGTATGGAACACAATGAAAGAATTCATAAGAGGAAAACTCATAGCTCTGAGTGCCACCAAAAACAAAATAGAGAGACTATATACTAGCAGCTGGACAGCACACCTAAAAGTTCTAGAACAAAAGGAGAATTATGGAGTTTTCATGAGCTTTCTCTTGTTATTGTAGTTGTTGAAACCCAGCTTTTATCCCTGGTCATCTCATAGGATACAGAGTCTTATTTCAATTCTCTTAACCTGTTGAGACATATTTTGTGTTAGAGTAAGAGGTCAATTTTGGACAAAGTTCCATGATGTGCTGAGAAGAACATATGGGGTTTTTTTTTGTTTTTTTGTTTTGTTTTGTTTTGAGGGGGGGTGACAGTTTCCATAGATATTTGTTAAACCTATGTAATGCATATTTCCACTTTGGTTCAGTATGTATCTGATTAGTTTTGGTCTGGATGACATGTTCATTGTTAATATGGCGTATTATTTTCTCCCACTCCAAGTGTGTGAGGGTCAATGTGTTCTCAAAAGTCTGCTCGTGTTTAATTTTGCCACAAACTTGTGTACCTATGTCATTGAGGCATAGATATTAATAGTTGCCATGTCCTCTTGTTGGACTTTTCCTTCGACTAGTGTGTGTTGCCTTTCCCTATATCTTTTGATTAGTTTTGGTTTGAACTCTGTATTGTAAGATATTAAAATGAGTACACTAGCTTTGTTCTTAAGCCCTTTGGCTTGAAACATCTTTTTCTAAAATTTACCCTGAGGTGATGTATATCATTGATATTATGTTTCTCAGATGCAGCAGAAAAATGGATCATATTTTTACATTTTAGATGGAGTAGCCATTTTAATATCGGATAAAATTG
Organism: Mus minutoides; assembly: GCA_902729485.2. NCBI lineage: Eukaryota > Metazoa > Chordata > Mammalia > Rodentia > Muridae > Mus > Mus minutoides. The sequence goes on along the minus strand of LR752097.1, from coordinate 94,766 downwards.
ACTTTCAAGCCAAAGTTATAAAAAAGGACAAGGAGGGACACTTCATACTCATCAAAGGTAAAATCAACCAAGATGAACTCTCAATTCTGAATATCTATGCTCCGAATAAAGGGCAGCCACATTCATTAAAGAAACTGTAGTAAAGCTCAAAGCATACATTGCATCTCACACAATAAGAGTGGGAGACTTCAACTCCCCACTCTCACCAATGGACAGATCCTGGAAAGAGAAACTAAACAGAGACACATGGACACCAACAGAAGTCATGAATAAATGGATTTAAAAAATATGTACAGAACATTTTATCCTAAAAAAAAAAAGGATATACCTTCTTTTCAGCACCACACGGTACCTATTCCAAAACTGACCATATAATTGGTCACAAAACAGGCCTCCACATATACAAAAATATTGAAATTATCCCATGCATCTTATCTGACCACCATGGACTAAGGCTGATCTTCAATAACAACATAAATAATAGAAAGCGAACATTCTCATGGAAACTGAACAACGCTCTATTTAATGATTCCTTAATCAAGGATGAAATAAAGAAAGAAAGACTTTCTAGAGTTTAATGAAAATGAAGCCACAACATACCCAAACTTATGGGACACAATGAAGGCAGTCCTAAGAGGAAAACTCATTGCCCTGAGTGCCTCCAAAAAGAAACTAGACAGAGAATACACTAGTAACTTGACAGCACGCCTATAAGGTCTAGAACTAAAGGATGCAAATTCACCCAAGAGGAGCAGAGAGCAGGAAATAATCAAACTCAGGGCCAAAATCAACCAAGTAGAAACAAAAGAACTATTCAAAGAATCAACCAATTCAGGAGATGGTTCTTTGAGAAAATCAACAAGATAGATAAACCCTTAGCCAGACTCATAAGAGGGCACAGGGACAGTATCTTAATTAACAAAATCAGAAATGAAAAAGGAGACATGACAATGGAACCTGAGAAAATCCAAAACAACATCAGATCCTACTACAAAAGGCTATACTCAAAAAGCTAGAAAACCTGGAGGAAATGGACCATTTCCTAGACAGATACCAGGTGCCAAGTTAAGCCAGGATCAGATTAATGATTTAAACAGGCCCATTTCCCCTAAAGAAATAGAAGCAGTCATCAATAGTCTCCCAACCAAAAAAAGCCCAGGACCAGATGGGTTTAGTGCAGAGTTCTATCAAACCTTCAAAGAAGACCTAATTCCACCTCTTCTCAAACTTTTCCACAAAATAGAGACAGAAGCTACCCAATTCATTCTATGAAGCCACAATTACTCTGATACCTAAACCACACAAACATCCAAGAAAGAAAGAGGACTTCAGACCAATTTCCCTCATGAATATCGATGCAAAAATACTCAATAAAATCCTTGCAAACCGCATCCAAGAACACATCAAAATGATCATCCATCATGACCAAGTAGGCTTCATCCCAGGAATGCAGGGATGGTTTAATATACAGAAATCCATCAATGTAACCCACTATATAAACAAACTCAAAGACAAAACCACATGATCATCTCATCTCATTAGATGCTGAGAAAGCATTTGACAAAATCCAACACCCTTTCCTGATAAAAGTATTGGAAAGATCAGGAATTCAAGGCCCATACCAAAACATAATAAAAGCAATATACAGCAAACCAATAGCCAACATCAAACTGAATGGAGAGAAACGGGAAGCTATCCCATTAAAATCAGGGACTGGAAAAGGCTGCTCACTTTCTCCCTACCTATTCAATATAGTACTTGAAGTCCTAGCAGAGCAATTCCACCACAAAAGAGTTCTTGGAGATACAAATTGGAAAGTAAGAAGTTAAAATATCACTGTTTGCAGATGATATGATAGTATATACTTGGGACCCCAAAAATTGCACCAAAGAACTCCTAAAGCTGATAAACAACTTCAGTGCAGTAGCTGGATATAAAATTAACTCAAACAAATCAATGGCCTTTCTCTACACAAAGGATAAGAGGTCTGAGAAAGAAATTAGGGAAACAACACCCTTCACAATAGCCACAAATACTATACAATGTCTTGGTGTGACACTAACTAAGGAAGTGAAAGATCTGTATGACAAGAACTTCAAGTCTCTGAAGAAAGAAATTGAAGAAGATCTCAGAAGATGGAAAGATCTCCCATGCTGATTGGATTGGCAGGATAAATATAGTCAAAATGTCTATCCTGCTGAAAGCGATCTACAGATTCAACGCAATCCCCATCAAAATTTCAACTCAATTCTTCACTGAGATAATAATAAAAAACCTAGGATAGTAAAAACTATTTTCAACAATAAAAGAACCTCTGGGGAATTCAACATGCCTGACATTAAGCTGTACTACAGAGCAATTGTGATAAAAACTGCATGGTACTGGTACAGCAACAGAAAGATAGGTCATCGGAATAGATTTGAAGAATCAGAAATGATTCCGCATACATATAGTCACCCGGTATTTGACAAGGGAGCTAAAACCATCCATTGGAAAAAAGACAGCATTTTCAACAAATGGCGCTGGCACAAGTAGTGGTTATAATGTAGAAAATGCGAATTGTTTCGTTTTTATCTCCTTGTACAAAGCTGAAGTCTAAGTGGATCAAAAACTCCACATAAAACCAGAGACACTGAAACTTATAGGGGAGAAACTGGGCAAAAGCCTTAAAGATATTGGCAGAGTGGAAAATTTCCTAAACAGAACAGCAAAGGCTTGTGCTGTAAAATCAAGAATTGACAAATGGGACCTCATAAAATTGCAAAGGTTCTGTAAGGCTAAAGACACAGTCAGCAAGACAAAAAGGCAAACAACAGATTGAGAAAGGATTTTTATCAATCCTAAATCTGATAGGGGACGAATATCCAACATCTACAAAGAGCTAAAGAAGCTGGACTTCAGAAAAACGAATAACCCCATTAAAAAATGGGGCACAGAGCTAAACAAAGAATTCTCAATTGAGGAATTCCGAATGGCTTAGAAACATCTGAAAAAATGTTCAACATCCTTAATCATCAGGGAAATGCAAATCAAAACAAGACTGAGATTCCACCTCTCACCAGTAAGAAAGGTTAAGATGAACAATTTAGGTGACAGAAGATGCTGGTGAGGATGTGGAGAAAGAGGAACATTCTTCCATTGCTGGTGGGATTGCAATCTTGTACAACCACTCTGGAAATAAGTCTGGTGGTTCCTCAGAAAATTTTACATAGTACTACCAGAGGATCCAGCAATACCTCTCCTGGGTATATACCCAGAAGATGTTCCAACTGGTAAAAAGGACACATGCTCCACTATGTTCATAGTGGCTTTATTTACAATAGCCAGAAGCTGGAAAGAACCCAGATGTCCCTCAACAGAGGAATGGATACAGAAAATGTGGTACATTTCACAATGGAGTACCATACTATTATTAAAAAATTAATTTATAAAATTCTTGGGCAAATGGATGAATCTGGAGGACATAATCCTTAGTGAGCTAACCCAATCACAAAAGAAGTCATTGGATAAGCACTCCCTGATAAATGGATATTAACCCAGAAACTTAGAATAAACAAGATACAATCTGCAAAACTCAAGAAAATCAAGAAGGAAGACCAGTGCATGGATACTTCATTCCTCCTTTGAATAGGAAACAAAATACCCATGAAAGGAGTTAATAGACAAAGTTTAGAGCTAAGGTGAAAGGATGGACCATACAGAGACTAACCCACTGGGGATCCATCCCATAATCAGTCACTGAATTCAGAAACTATTGCATAGGACAGCAAGGGTTTACTGAAGGGACCCTGATATAGCTGTCTCCCATGGAAATGAATGCTCACAGTCATCTATAAGATGGAGCATGGGGCCCACATTGGAGAAGCTAGAGATAGAACCCCAGGAGCTGAAGGGGTCTGCAACCCTAGAAGAGGAACAACAATATGAACTAACCAGAGCCCCCAGACCTCATTTCTTTAGCTCCATATGTAGCTGAAGATGGCCTAGTCGGCCATCTTTGGGAGGAGAGGCCCCTTGGTAATGCAATCTTTATATGCCCCAATACAGGGGAATGCCAGGGCCAAGAATTGGGAGTGGGTGGGCAGGGGAACAGGGCAGTGGGAGTGCGGAGGGAACTTTAGGGATAGCATTTGAAATGTAAATTAAGAAAATATCTAATAAAAAATTGGAAAAAAAGAAGAACAGCAAAGGCTTGTGCTGTAAGATCAAGAATTGATAAATGGGACCTCATAAAGTTGCAAAGCTTCTGTACAGCAAAAGATACTCTCAACAAGACAAAAATGCCACAAACAGATTGGGAAAGGATCTTTACCAATCCTAAATTGGATAGGGGACTGATATCCAATATATATAAAGAACTCTAGAAGGTGGACACCAGAAAATCAAATATCCTCATTCAAAAGTGGGGCACAGAGTTAAACAAAGAATTCTCAACTGAGGAATACCGAATGGCTAAGAAGCACATGAAAAAATGTACAGCATCCTTAATCATCAGGGAAATGTAAATTGAAACAACCATGAGATTCCACCTCACACCAATAAGAATGGCTAAGATCAAAAACTGAGGTGAGAGCAGATGCTGGCGTAGATGTGGAGAAAGGGGAACACTCCTCCATTGTTGGTGGGATTGCAAGCTTGACAACTACTCTGGAAATCAGTCTGGTGGTTCCTCCGAAAATTGGACATAGTACTACCGGGTGATCCTGCAATACCTCTCCTGGGCATATATCCAGAAGATGTTACATCTTGTAATAAGGACACATGTTCCACTATGTTCATAGCAGCCTTATTCATAATAGCCCAAAGCTGGAAAGAACCCAGATGTCCCTCAACATATGAATAGATACAAAAAATTTGGTATATTTACACAATGGAGAACTACTCAGCTATTAAAGAGAATGAATACATGAAATTCCCTGGCAAATGGATGGATCTGGAGGGTATCATCCTCAGTGAGGTAACCCAACAACAAAAGAACTCACATAACATGTACTCACTGATTAGTGGATATTAGCCCAGAAACCTAGACTACCCAAGATACAATTTACTAAACACATGAAACTCAAGAAGAATGAAGATCAAAATGTGGACACTTCACCCCTTCCTAGAATTAAGAAAAAAAGCACACATTGAAGGAGTTACAGAGATCAAGTGTGAAGCTGAATCAAAAGGATGGATGAACCAGTGACTCCTGCAGCAGGGGATCCATCCCATAATCAGCCACCGAACATAGACACTATGGCATGTGCCAGCAAGATAGTGCTGACAGGGCCCTGATATAGCTTTCTCATGGGAGGCTATACCAGTGCCTCACAAACAGAGAAGTGGATGCTCACAGTCAGCTATTAGATGGAAAAGGGGATTCCCAAGGATGGAGCTAGATAAAGTACCCTAGGAGCTGAAGGGGTCCTCAACCCTATAGGTAGAAGAAATACATGAACTAACTAGTTCCCCCAATGCTCATGTCTCTAGCTGCATACATAGAAGAAGATGGCCTAGTTGGCTATCATTGGGAAGAGAAGCCCCTCTGTCATGCAAACTTTATATGCCCCAGTACAGGGGAATGCCAGGGCCAATATGTGGGAGTGGTTGGGTAGGGAAGCAGGGTAGAGGATGGGGCAGGGTTTAGGGGACTTTCTGGATAACATGTGAAAGTTATATGAAGAAAATATCTAATAAAAAAGAAAAATATATCAGTATTTGCTGATGATATGATAGTATATATAACTGACCCCAAAAACTCCACCAGAGAACTCCTAAACCTTGTAAACAGCTTCACTGAAGTAGCTGGATATAAAATTAACTCAAACAAATCAATATCGTTTCTCTCTACAAAGGATAAATGAGCTCTGAAAGAAATTAGGGAAACAACACCCTTCACAATAGTCACAAACAATATAAAATATCTTCGTGTGACTCTAATGAAGGAAGTGAAAGATCTGTATGGTAAGAACTTCAAGTCTCTGAAGAAAGAAAGTGAAGAAGACCTCAGAAGTTGGAACAACGTCCCATGCTCATGGATTGGCAGGATCAATATAGTAAAAATGGCTATCTTGCCTAAAGCAATCTACAGATTCAATGCAATCCCCATCAAAATTCCAACTCAATTCTTCACAGAGTTAGAAAGGGTAATTCGCAAGTTCATCTGGAATATCAAAAAACCTAAGATACAAAAACTCTTCTCAACAATAAAAGAACCTCTGGTGGAATCACCATGGCTAACCTCAGCTGTACTATAGAGCAATTTTAATAAAAGATGCATGGTACTGGTCAGAGCTCGGGCGGCCCTTCGCTGGTCAGAGCGTCGCCGCGGCCCCCTTGCTGGTCAGAGCTCCACCGCGGCGCCCCCCCCCCCCGCCGGTCAGAGCGCCACCACCGCGGCCCCCCCGCCGGTCTCAGCGCCGCCGTGGCCCCCTTGCCGCTCAGGGCCGCCGGCTTTCTACATCTCCCCCTTCTTTATTAATTAAAAATGAAGTCCTGCAAATCTGGTCAGTGAACACCCCAGCCTGAGGGAGCAGCCTTTGGCAAGTGACTGATAGGAAATCGGGCTACCATCAGACACGACCACCAGTCTGTCTCTGCAGAGATCTGGAGTAGGAGGAGATACCACCAGCATGTTGCTGGCGGACTTGGCTGTAACAGAGGTCAAATTGTTTATCAATTGTGAGAGATTGTACCCGTCTCTGTATCTTTTTATCAGGAGGAGGATAGGTCAAGATGACACGAAACCTCCATGCAATTTGACATACTTTTGAGGAATCTATCCTGTATGGAACATCCTCTGCACTGTATTGTGACACTCTGTCAGCAAAATTGAGTTTCCTTACTCCTTCATCCTTTGAGGTGGCATGGTGAGAGTCATTAGGTCTGTCCCTAAACCGGGGAAGTATCAGAAAACCAGTCTGCTAGGAAATCATTACAGACTTTTAAGAGAGATACAACATCACAACCAGAGGCAAAGTACACAACCCACAAACATCAGGACACCCCAAAGTAGCATCCCAGCCCATTCTTTAGAAAAGGAAAAGGCATTGGACAGCCAAGAGGTGACGTCTCTCAAGGTGTCAGGGTCGACTCTGGTGCCATTCAGGATGGAAAGCTGGATAAGGAGCTTCTGGAACAGTCGTTCTGCCTCTGCAGTCTAATTCCCTTGAAGATACTCCGACAACTCCCTGCTGCGTCTTCCAAGGGAGGGGGCACTCTTCATATCAGTATCTCGGTATCCAAATTGGTTCTTTGTCCCTAGGAAAAAAACACAAACTGCTCCCCGGGATTGTGAAATGACCGGGTCTGGACCTAGCCATGCATGACCTGTATAACACATCTTTCCATTTAACATATTGTGAATGTATAGGAATTATGGCAGCGTGCCTGTCAGCTGCTGAAAGGCCATTGTTATAATGGTTTTAATTCATGATTTGGAATCTTCAGGTAACATCGAACCCAATTAATGTCACCTAATAATCTTTGGAAATCATTTAAAGTCCTCAAATTATCCTTCCTAAACTCTACCTTTTGTGGCACTGTTTTGTTCCTACTTTGGCTCCTAAATAATCCAACTGTGCTTGTGTGAAAGAGGCATTAAACTCTAGACATTTGACTTAAAGGGATCCAAGGTAACCAACTGATGCAAATTCTGATAAGTCTCAAAAAGCTATAGATATTAATCATTATTATTCTGACTATCTTAACATCCTGTCCAGGTGAACAGCCGCTCTCTTTCAGCTCTGCATCGAGCTGTCCACCTAGGTTAAGGAGGTGCTACTTTACTTGTGAGATGCCCATATTTGGAATAAGCCACAGGACTCCATCCTGATACCAAAGAAACCATCTTATGCATCCCACATGGGCTCTTTTTATAGGAGCACAAAAGCTACCCTTCAAAGATACATTAAACAAAACATTCCTTTTCCATGACTGTGGATGGCAATTGCAAAGATTTACTGATTCCAGAAATCCTAAGAAAAACCATAGAATCCACACTAGTTTCATACCTGCTATCAATGTGCCCTGATTCCAGGCAAAATCTAGGTCTCTGCCAAGTTTATCCCAGCAGAGAACAGTAAGACTCCCCAATACTGCAAACCAAGAGGCCACGGTATCATACTCCTTCAAAAACCTATCAAGGGTGGATTGTTTGATTTTTAAAATTTTTGATANTTCCACCACTCCTAACTGATGAGTTCTGATCCCATGAAGATAATCTTTAGTTCCTGATGAGTTCAGATCCCACGAAGATCTTCTTCAGTTCAGATCCCGCCCGCTTCCTACAGGTAAGAGCACTGACTGCTCTTCCAAAGGTCCTGAGTTCAAATCCCAGAAACCACATGGTGGCTTACAATCATCCCTAATGTGATTTGACGCCCTCTTCTGGAAAGTCTGAAGATAACTACAGTGTACTTACATATAATAAATTAATAAATCTTAAAAAAATTATTATTTTGGGCCAAATTTAATGCAAGCTTTATTAAATTAAAATACTGATCAAGGAAAAAAAAAGACATCATGAGACAACCCTGATAACTTTTGCTTATGCCTAAAAATCTACCACATGCCAAAGTTGTGCAATTTGCTCTCTTCTTTGCAATAAGCCAAAACTCAGACAAAATGCTGAAGTTAACAAGACTGTGGTTCTGTCATGATCAAACTTGAAAATGAACTTGTCTGAAATGGAGCTAACTGGCATCCATCTTCTACCTTCATATCTATCTTTTCACTCAGAGACCATAGGTGATCTCTTAGTATAGGTCAAAGCAATATTTACATTAACCAAATAGTTGGCTATAATGGTTTGAAGCATTCTTCCCAATCCTAATATTTGTTTTTCAAACATTATAAAATCACCTTTAAAAATTTCATGACTATTGTTTATTTTCCATCAATACAAGATATTTTGATACCTGCATAGTTTTCTGTAATACAAATGTCAGTGATTTCCTTATATCTGTGTGTGCACATGTGTGTCTACTCATGATCTCTATAAATGATGAATTCACAGATAAGAAACCATGCTTATTTCCCTTAATCACATAGTAGTAGTTCAGTTACCCACTGAATTAATGTATAATTATTAGAATCACATTAAATAAAAATGTTATTTTATATATTCAAAAAGGATGGAAATCAAAGGATAAGAAAACTGTAAACCAGGTGAAAATAAATGCTTCCATTCTCATTCTAGGATTGTTTGCATCACTGCAGTCTTGTCTTGGTAGGCATATGGATTTTAGAGTTAGTTTTTGTAATTTTTTAATGAATATAACTGGAAATTTCATTAGCATTGAATATAACTCTCAGTAAAGTGGCCATGTCCCTGAAACTAACTCTAATTACTTATCCACAAGTAAAAACAATCTTCCCTTCCCATCTCTCAATGTCTTCTTCAATTTCTCAATTTCTTTTTTCAATGTTTCAAAGCTCTATTTCAGAAGTTGTTAACATTTTCTTAAGTTTATTTCTAGGGATTATTTTGAGGCTATTATGGAGGAAGATGCTTTCTTGATTTGTTTTTCAGGATGGATTTTTGTTCATTAGTAATCATGTTTATTTATTTTTTTAATTGGGGAAATTCTTCATTTTCATTTCAAGTATTATCCCAAAAGTCCCCTATACCCACCCCCCGCCCTGCTCCCCTACCCTCCCCCTCACACTATTTGGCCCTGGCATTCCCCTGTAGTGGGGCATATAAACATTGCTAGACCCTTCCGGTCTGCCCTGCACCAGCTATGGCCCTGCACCAGCTCCAGTCGGTCTCAGAAGCACGTGCTCTGCAATCTTCCGAGGTCCCGGCAGTTCTCCCAGGGCTATCTTGGGACCACAGGTGAGCAGTGGGACACAACCTCTGTTCCAATCCAATCACGTGGGACCTGAGACTTCAGGCTGGAGACTGATAAAGGCCCAGGGCAGGACAGCGGCTCCCTTCCAGTCCTCCCCGCACCAGCTCTGGCCCTGCACCAGCTCCGGTCGGTCTCAGCCGCAGGAGCTCTGCACTCTTCCGAGTTCCCTGCGGGACTCCCTGGGCTATCTTGGGACCACAGGTGAGCAGCGGAACACAACATCTGTTCCAATCCAATCTCTTGGAACTCAAGACTGCAGCTGGGAGATAAATAAAGGGACAGACCAGAGCAGCAGCTTTCTTCTGGTCTGCATCAACGCCAGGTCTACTAGGGCAGAGATGGCAGGAGGCAAATGTAAGAACAGAAGCAACAGAAACCAAGGGTACTTGGCATCACCAGAGCCAAACTCACCCACCACATCTAGTACTAGATACAACATTACAAGGGAAAAGCAGGACATCAATCTAAAGTCAATCGTCATGATGATGATGGGGGACAATAAGAAGGAACTACAGGAAAACACAGATAAACAACTTAGAGAATTTCAGGAAAACAATACCAAACAGGTGATGGAATTGAACAAAGCCATCCAGGACATTAAAAATGGAAGCAGAAACAATTAAGAAAACCCAAAAGGAGATAACCCTGGAGATAGAAACCATAGGAAAAAAATCAGGAACCGTAGATATGAGCATCAGCAACAGAATACAAGAGATGGAAGAGAGAATCTCCGGCACAGAAGATTCTATAGGGAGCATAGACATGACAATCAAAGAAAATGCTAAAGGCAAAAAGATCCTAACACAAAATATCCAGAAAATCTAGGACACAATGAGAAGACCAAACTTAAGGATAATAGGAGTAGATGAGAATGAAGATTCTCAACTTAAAGGGCCAGCAAATATCTTCAACAAAATTATAGAAGAAAACATTCCTTACCTAAAGAATGAGATGCCCTTAAACATACAAGAAGCCTACAGAACTCCAAATAGGCTAGACCAGAAAAGCAATTCCTCCCGACATATAATAATCAGAACAACAAACGTGCTAAATAAAGACAGAATATTAAAAGCTGTAAGGGAAAAAGGTCAAGTAACATATAAGGGCAGGCCTATTAGAATTACTCCAGACTTCTCACCAGAGAATATGAAAGCCAGAAGATCGTGGACAGAGATTATACAGACACTAAGAGAACACAAATGCCAGCGCACGCTACTATACCCAGCAGCCGGAGATCCATCCCATAATCAGCCACCAAATATAGACAGGATTGCATATGCCAGCAAGATAGTGCTGAAATGCCTTGATATAGCTGTGGGAGGCTATACCAATGCCTGGCAAACATGGAAGTGGACGCTCACAATCAGCTATTAGATAGAACTCAGGACTCATAAGGAAGGAGCTAGAGAAAGTACCCAAGGAGCTGAAGGGGTCTTCAACCCTATACATGGAAGAATAACAGGAACTAACTAGTACCCCCAGAGCTCATGTCTCTAGCTGCATATATAGAAGAAGATGGCCTAGTTGGCCATCATTGGGAAGAGAGGCGCCTTGGTCATGCAGACTTTATATGCCCCAGTACAGGGGAAGGCCAGGGCCAAGATGTAGGAGTGGGTGGGTAGGGGAGCAGGGTCGGGGATGTGGGAGGGTATAGGGGACTTTTGGGATAGCATCTGAAATGTAAATGAAGAAAATATCTAATAAAAATGGGAAAACAAACATTGCTAGACCAAGGGCCTTTCTTCCCGAATAATGGCCAACTAGGCCCTCTTCTAATACATATGCAGCTAGAGACATGAGCTCTGGGGGTTCTGATTAGTTCATATTGTTGTTTCATCTATAGGGTTGCAGACCCCTACAGCTCTTGGGTACTCTCTAGCTCCTACATTGGGGACCCTGTGTTCTGCCTTATAGATGGTTGTGAGCATTCACTTCTGTATTTGTCAGGGACTGTCAAAACCTGCCAGGAGACAGCTATATCAGGGTCCTTTCAGCAATATCCTGCTGGTGTTTGCAGTAGTGTCTGCATTTGGTGGCTGATTATGTGATGGACCACCTGGATGGGGCACTCTCTGGATGGTCCATCGTTTAGTTTAGCTCCAAACTTTGTCTCTGCACCTCCTTCAATGCATATTTCAATCCCTATTATAGGGAGGAATGAAGTATCCACGCATTGGTCTTTCTTGGGTTTCTTGTGTTTTGGAAATTATATCTTGGGTATTCTAGGTTTTTGGGCTAATATCCACTTATCAGTGAGTGCATATTAAGTGACTTCTTTTGTGATTGGGTTACCTCACTCAGGATGATATCCTCCAGATACATCCATTTACTCAAGAATTTTATAAATTCATTGTTTTTAATAGCTGAGTAGTACTCCATTGTGTAAATGTACCACATTTTCTGTATCCATTCCTCTGTTGAGGGACAGCTGGGTTTTTTCCAGCTTATGGCTATTATAAATAACGCTGCCATGAACATAGTGGAGCATGTGTTCTTATTACCAGTTGGAATATCTTCTGGGTATATGCCCAGTAGAGTTATTGCTGGATCTTCTGGTAGTACTATGTCCAATTTTCTGAGAAACCGCCAGACTAATTTCCAGAGTGGTTGTACCAGCTAGCAATCCCACCAGCAATGAAGGAGTGTTCCTCTTTCTTCACATCCTCATCAGCATCTGCTGTCACCTGACTTTTTTTTATTAGATAATTTCTTCATTTACAGTACAAGTGCTATCCCCAAATTCCCCTACACACTCCCACCGCCCTGCTCCGCTACCCACCCACTACCATTACTTGGCCCTGAAATTCCCCTTGTACTGGGGCTTACAAACATTGCTAGACCTAAGGCCTTTCTTCCCCAGTAATGGCCAACAAGGCCAACTTCTAATACATATGCTGCCAGAGACGTGAGCTCTGGGGGTTCTGATTAGTTTATATTGTTTTTCCATCTATAGGGTTGCAGACCCCTACAGGTCTTGGGTTCTCTTTCTGGCTCCTACGTTGGGGACCCTATGTTCTGCCCTAGAGATGATTGTTAGCATCCACTTCTGTATTTGTCAGGGACTGTCAAAGCCTCACAGAAGGAAGCTTTATCAGGGTCCTATCAGCAATGTCCTGCTGGCATATGCAGTAGTGTCTGCATTTGGTGGCTGATTATGTGATGGACCACCTGGGTGGGGCACTCTCTGGATGGTCCATGCTTTCATTTTAGTTCCACACTTTGTCTCTGTTCTTCCTTCCATGTATATTTTAATCCCTATTCTAGGGTGGATTTAAGTATCCACACGTTGGACTTTCTTGATTTTCTTGTGTTTTGGAAATTGTATCTTGGGTATTCTAGGTTCCTGGGCTAATATCCACTTAACAGTGAGTGCATATTAAGTGACTTCTTTTGTAATTGGGTTATCTCACTCAGGATGATATCCTCCCGAAACATCCATTTGCTCAAGAATTTCATAAATTCATTGTTTTTAATAGCTGAGTAGTACTCCATTGTGTAAATGTACCACATTTTTCTGCATCCATTTCTCTGTCGAGGCACATCTTGGTTCTTTCTAGCTAGTGGCTATAATAAATAATGCTGCTATGAACATAGTGGAGCACATGTCCTTGTTACCAGGTGGAATGTCTTTTGGGTATATGCCCAGTAGAGGTTTTGCTGGATTTTTTGGTAGTACTATGTCCAGTTATCTGAAAAACCACCAGACTGATTTCCAGAGTGGTTGTACCAGCTTGAAATCCCACCAGCAACGAAGGAGTGTTCCTCTTTATCCACATCCACACCAGCATCTGTTGTCACCTGAATTTTTGATCTTAGCCATTCTGACTAGTGTGAGGTGGAATCTCAGGGTTGTTTTGATTTGCATTTCTCTGATAATTAAGGATTTTGAACATTTTTAAGGTGCTTCTCAGCCCTTTGGCATTGTTCAGTTGAGAGTTGCAAATAGTGATATTTTGCAAATAGTGATATTTTGACTACTTCCTTTCCAATTTGTATCCCCTTGATCTCCTTTTGTTGTCGAATTGCTCTGGCTAGGGCTTCTAGTACTATATTGAATAGGTAGGGAGAAAGTGGGCAGCCTTGTCTAGTCCCTGATTTTAGTGGGATTGCTTCTAGCTTCTCTCCATTTACTTTGATGTTTGCTACTGGTTTGCTGTATATTGCTTTTATTATGTTTAGGTATGGGCCTTGAATCCCAGATCTTTCCATGACTTTTAACAAGAATGGGTGCTGGATTTTGTCAAATGCTTTCTCAGCATCTAAGGAGATGTTCATGTGATTTTTGTCTTTGATTTTGTTTATATAGTTGATTACATCGATGTATTTCCATACAACTAACCAACCCTGCATCCCTGGAATGAAGCCCACTTGGTCATGATGGCTGATCGTTTTGATGTGTTCTTGGATTCGGTTTGCGAGGATTTTACTGAGTATTTTTGCATCAATATTCATAAGGGATATTGGTCTAAAGTTCTCTTTCTTTGTTGGATCTTTGTGTGGTTTAGGTATCAGAGTAATTGTGGCTTCGTGGAACAAATTGGGTAGAGTACCTTCTGTTTCTATTTTGTGGAATACTTTGAGGAGAGTTGGAATTAGGTCTTCTTTGAAGGTCTGGTAGTACTCTGCACTAAACCCATCTGGTCCTGAGCTTTTTTTGGTTGGGAGACTATTAATGACTGCTTCTATTTCTTTAGGGAAAATGGGACTATTAAGATTGTTAATCTGATCCTGATTTAACTTTGGTATCTTGTGTCTGTAACTTCCCTAACCTAAAGAAAGAGATGCCCATGAACATAGAAGAAGCCTACAGAACTCCAAATAGACTGGAACAGAAAAGGAATTCCTCCTGACACATCATAATCAGAACAACAAATGCACTAAATAAAGATGAAATATTAAAAGCAGTAATTGAAAAAGGTCAAGTGACATATAAAGGCAGGCCTATTAGAAGTACTCCAGACTTCTCACCAGAGACTATGAAAGCCAGAAGATCCTGGGCAGATGTTATACAGACCCTAAGAGAACACAAACGCCAGCCCAGGCTACAATACCCAGCAAAACTCTCAATTACTATAGATGGTGAAACCAAGGTATTCCATGACAAAACCAAATTCACACAATATCTTTCCAAGAATCCAGCCCTTCAAAGGATAATAGAGGGAAAACACCAACACAAGGGCAGAAACTACACCCTAGAAATAGTAGGAAAGTAATCCTATAAAAAACCTAAAATAAGACAGCCACCTAGACATCTGGGCACCATCCATGCCAGAGGAGAAGTGTCTGCCCAGGAGGGCTTTGACTGCCGGAGCAGGTGACAGAGGCATCTTGTGTCCTGGGTCCCTTGGAGACCAGTCTGTTCCGGTCAGCTCACAGACTGCATAGGGTGAGCAAGCTGTCTGAAGAAGCAACACAGCTTCTGGGACAGATTCTGTTTCAGGCTCCAGACATCCAGGTACCTTCCCTGTCAGAGGAGAGGTTTCTTCCAATAGGACACTGACTGTTGGAACAGGTGTGTCCCGGGTTCCTCAGAGACCAGTCTGCACAGGTGAAAGTGTGGAGTGCAGAAGTGACAAAGCTTCTGGGACAGCCAGAAGAGACACAGCTTCTGGGATAGACCCCTGTTTTGGGCTCCAAACATCTGGGCACCTTCATTGCCAGAGTTGAGGTGTCCAACTGGTAGGGCTTTAACTGCTGGAACAGGGGAGGAAGCCATCTTGTGTCCCAGGTACCTCAAAGACCAGTCTGTACAGGTGAGAGTGCAGATTGCAGAAGCAACACAGCTTATGGGACAGGCAGAAGAGACACAGCTTCTGAGACAGACCCCATTTCAGGCTCCAGATTTCCAGGAATCTTCCTGGCCAGAGGAGAGGTGTTGGACCGGGAGGGCTCTGACTGCTGGAAAAAGTGAGGAAGACATCTTGTGTCCTGGGTTCCTTGGAAAACAGTCTGTGCAGGTAAGTTGGCAGACTATAGAAGCAACACATCTTCTGGGACAGGCACTGTTTGGGGCATTCATCTTCAGCCAGGAGGCAGGTCTGAATGCCAGACCTCTGTGTACCTTCCATGCAAGAGGAGAGCTTGCCTGCAGAGAGTACTCTGACCACCATGACTCAGGAGAAATCTGGAATCCCAGGACTGCTGACAGAGGCTAACAGAATCACAGGAGAAACAAGCTGTAACCACAGACAACTATAACAACTAACGCCAGAGATTACCAGATGGTGAAAGGCAAATTTAATAATCTTACTAACAGAAACCAAGACCACACACCATCATCAGAACCCAGAACTCCCACTTCAGCCAGTCCTGGATACTCCAACACACCCAAAAAACAAGACTTGGGTTTGAAATCATATCTCATGATGCTGATAGAGGACTTTAAGAAGGGCATTAATGACACAGCTTCTGGGACAGGCAGAAGCCACACAGCTTCTGAGACATTCCTCCATTTTTATATGTAGACGTAGGGGCACCTTCTCTGCCAGAGGAAAGGTGGCCACTCGGGAAGGCTTTGACCCCCAGAGCAGGTGAAGGAGCCATCTCGTCTCCCAGGTCCCTCTGAGACCAGTCTGCTCAGATTCGCTCGCGAACTGCAGAGGGTGAGCAAGCTGACTATAGAAGTGACACAGCTTCTGAGACAGACCCTCATTTTTGGCTCAAGACATCTGGGCACCTTCCCCACCAGAGGAGAGGTGACCAGCTTGGAGGGCTCTGACCTCCAGAGCAGCTAAGGGAAACATCTTGTGTCTTGGGTGCCTCGGAGACCAGTCTGTGTAGGTGAGAGCACAGACTGCAGAGGCAATCCATCTCTGGGACAGCCCCTGTTTTGCTCCTTCATCTTCAGGCAGAAGGCAGGTCTGAATGCCATACCTCTGTGCACCTTCCCTGTAAGAGGAGAGCATGCTTGAAGAGATTACTCTGACCACTGAGACTCAGACGAGAGCTGGACTCCCAGGACAGCTGACAGAGGCTAACAGAATCACAGGAGGAACAAGCTCCAACCAGAGACAACTGTAACAACTAAGCCAGAGAATACCAGGTGGTGAAAGGCAACTGTAAGAATATTACTAACAGAAACCAAGACCACACACCATTATCAGAACCCAGCACTCCCACCTCAGCCATTCCTGGAAACCACAACACACCGGAAAAGCAAGATTCAGATTGAAAATCATATCTCATGGTGCTGGTAGAGGACATGAAGAAGGACTATAATAACTCACTTAAAGAAATACAGGAGAACACAACCACACAGGTAGTGGAATTGAACAAAACAATCCAAGACCTAAAAAGAGAAAAAGAAAAAATAAAGAAAACCCAAAGTTAGACAAATCTGGAGATAGAAACACTAGGAAAGAACTCAGGAACCATAGATACGAGCATCAGCAACAGCATACAAGAGATAGAAGAGAGAATCTCAGGTGCAGAAGATTCCATAGAGAACATGGGCACAACAATCAAAGAAAATGCAAAATGCAAAAAGATCCTAACTCAAAACACGCAGGAAATCCAGGACACAATGTGAAGACCAAACCTACAGGTAATAGGGGTAGATGAGAATGAAGATTTTCAAATTAACGGGCCAGCAAATATCTTCAATAAAATTATAAAAGAAAACTTTCCAAACCTAAAGAAAGAGATGCCCATGAAAATACAAGAAGCCTACAGAACTCCAAATAGATTGGACCAAAGAGAAATTCTTCCTGACACATAATAATCAGAACAACAAATGCACTCAATAAAAACAGAATATTAAAAGCAATAAGGGAAAAAGTAAAGTAACCTATAAAGGCTGGCCTATTAGAATTACTCCAGACTTCTCACCAGAGACTATGAAAGTGAGCAGATCCTGGACAGATATTATACAGACCCTAAGAGAACACAAATGCCAGCCCAGGCTACTATACCCAGCAAAACTCTCAATTACCATAGACGGAGAAACAAAAGTATTCCATAACAAAAACAATTCCACACAGTATCTTTCCAAGAATCCAGCACTTCAAATGATAATAATGGAAAAACCCCAACACAAGGATGGAAATTACACCCTAGAAAAAGCAAGAAAGTAATCCTTCAACATACCTAAAGGAAGACAGCCACAAGAACACAATCCCAAATTTAACAACAAAAATAAAAGGAAGCAGCAATTAATTCTATTTGATTTCTCTTATCATCAATGGACTCAATTCCCCCCCAAAAAAATTTAGACTAATAGATTGGCTACACAAACAGGACCCAACATTTTGCTGATTACAGGAAACCTACCTCAAGGAAAAAGACAGACACTACTTCAGAGTGAAAGGCTGAAAAACAATTTTCCAAGCAATTCGTCCAAATAGAAAAGCTGGAGTAGTTATTCTAATATCGAATAAAATTGACTTCCAACCCAAAGTTATCCAAAAAGACAAGGAAGGACACTTCAAACTCATCAAAGGTAAAATATACCAACATGAACTCTCAATTCTGAATATCTATGATCCAAATACAGGAGCAGCCACCTTCATTAAAGAAACTTTAGTAAAGGTCAAAGCACACATTGCACCTCACACAATAATAGTTGGAAAGTTCAACACTCCACTCTCACCATTGGACAGATCCTGGAAAGAGAAACTAAGCAGAGACACATGGAAAATAACAGAGTTATAAAACAAATGGATTTAATAGATATCTACAAAAAATTTTATCCTAAAACAAAAGGATATACCTTCTTCTCAGCACCACATGGTACCTCCTCCAAAATTGACCATGTAATAGGTCACAAAACAGGCCTCAACATATACAAAAATATGAAAATTATCCCATGGATGCTATCAGATCAACACAGTCTAAGGCTGAACTTCAATAACAGCATATATAATAGAAAGCCAACATTCACGTGGAAACTGAACAAGTCTCCTCAATGATACCTTGGTCAAGGAAGAAATAAAGAAAGAAATTAAAGACTTTGTAGAGTTTAATGAAAACGAAGCCACAACATACCCAAACTTATGGGACACTATGAAGGTATTCCTAAGAGGAAAACTTATAGACCTTAGTGCCTCCAAAAAGAAACTAAAGAGAACATACACGAGCAGCCTGACAGCACACGTAGAATCTCTAGAAATAAAGGAAGCAAATTCACCCAAGAGGAGTAGACAGCAGGAAATAATCAAACTTACCACTGAAATCAACCAAGTGTAAACCAAAAGAATTATTCAAAGAATCAACCAAACCAGGAGCTGGTGCTTTGAAAAAGGCAACAGGATAGATAAACCCTTAGCCAGACTCACTAGAGAGCACAGGGACAGCATCCTAATTAACAAAATCAGAAATGAAAAGGGAGACATAAAAACAAATCTTAGGAAATCCAAAACATCATCAGATCCTACTACAAAAAGCTATACTCAACAAAATTGAAAAACCCAAATGAAATGGACAACTTCCTAGACAGATACCAGGTACCAAACTTAAATCAGGATCAGATTAATGATCTAAACAGTCCCATTTCTTCTAAAGAAATAGAAGCAGTTATCAATAGTCTCCCAACCAAAAAAAGCCCAGGACCAGATGGGTTTAGAGCAGAGTTCTATTAGACCTTCAATGAAGACCTAATTCCAACTCTCCTCAAACTATTCCAAAAACAGAAACAGAGGGGACTCTATTCATTTCATTCTTTGAAGCCACATTTACTCTGATACCTAAACCACACAAAGATCCAACATAGAAAGAGAACTTCAGACCAATTTCTCTCGTGAAAATCAATGCAAAAATACTCAATAAAATCCAAAACTGAATCCAAGAACACATCAAAACAATCATCCATCATGACCAAGTAGGCTTCATCCCAGGGATGCAGGGATGGTTTAATATATGGAAATCTGTCAACGCAATACACAATATAAACAAACTCAAAGACAAAAACCACATGATCATCTCGTTGGATGCTGAGAAAGCATTTGACAAAATCCAACACCCATTCATGATAAAAGTCTTGGAAAGATCCGGAATTCAAGGCCCATACCTAAACATAATGAACGCAATATACAGCAAACCAGTAGCAAAAATCAAATTAAATTCACAGAAACTCAGAGCAATCCAACTAAAATCAGGGACTAGGCAAGGCTGCCCACTTTCTCCCTACCTATTCAATATATTACTTGAAGTCCTAGCCAGAGGAATTCAACAACTAAAGGAGATCAAGGTGATTCAAATTGGAAAGGTAGAAGTCAAAATATCACTATTTGCAGATGATATGATAACATACATAGTGACCCTAAAAATTCCACCAGAGAACTTCTAAACCTGATAAACAGCTTTAGTGCAGTAGCTGGATATAAATAAACTTAAACAAATCAATGACCTTTCTCTACACAAGGGATAAATGGGCTGAGAAGAAAATTTAAAAAAACAACACCCTTCAATATAGTCACAAAGAATATAAAATACCTTGGTGTGAATCTAACTAAGGAAGTGAAAGATCTGTATGATAAGAACTTCAAGGCTCTGAAGAAAGAAATTGAAGAAGATTGCAGAAGATTTAAAGATCTACCATCCTCATGGATTTGCACGATTAATATAATCAAAATGGCTATCCTGCTGAAAGCAATCTACAGATTCAATGAAATCCCCATCAAAATATCAACTCAATTCTTCACTGAGTAAGAAAGGGCAATTTGCAAATTCATCTGGAATAAGAAAAAAACTAGGATAGTAAAAAACTATTCTCAATAATAAAAGAATCTCTGGTGGAATCACCATTCCTGATCTCAGGCTGTACTACAGAAGTATTTTGGTAAAAACTGCATGGTACTGGTACAGCAACAGACAGGTAGATCAATGGAATAGAATTGAAGACCCAGAAATGAATCCACACACCTATGCTCACTTGATCTTTCCCAAAGTAGCTAAAACTATCTAGTGAAAAAAGACAGCATTTTCAACAAATGTTGCTGGCACAACTTGCAGTTATCATGCAGAAGAATGTGAATTGATCCATTCTTGTGGTGTCCCTCCCCCAGCCTCAGCCAGGCTGATACACTGGCCAGATATGGAGAGCCACATGTGGTATGGCATCCATTGTTTTGTTAATTAGCTACCCTGGTATCCTGCTTCCTGCCTCTGCATTTCCCTGGACCCTGTCTCTGCCCAGCTCACCTGCCTACACCTGGAACATTCCACAATGCTTCAGGCTTCCCAACAAACTCCATGCTCCTGCGCAGAACTGACTGGGGGGCAGGGCCTTCCCCCTTTTTCCTAAGAGAAAACCCAAAAAGTGAAGTATTCCCTTTGATCGGCCATGTTGACTTAGCTGTCTTCTTTTCTCCCCCCTAGTTCTGTTTCAGTCTGTGATGATGGGGGCCAACTGCAGGCGGTAGACCCCAACATCTGGTGCTCAGACATGGAACCTGGACACCAATGGTCAGATCCCGAGGGCGAGCTGACTTATGCTTGGAGATCTGCGGGAAAGGATGAACAAGGATATGGTATCATATTGAGCACAGGTAAGTAGCGCTATACGGGGTTAAGCTAGATCAACATTAACCCGATGTTGAATTCACTTAGGATTGTCAGCGAATACTAAAACTAGAAATTGAAAGGCATTTGCCTGCAGTCAAAGTACTGCATAGAGGGAGAGCAGAATGGGTTTATTAATATAAAATGGAACAAAAATAATTAAGTTCTAGTAATGGATACAGTAAAGGTCAAGAGAAAGATTCAAGAGAAAAAGAAAATGTATTTCTGAAAATTTCCCTGGGGATGCCTGGGTGAACTCTCTCTGGAACTCTAAGAGAGAGGTTTTTCTGCTGTCTTTATGTGTCCGGTGCACCGTTTGTCCACGTGTTAATTCATGTTTCATGTTTTGTTGTCTGAATGACTGGCTGTTCTGGGTTTTGTGTCGAAAAAAGAAAAATGGTTACAAAAATCTTGTCCAATGGCTTTTGATTTCTTAACTTTAGTCTAAGCCTCCACAGAGGAGGCTAAGAAAGGATGGGCAAGTTTGTTTGGGAACAAGCCAGGCACTTGGCCTTGGGTCTTGCACCAGAACAAGGCACAGCAAGGTAAGAGTCTTCAACTTCTTAGCCCTAAGTATGGGTAGCTGAGAGTTGGTTTTTCCTGGAAGAATTTTCCTGGATGGTTCTCTACAATTGGGTCCAAAAATTGACAGAGTGTTCTTTATCTTGAAACTGTGGCAGGAAAAGGTAAAATTCTTTGATTGGTCTGGTTTATGAGACAAGTATGGCCACCTAATTTAGATTTCTGACTGGTCTTAAAGGTGAAAATATGTTCTGTATGTATTGGTCATAAGACAATGGCTTATAAGTAATGGGTATGATCAAAAGGATGTAACAATGGTTTTAAAAAAGGTAAACTTTAAAATGGTTGCTCAGGCCTAGAGCAGCCTTAAATAGCAGCACGTGGCATGGAGCAGCATGGAAAGCTAGGCCTCTAGAATACTTCTAAATTAATAACTAGTGCTGGAATCATTTCAAGCACGTTGTATGAACTAACCCAGAAAATGGGTCTCAGAAATGCTTCTAGTTGATACAATATTTTATGTGATTCTTATCCTAAAGGGAAGACTTTTGGAAATAGGATTTAAGTTAAACATTAAAATGTGCACAGTCTTGCATTCGTAAATTGACTGGCAAGCCTTGTGGCACAGAGATGAAGTTTAAAGTATTGATTTTTTTTAGATGAAAAATGTTTTAAGATTAGATTTTGCTTTCTCAAGGTTGTAGAAAGATTTTAGCATTGCAAAGGAAACTTAAAATTATGGTTAAAAGGTTCACCAGCGTTCTATTTGATAGCCGCCTACAGTTTGATTATAAATTTAAGATTTTTAACTCACCCATAGATTGTTAATTAAGATCATTACAGGAGCAATTGAAATTGCCTTAGTATGGCTTCCATTCAAGGCTCTGGACAGCCAGTGGTGTTTCTTTGTTCTACAGACATCACCTCACCCCTTCCTGTGCCCTCCCTGCCCCCAGGGAAAATTCCTCTGCACGTTTCCTTTCAGAAGTACCCAAATGCTATTAATTATAAGGTTTAAATTTAAGAATTACAATTGGTCAAGCAGACTCTAAGATTTGTAGGGACATTTCTGGATGGCTTGCCTATTTTTTAAAAACGGTTATTATTGATTAAAAGGTTTGCTTTTTTNAGTGTTTGCTTCTTATTCCAAACAGCAATAAATTTGGTTATTGTAAAATGTTAATATTCGGCCTATTACTTGCCATTATTTTAAATAAAGTTTATAATCATTTTTCTAAAGAAAAGTTAAAAAATTGTTTTGTGCATGCCTTTACCTTCTAAATCTTCATGGATGCATTCATCCCATTTTCTGTATTTAAAAACAGCCTATTTATGGGAAAAAGGTATATAGGAATTGAATCATATATTTTATTCTTTTGAGTTTCCTCCTATTTCAGCAAAAGTAATTAAATTGCATGCTGCAGATGGTGTTTTAAAAGGTTAAAATTTAATCAAACTTTAATTTGTATATTAATAGTCAATACATGTATATCTCAGAGTTTATAATTGCTGAAATCATTTGACCTTCAGATACTATTAATTTTTAAGTTTGCAATTGTTTAAGCATATACAATTTTTAGGAATAAATGCTATTCTTTTAAAAGGACTGTCTTTAGATATTTAAGAAATTGCTCTAAATTGCCTGGATAAAACTTCTTTAGCAATGCAGTGCTAAATTCATATTCCCAGGCGGACTACAGAACTTATACAAGAATAATTGGCCATATGAATTCATTCTTTACATCATCCTAATAGTGATGGCTTAAGATAATGTTTTAATATTTTTACAGAATGTACATGTCACATTTCAAAGATTTGTTCTTAGTGTCCTCAGCTTTTACTTGTTTCCACATAATGATAATAATTCCTGAGGATGTATACTTAATCAATTGCTGTAATTAGATACTTTTATTTCTAATTAATAAATAAGTAGAATATGCACATATAACTTAAAACTTTTCAAGCATTCTAGTTATAATTACTCCTTAAGAGAAACAACTATGAGTGTTATTGCCTATGTCAAGAATTTTTATGTGTTTGACATTCAGATTTATACAAATACTAGAGTTGACTTTAATAGTCAAACATTTGAAACAATTTAATGTTGCCAATGTTACTGAGAATTTTTATAATTCTCAAAGATAAAAAAAATTTTGGCTTTTAAAATTTAAAATTTAAAAACAGGGGCAAGTAGCTACCCCCACCCCGCCCCCCCGCCCAGGACACAAAAAGTGTTTTAAACTTTTGCAGACTGATATTAAAGATCAGTCTGTGTGAATAGCCATTGGCATCAGGTTACTCAGAACTCTTAGGCCATGGTAAAATGACAGGACCCGTTAAAGAATAAATGGGTCCAGACCCTATAAGAATCTATAAAAAGAGAGAGTTTAGGTCTTTCTCCACAGGATACTGCAGAAGATGAAAACTACAAGAAGGATTTTTTCAACAAGCTGACACTTAA
Source organism: Mus minutoides (assembly GCA_902729485.2). Taxonomy (NCBI): domain Eukaryota; kingdom Metazoa; phylum Chordata; class Mammalia; order Rodentia; family Muridae; genus Mus; species Mus minutoides. Next base: position 70,451 of record LR752097.1, on the reverse strand, counting down.
GTTCACTGAGTGCCCTGATTCTTATTTCTAGAAGACTGATTTGGGCATATACTTTTAACTTTTAACTGGTCCCAGAGGAGAAAGGCTTAACTGCCTTGTTTTAAACATCTTTAACCTTTTGGGACAGAGAGCATTAGAGACTGTGGAATTTAACTTTAAAAATTTGGTAATAAGAAGGAGTTATAATGATTTTTCTCTTTCCTTCAATGTGATCAGTTAGTATAACTATCTTAAACTGGTCTAGGAATTATTCCAAAATGAGAGATTCTCCTATTAAGATTGTTAAAGAATTTTTCAGCCATTAAAGTTATCTAGGAACTTGATCTATTTTACTTAAGAAACAGCCTTTCTGCTGATTCTTCAAGTCGCCTCCTCCACACCTGGAGGCCAGAGCCTAAGCTAGCTGGTTGCTAATTTGCAACTGAATAAGACTTCCTAATTCTCCCAAGAGAAGCTATTGTGTTTCAACTGCTTTCAGTTTTGTCTTTTCAAACTTGTTTCCCACTGCAACAGAACTCCAGTGAGCCAGGGAGCCAGCGGGTCAGGTCCAGGAGACTCTTCAGGCACAGCTGACAGGATCACTGCCTTGTGATAATGAACATGAAATATTATATTTGTGGCTTTGGTCTGATTTGGGGAAACTAGGTACAGGGAGAGGGCTGATGGTCTATGACAGGCAAGCAGACATCCCCAGCTATACCAGTCTAAGACAGAGGTAGATGCCAACTGGCAGTGGTTTATTAATATTTTGCCACAGAACCATGTTTGTGCAATAAATATTCACAAACTAGCTGCACGTATACTCAGAGATGGACCTGGATAGCTGAGAGTTTCTGAAAAATTCCTAAGACATGACACAGTCGACAGGCACCATTTCCCACAGGCAGGACTATAAAAGCACAAATTAATTTTGTGCCTCAGTCCCGCTTATTTTTATTATATAAGTAGCGAGGAGATGTGGTGTCTCTCCCCCAGCCTGAGGCAGGCTAATATAGTGACCAGCTAATATCCAATATATATAAAGAGCTCAAGAAGCTGGACTCCAGAAATTCAAATAACCCCATTAAAAATGGTGTACAGAGCTAAACAAAGAATTCTCAAGTGAGGAATACCAAATGGCAGAGAAGTACCTGAAAAAATGTTCAACATTCTTAATCATGAGGGAAATGCAAATTAGATTAACAATATTAACAGTACAATTTTCTCTAAAGAAATAAAAGCAGTCATTAATAGTCTCCCAAGCGAAAAAGGTCCAGGACCAGATGAGTTTAGTGCAGAGTTCTATTTGTTTTATTTTGATAACTTTGGGTTGGAAGTCGATTTATTTGATATTAGAATGGCTATTCCAGCTCCAGCTTGTTTCTTGGGACAATTTGCTTGGAAAATTGTTTTCCAGACTTTCACTCTGAGGAAGTATCTATCTTTGTCCCTGAGGTGGGTTTCCTGCAAGCAGCAAAATTTTGGATCTTGTATATGTATACAGTCTGTTAGTCTATGTCTTTTTATTAGGTAATTAAGTCCATTGATATAAAAGATATTAAAGAAATTTAATTATTGCTTCCTGTTATTTATGTTGTTAGAGTTAGAATTCTTTTTTTGTGGCTGTCTTCTTTTTCTTTCTTTTCTTTTCTCTTCTTTGCTTTCTTCTTTGTTTTTTTTTTTTTTTTTTTTTTTTTTTTTTTTTTTTTTTTTTTTTTTTTTTTTT
>LR752097.1:44399-65901 GCA_902729485.2 Mus minutoides | reverse complement strand
TTTTTTTTTTTTTTTTTTTTTTTTTTTTTTTTTTTTTTTTTTTTTTTTTTTTTTTAGTTTTAGTTTTATCACAAAAGAAGTCACTTGAGGCTAAGACAGTGTTTGGCAAATACAGAAGTGGATGCTCACAGTCATCTCTAAGATGAAACACCAGGCCTTAACAATACAAAAATATTGAAATTATCACATGCATCCTATCAGATCACCACAGAATAAGGCTGTTCTACAATAACAGCATAAGTAATAGAAAGCCAACATTCATGTGGAGGCTGAACAATACTCTGATCAATGATACCTTCGTCAAGAAATAAATAATTAAATAAATTAAACACTTTTTAGAGATTAATGAAAATGAAGACACAACATTTGCAAACCAATGGGACAAAATGAAAGCATTTCTAAGAGGAAAACTGATAGCTCTGAGTGCCTCCATAAAGAAAGTAGAAAGAGCATACACTAGCAGCCTGACAGCACACGTAAAAAGTCCAAGAAAAAATGGAAGCAAATTAACCCAAGAGGAGCAGATGGCAGGAAGTAATCAAACTTAGTGCTGAAATGAACCACGTGGAAACAAAAAGAACTATTCAAAGAATCAACTAAACCAGGATCTGGTTCTTTGAAAAAAATCAACAAGATAGATAAACCATTAGCCAGACTAACCAGAGGGCACAGAGACAGTATCCTCATTAACAAAATCAGAAATGAAAAAGGACACATAACAACAGAATCTGAGGAAATCCAAAACGTCATCAGATATTACTACAAAAGGTTATACTCAACAAAAGGAAAACATAAATAAAATGGAAAATGTACAGATACCAGGTACTAAAGTTAAATTAGGATCATATCAATGATCTAAACAGTCCCATTTCCCCTAAAGAAATAGAAGTATTCGTTAATGGTCTTCCAACCAAAAAAAGCACAGGACCAAATGGGATTAGTGCAGAGTTTTATCAGACCTTCAAAGAAGACCTAATTCCAATTCTCCACAAACTATTCCACAAAATAGAAACAGAAGGTACTCTACACAATTCATTTTATGAAGCCATAATTACTCTGATACCTAAACCACATAAAGACCCAACAATGACAGAGAACCTCAATCCAATTTCCCTTATGAATATTGATGCAAGAATACTCAATAAAATCCATGCAAAATGAATCCAAGAACACATCAAAATGATCATCCATCATGATCAATGGATGATCCTGGGGATACAGGGATGGTTTAATATATGGAAATCCATTAAAGTAATCCACTATATAAACAAACTCAAAGACAAAAACCATATGTCCATCTTTTTAGATGCTGAGAAAACATTTGACAAAATCCAACACTTCTTCATGACAAAACTCTTAGAAAGATCAAGAGTTCAAGGGCCATAACTAAACATAATAAAAGCAATAAACAGAAAACCAGTAGTCAACATCAAACTAAATGGAGAGTAACTTGAAGCAATCCACTAAAATCAGGGACTAGACAAGGCTGACCTTTTTCTCCCTACATATTCAATATAGTACTTGAAGTCCTAGCCAGAGCAATTCAACAACAAAAGGAGGTCACGGCGATACAAATTAGAAAGGAAGAATTTAAAATATCACTATTTGCATATATGATATTATATATAAGTGACCCTAGAAATTCCACCAGAGAGCTCCTAAACCTTATAAACAGCTTCAGTGAAGTAGTTAGATATAAAATTAACTCAAACAAATCAGTGGCCTTTCTTTAAACAAATGAAAAACAGACTGAGAAAGAAATTAGGGAAACAACACCATTCAAAATAGTCACAAAAATATAAAATATCTTGATGTGACTCTAACTAAGGAAGTGAAGGATCTGTATGATAGAAACTTCATGTCTCTAAAGAAAGAAATCAAAGATCTCAGAAGATAGAAAGATCTCCCATGCCCATGGATTGGCAGGATTAATATAGTCAAAATGGCTATCTTGCCAAAAGCAATCTACAGATTCAATGCAATCCCTATCAAAATTCCTACTCAATTCTTCACTGAGTTGGAAAGGGAAATTTGTAAATTCATCTGGTATATATATACAAAAAACTAGGATAGCAAAAATTATTCTCAATAATAAAAGAACCTCTTGGGGAATCACCATGCCTGATATTAAGCTGTACTACAGAGCAATTGTGGAAAAAAAAAAAAAAACCAGCATGGTACTGGTACAGGGACAGATATGTAGAATAATGGAATAAAACTTAGATCGTGAAATGAATCCACACAGATATGGTCACTTGATCTTTGACAAGGGAGCTAAAACCATCCAGTGGATAAAAGACAGCATTTTCAACAAATGGTGCCTGTACAATTGGCAGTTATCATGTAGAAGAATGTCAATTGATCTATTCTTATCTCCTTGTACAAAGCTCAAGTCTAAGTGGATCAAAGAACAGCACATAAAGCAAGAAAATCTGAATCTTATAGAGGAGAAAGTGGGAAAAAGCCTAGAAGATATGGGCACAGGGAAAAATTACCTGAACAGAACAGCAATGTCTTCTGCAGTAACATCAAGAATTGACAAATGGGACCTCATAAAATTTCAAAGCTTCTGTAAGGCAAATGACATTGTCAATGAGACAAAAAGGGTACCAACAGATTGGTAAAGGATCTTTATCAATCCTAAATCTGATAGGGGACTAAACTCCAATAAATACAAAGAACTTAAGAAGCTATACTCCAGAAAATACCAAATCCCCATTTAAATTGGGGTATGCAGGTAAACAAAGAATTCTCAAGTGAGGAATCCTGAATGGCTGAGAAGCACCTGAAAAAATTTCCAGCATCCTTAATCATCAGGGAAATGTAAATCTAAACAACCCTGAAATTCTACCTCACACCAGTCAGAATGGCTAAGATCAAAAATTCAGGTGACAGCAGATTTTGCATAGGATGTGGAGAAAGAGGAACACTCCTCCATTGCTGGTGGTACAACCATTCTAGAAATCAGTCTGGCAGTTCCTCACAAAATTGGACTTATTACTACCAGAGGATCAAGCAATACCACTCCTGGGAATATGCCCAGAATATGTTACAACTAGTAATAAGGACACATGCTCCACTATGTTAATAGCAGTCTTATTTATAATAGGCAGAAGCTGGAAAGAACCCAGATGTCCTTCAACAGAAGAATGAATACAGAAAGTGTGGTACATTTAGATAATGGAGTAGTACTCAGCTATTAAAAACAACGAATTTAAGAAATTCTTAGGCAAATGGGTGGATCTGGAGGACATCATCCTGAGTGATGTAACCCAATTACAAAATAACTCACATGATATGCCCTCACTGATAAGTGGATATTAGCCCAGAAACTTAGAATATCCAAGATACAATTTGTAAAACACATGAAACTCAAGAAGAAGGCAGACCAAGGTGTGGATACATCGTTTCTCCTTAGAATGGGGAACAAAATACCCATGGAAGGAGTTACAAAGACAAAGTTTGGAGCTGAGCTGGAAGGAAGGACTATCCAGATACTGCCCCACCCGGAGATCCATCCCATAATCAGCCACCAAATCCAGACACTATTGCATATGCAAGCAAGATTTTGTTGACACAAACTTGATATAGCTGTCTCTTATGAGGCTATGCCAGTCCCTGGCAAATACAGAAGTGGACGCTCACAGTCATCTATTGGATAGAAAACAGGGCCCCCAGTGGAGGATCTAGAGAAAGTACCCGAGGAGCTGAAGGTGTCTGTAACCCGATAGGAAGAACAGCAATATGAACTAATCAGTTCCTACTGAGCTCGTGTCTTTAGTTAAATATGTAGCAGAGGATGGCCTAGTCAGCAATCATTGGGTAGAGAGGCCCTTGGTCTTGCAAATTTTATATGCCACAGTACAAGAAAATGCTGGGGCCAGGAAGCACAAGTGGGTGGGTTGGGGAGCAGGGTGGGGGGAAGGTATAGGGGACTTTCATAGTAGCATTTGAAATGTAAATGAAGAAAGTATCTAATAAAGTTTTTAATAGAAAAAAGACAAAAGTACTGCTAAGAGGAAAACTCATAGCCCTAACTGCCTCCTTAAACAAATTGGAGAGTTCATACCCTAGCAGCTTCACACCATACCTGAAAGCTCAAAATCTCAAAGAAGCCAATACATCTTACAATTGACCCTAGGAAATAAACTCAGCATTGAAATCAACCAAGTAGAAACAAAGAGAACAATACAAAGAATTCAAAACAAAGCCAAACAAAACAACAACAACAATAAAAAACTAGGATCTGATTCTTTGAGAAAATCAACAAGATAGGTGAACCTTTAGCCAAAATATGTACAGGGCAGAGAGAGCATATCCAAATTAGCAAAGTCAGAAATGAAAAGATTGACATAACAACAGAAACAGGTAATTCAAAAAATCATCACATCCTACTACAAAATTCTTATTTCAACAAAACTGGAAAATCCAGATGAAAGTGATGATTTTCTATGCAGATACTAGATACCACAGTTAAACCAGGATCAGATAAACCATCAAAACTGTCCCATAATCCCTAAGGAAATAGAAGCAGTCATTAAAAGTCTCCCAACCAAGATGAGCTCAGGACCAGATGGTTTTAGTGCAGAATTCTATCAGACCTTCAAAGAACACCTAATACCAATACTTTTCAAATTATCTCACAAATGGAAACAGAAGAAACACTACCCAATTTGTTCTATGAAGCAACAGTTATGCTATTAGCAAAACCATTCAAAGGCTCAATAAAGAAAAGGCACTTCAGACCAATTTCCCTTATGAACACTGATGCAAACATACTGAATAAATTCTCACAAACCAAATCCAAGAACACATCAAAATGATCATTCACCACAGTCAAGGAGACTTCAACCAAGGGATGCAGGAATGGTTCAATATAAGGAAATACATCAACTTAATCCACTATATTAACAAACTCAAAGAAAAAAAATCATATGATCATTTTATTTGATGCTGAGAAAGCATTTGACGTATTTCAACACCCCTTCATGATAAAAGTCTTGGAAAGGCCGGGCGTGGTGGTGCAGGCCTTTAATCCCAGCACTAGGGAGGCAGAGGCAGGCGGATTTCTGAGTTCGAGGCCAGCCTGGTCTACAAAGTGAGTTCCAGGACAGCCAGGGCTAGACAGAGAAACCCTGTCTCGAAAAACCAAAAAAAAAAAAAAAAAAAAAAAAAAAAAAAAAAAAAAAAAAAAAAAAAAAAAAAAAAAAAAAAAAAAAAAAAAAAAAAAGTCTTGGAAAGAATAGGCGTTGTAGGCCCATACCTAAACATAGTAAAAGCAATGTACAGCAAACCACTCCCCAACATCAAACTAAATGGAGAGAAAAATGAAGCAATCCCACTAAAATCAGGAACTACACAAGGCTGTCAACTCTCTTCTTATCTACTCAATATAGTGCTCGAAGTCCTTACTAGAGCAATTAGACAACAAAAAGAGGTCAAAGGAATTCAAATTGGAAAGGGAGAAGACAAAATACCACTATTTGCAGATGATATGATAGTATATTTAAGTGACCCCAAAAATTCACCCAGAGAGCTACTGCACCTGATAAACAACTTCAGCAAAATAGCTGGATAGAAAATTAACTCGAACAAATCAGTAGTCTTCCTATACTCAAAGGACACACGGGATGATAAGTAATTAGGGAAAGAACATCTTTTACAATAGTCAAAAATAATGTAAAATATCTTGATGTGACTCTAATCAAGCAAGTGAAAAACTCGTATGACAAGAACTTTAAGTCTCTGAAGAAAGAAATGGAAGAAGATCTCAGAAGATTAAAAGATCTCCCATTTTCCTGGTATGGCAGGATTAATATAGTAAAAATGGCCATCTTTCTGAAAGTAGGCTACAGATTCAATGCAATTCCAACTCACTTCTTCATAGACTTAGAATTAGCAATTTGCAAATCCTTTAAGAATAACGACGACAACAACAAAGACAACAACAACAAAACCAAGATACCAAAAATTATTGTCAACAAGAAAAAAACTTCTTGGGGACTCAACATCCCTGACCTCATTCTGTATTATAATCCAATAGTGACAAAAACTGCATGCTTTTGGTACAAAAACAGGCAAGCAGATAAGTGGAACAGAATTGAAGACCCAGAAATGAACCCACACACCTATTGTCACTTGATCTTTGACAAAGGAGCTAAAACCACCAAGTGGAAAAAAGACAGCAGTTTTAACAAATGGTGCTTGTTTGACTATAGGTAAGCATGTAGAAAAATGAAAATAACTCCCTTCTTATCTCCTTGTCCAAAGCCAAAGTCCAAGTGAATCAAGGACCTCCACATAAAACGGGTTACACTGGATCTAATAGAAAAGTAATTGCAAAGAGCCTCAAACACATTGGCACAGGGGGAAATGTCCTGAGTAGAAAACCAATGGCTTATGCTCTTCTAAGATCAAGAATTGACAAATGGAATCTCATAAAATGGAAAATCTTCTATAAGGCCAAGGACACTGTCATCAGGACAGAATAGCAGACTACAGATTGGGAAAGGATCTTTACCAATATCCCTTCTGGTCGAGGGGTAATATCCTATATATACAAGGAACTCAAGAAGTTAGACTCCAGAAAATCAATTAATCTTATTAAAATGGGGCACAGAGCTAAAGAAAGAATTTTCAACTGAGGAATCTCAAATGGCTGAGAAGCACCTAAAGTAATGTCTAATGTCCTTAGTCATCAGGGAAATGCAATTCAAAACAAACCTAATATTCTACCTAATGTCAGTCAGAATGGCTAAGATAAAAAACTCAGGTGACTGCACCTGTTGGTGAGCATGTGGAGAAAGAGGCACACTCCTCCATTGCTGGTGGGATTTCAAACTGGTTCAACCACTCTGGAAATTGGTCTGGATTGACATAGTACTACCTGAGGACCAATCTTTACCACTCCTGGACATATACCCAACAATTTCTCCAACATATAACAAGAATACATGCTTCACTATGTATACAGCAGTCTTACATATAATAGCCAAAGGCTGGAAAGAACTCAGATGCCCCTTAAGAGAGAAAAGGATACAAAATATGTACCTTTACACAATGAAGTACTACTCAGCTATTGAAAACAATGGCTTCATGAAGTTTGCAGACAAATATATGGAAGTAGATAATGTCATCCTTTGTGAGGTAACTCAGTCACAAAAGAACACACATGGTATGTAGTCAGTGATAAATGGATATTAGCCCAAAAGTTCAAAATACCCATGAAACAGTTCACACACCATAGGAAGCTCAAGAATTTGGAAGACTAAATTGTGGGTGCTTCAGTACTTCTTAGAAGGGGGAACAAAATTTAGGAGGTAGAGGGTGTGAGGGACTTGGGAGGAAAAGAGCTGGGGGAGGGGAAATGGGAGCAGGATCAGATATGTTAGGAGACATGGATGATATACAGAGGGTCAGGAAATTGTACAGAGGTGTGTGCCAATGGAGGTTGTGAACTTTGTGCAGCCACCAAGAATCCCCAAATGCCATCAAATCAAGAGGCTTCCAGTACACAATGGTAATGAGATTAGCTGAAATACCCATAAAGGGGAGGGAGAGCCTCTAGAGACCATATCCAAATGTTAGGAAAAGGCCCTGGTTGGAGTATGGGGCCACCAACTCATCTCCAAATTTTTAACCCAGAATTGCTCTTATCTAAAGGAAATACAAGGACAAAGTGTGGAGCAGAGACTGAAGGAAAGACCATACATATTCTACCCCATTGGAGGATCCATCCCATGAAGAGACCCTAAATAGAGAAACTGTTGCTGATGCCAGGAAGTGCTTGCTGACAGGTGCCTTATATAACTGTCTCCTGAGAGGCTCTGTCAGATCTTGACAAATATAGGTGCAGGTGCTCACAGCCAACCATTGGGCTGAGCATGGGGACCCCAATGGAGGATTTCGGGGAAGGATTGTAGGAGCTGAAGGAGATTGCAACACCATAGGAAGAACAATATGAACCAACCAGACCCCCCAAGGACTAAACCACCAACCAAAGAGTATACACATGGTGGGACCCATGGCTTCAGCTGCATATGTAGCAGAGGATTTCCTTATCTAGCATCAGTGGAAGGAGAGGCCATTGGTCCTGTGAAGTCTTGATGACCCAGTATAGGGGAATGCCAGGGCAATGAGGTGGGAGTGGGTGGGTGGATGAGGGAGCACTCTCATAGAAGCAGGGGAAGGTGGGATATGTTAGGGGATTTGAGGAGTGGGAACTGGGAAAGGGAATAATATTTGAAATGTAAATAAATAAAATATCCAATAAAATAAAACAAGTGGAAAGTTAAAGAGTTAATAGGAGAGCAGTTTGTACAAGCAGGCAATGTATTAGATGCTAAAATAAACTTCTTGAGGAAGAAGTTGACATAAGCACAGTATCTAACACAAGCTATGTCAAGCAGTTAGCAGGAAGGAGATGTTTGCACATTCAGTAAAATTAAAAGAGGGTAATACAAGCAGTTGATGGAGAAGAAGGCTNCAGACAAACAGCTCAAGAAGAACGTTTGTATATACAGAAGTGTTTAACAGAGCAAGCAATTGGAACCTGTTATTTGAGGGTGAAACTGGGTCTTGGGATTGGCACCAGCATTTGCAGAAGAAGCTTGTAGTTTATCATTGGGCTGGATTACCCATCACTATATTTCACATGAAGTTTACGAGAATCAACATTTTCTTTTTGTACATCCTTAAGGGAGCTTGTCCTCTATCCTTCTCTTTCTAGAAACAATGAGATCAGCCTTCTAGGATGCAGTTTTTAATGTAGGCCTCTGTTATCAATTTGCTTCAACTATGCTTTCATACTGTTACACATGATCCTGTAATTTGTAAAGAAAAGGGGATTATTAAAATCCCCAAACAACTCAAACAGATATAGGCCTCAGATCTTGTTACCTTCAGTGTATCCAAAATCAGTACAAGGTATTTTCATTCAACAAAAATCATTGGAAACATGAATTATACCACCACTTACATGATAGAAGGTGCAAATATATGGATGGTCTTGGGTCACAGTTTGAGGGTACAGTAGTCTGACACCACTACATGCCTCTTGATTGTTTGCTTGTTTTACACATTAGGTGTAACAGGAGAAGCATGATGCATTGTAAACCCATTATATTCAGAATCATCTGAGTACAGAGGCAAGTTCAGGAATTGTTTTGATAATAAAGTGAGGCTGATGACAGGATTTATGTTCCTGGAAGAATCAGCCTTCTGGGCATGTTTGTGAGATAATATTTAGGTTAGGTTAACTGAAGTACAAATATCTATGCTAAATATTGGTGATGTCATTTCTTGGGCAGTAGTGTCAGACTACACAAAAAGAAGAAACCTAGAAAAGCATAGACATTAATAGCTCTCTGCTTCCTGAGAGTAAATATAGAGTGACTAGAAACACCATGATTCTTAGAGTCTACTTTCAGTGTTGTTACTGTACCCTCAAACCATGACCAAAGACCTTCCATATATTTGCACCTTCCATCATTTGCATGTGATAGCTATTTGTCACAGAAATGAGACAAATAAGTAATATAGAAGATTAGTCTTTGGAAAATTCTTCACTGTTAATATGAATAATTTGGTGATGTGCTTCATAAGTTTTTGGAATTGGTTCTTGGGGAAATCTGGAAGTATTTGGAGCTGAATCCCAGAAAAGCATTTAATAGCTATAAAACACTTTAATTTGCTATTCTGTGGGGAGGATGTAATGGCAGCACGATGAGAGAAATTAGAATGAGTTTGCTCATCATGTTTCAAAGAGGATCAAGAACACAAAGTGGAAAAGGGAGAGTGGCCAGTCATCTTCTATGCTGGCAAAGACCTGGCTGAATTGTGACTGTGTCTTGAAAATATGAAAAATGCAAAATTTAACTATGTAGACTAATTTATTTTTGGAAGTAATTGCAAAGTTAGATATAATTCAGGCTGTGGCATAGGAAATTTTCAGAACTGTGGATCAACTCCATAGTGAAGAGAGCCCCAATTGAGTGTAAGAACAAAGTCACTTGAAAAGTGAAAGCCCAACCTAGTATCCTGCTGAAAAAGTGCTTTTTTCTGGGCTTCACTCTCCTAGGGAAGTGCCTCTTGGTGATATGCAGAAAGAGGCTGCTAAAAAAAAAAGCAAGGAACTAATTGACCTCATTGAAAGTCGCATAGAGCCTGCATCTCTCTCTCTCTCTCTCTCTCTCTCTCTCTCTCTCTCTCTCTCTCTCTCTATCTCTCTCTCTCTCTCTCTCTCCATCTATCTATCAATCTATCTATCTATCTATCTATCTATCTATCTATGAAAACAAATTATTATAGTGTCATGCAAGGTGATTCAATAATGGCTGTCTAAAAGGAAGGTCCACGAATACAGTACTTGTTTCATCAACAAGTTAGATTTTTCAGCTGGTCTTAAGTATATTCCAGAATCAAAAAGAAGTAAGATTTAATCATAGTATAGGAATGGACATGATTGCCAGAGTGAAAGCAAGCAGGAAAGATAGGAAGCATCCATCCAGGACCTTTATACATGATGCCAGCACAATGCCTGTTCCAGGTTAATAGTAGAGCTTCTCATGTCCAAAGTTGTGTATTACATGCTTATCATTTCATTTGGAGAGTCTTCATTAGAAGTTTGCCATGTACTTCAAATGATTTAATTAAGAAAACAATCATTGACAAGTTTGTTCAGACATTTGAATTTTAGTTAATTGAACATGTGGTCAAGTGAACTAGCAAGAATAATCTTCACAGGATCATATTAAATCAAATAGGCTATTTGATCCATCACTAAATAATGTATGTATTTTTAACTAATTTGAGAGACTTCACCTCACAATTCAAGTGTGCTCATTTGAACCTGGTCATTGCTCAGGACCTATCACCTAGTTCTAGTAGTCATGGAAACATAAGAATGTGTACATTCTTATTTCTCTTGTGGTTGGCAGTCACTAACATTTGAATTTCCTAGAAGAAACATAAAAAGGTAAGAATTGTATACTTCCACGTGCCTTTCATTAGTCTTTACTATCTTAACACAGAGAACACCAAAGGAAGGCCTCTGACATATAGGTCAAGCTACTGTTAGACATTAGTTCCACTTGAGTATATCTTCCTGAATATCATAAGTGTCAGAAGCCCAATGTGTGAATTCTTTGTCTTCATGTCCTACACTGTATAACTAACTGATGTTGTACTTGTGAATTATTGACTCTGTGTTATTCCCTATGAATTAAATGAGATTGATAGCAGTGTGATAACATTGGAGTATCACTACTATCCTGAGGTGTTTAAAGTAGGTTCAAGATAAGCAAGGCATGAGCTACTAATGCAACTATTTGTGCGAGTTCAACAGTAAGCAAGACTTTGTTATGAGCAGTTAACATGTGCCTAATAGAACATCTTCCATTTAGTTTCTTTAGCACTGCTTGTGACTCTCTCTCTGTTCGATACTTCCTCCAAATGGATTGCTATACCCTCAACACTAAAAGGTAAAGTATGACATATGAAGGCTTTCTATTTGGCTCTTTACAAAAAGCTCGTATCTACCCTTGGATTTCAGACAAGAATAGTACCATATCCTTACAAGCTAGCTAATTTGTCTGGCACAAAATTATTCTACATCCTACTTTCATTTCTCTTTCAAAGCATAGTGGTCCTGCAGTCTGTTACTTCAGGAATGTCTTGACAAGAAAGAGCTTATGTTGATTTGCAATCAATATCCCTCAATGGCAAGCCCATCATGTTTATTATATTTTCCATGTGGTACTTTTACTCTCTTGACCCTTTTAGAAAGCACATTCCACAGGAGACTTTGAAATAGTGGTTAGCTGACAGTTAATCTCTCCTTGAAAGGAGATTCACTATTAAAGACCCTCCAACCTTCTTTCTGCATGTGCAATGTCAATGATGTTATGCACATTCTGGAATCACTGAAGGTCTTTCCCTTTTTCTTTTTCTTAAAGGACTCATTAGGATGTCTTGTCTTCTCAGTAGAATTTTCTCATTTTCCTTTTAGTACATTCATAGAACTTAATTGAAAGATCTAAATAATTTTTTTTCATAGTAAGAATATGAAGTATTATTTTTCAGTCAAAGATATTAGCTCAGAGTAAAACCTCTAGAACTATTACAAGTTGCACCACAATGAAGTCAATTTTCACAAAGTGCAATATTGAATAAAAAGTGGATACAGAATGCACATATTCATTATTCCTCATCTTTTACATACTTATAATAGTTTGGATGGTGTAGCAATTCAACTCACTACTTCACATATAGTATGAAATCACCATCCTACAATGAAGGTTTACAGGAGACTAGTTATAAATAGAAATTTAAGCTTGTGTTCACGTGGATTTTAATTATGAAATATTACACATATTATTCCACAGAGTGCACACCTATTAGGATAATATCTAGAAAATTATAACAGTGTCTTCTCCTTGATCTATTTAATATACCTATTGTTCCATCATGTTCATATCTTTGGGCATTTAAAGAAGTCAGGTATGCTTTTGCTTGACTTAAATGGGCATAACATGTGCATTATTTTTCTTTTGTCTCTTTTCTTTCCTCAAGGATTATACAGATAATAAAGTGCTTTTGTAAAGATTATAAAATAATCAACTACAATAAGTTGAACATTCTTCNATATATATATATATATTCTCAAAGAGATCTGCAAGAAGGAACACATTAGATCAAAAGGAAGCAAATTCACCAAATAGGAGTAGATGGAAGGAAATAATCAAACTCAGGGCTGAAATCAACCAAGTGGAAACAAAAATAACTATTCAAAGAATCAACCAAACCAGGAGCTGGTTCTTTGAGAAAATCAACAAGATAGATAAACCCTTAGACAGACTAACTAAGGGGTACAGGGACAGTATACTAATTAACAAAATCAGAGATGAAAAGGGAGTCATAACAACAGAACAGTAGGAAATCCAAAGCATCATCAGATCATAATACAAAGGGCTATATGCTACAAAACTGGAAAACCTAGATGAAATGGACGAGTTCCTAGACAAATATCAGGTACCAAAGTTAAATCAGGATCAGATTAATGATCTAAAGAGTCCCATATACCCTAACGAAATAGAAGCAGTCATTAATAGCCTCCCCACAAAAAAAACCCCACAGGACCAGATGGGTTTAGTGTAGAGTTTTATCAGACCTTCAAAGAAGACCTAATTCCAACTCTCCTTAAACTATTCCACAAAATAGAAACAGAAGGTACTTTACCCAATTTATTCTATCAAGCCACAATTACTCTGATACCTAAGACACACAAAGATCCAACAAAGAAAGGGAACTTCACACCAATTTCTCTTATGAATATTGATGCAAAAATACTCAACAAAATCTTTGCAAACCGAATCCAAAAACACATCAACACGATTATCCATCATGACCACGTAGGTAGGCTTCATCCCAGGGATGCAGGGATGGTTTAATATATGGAAATCAATCAATGTAATCTACTATATAACCAAACTCAAAGACAAAAATCACATAATCATCTCATTAGATGCTGAGAAAGCATTTGACAAAATCCAACACCCATTCATGATAAAAAGTCATGGAAAGATCAGGAATCCAAGCCCTATAACTAAACATAATAAAAGCAATATACAGAAAACCAGTAGCCAAGATCAAACTAAATGGAGAGAAGATGGAAGCAATCCCACTAAAATCAGGGACTAGACAAGGCTGCCCACTTTCTCCCTGCCTATTCAATATATTACTTGAAGTCCTAGTGAGACCAATTCGACAACAAAAGGAGATCAAGGGGATACAAATTGGAAAGGAAGAAGTCAAAATATCACTATTTGCAGATGATATGATAGTATATATAAGTGACCCTAAAAATTCAACCAGGGAACTACTGAACCTGATATATAGCAATACCTTAAATGATACTTCAAATAATTATTTCACCACAAATTGAAGTATTGAAATGGATAATAAAAAAACATTGCAAAATTTGAAGGATATTGTGAAATAATTTTCCAAATATCTTATAATGGAGATGCCTGCTACAGTCATAGATCACAAGTCTTCTTACTAATACTTAACTAGTGTATAGAAGCCTAACATGTGTATAGCTCACTTAAATATAGCATTGGGATAGCAGGGGCATGGAATAAGTACTTTATACCTATATACTATGACTCATTCAGTTTTCCACATGTGTGTTCCTGCTTGATTCTATAATTGTATTGTCTCATCTTCAGATTTGCAGGGGTGAAGGAGTGGTTCTTCAGAGTGACTGGCTTCCTTTGCAGCCTATTATCTTTGGGGTTTGGAATAATTCTTGCAAACAGCAAATACTGGTGCCTCTGGGAATTTGACAATAATGTTGTCCAGCTTGTTTACATCGGACTTTGGGAAGCTTACTACCATTGGGAATTTAACTTCTCTGGTACTGAGACCATAATTCTGGTACACAGCCCTATCAACTCGTGGACCTGTTAAGGAGGACTTAAAGTTACACGTGCCTTGGACTATAATGACCGTTACGACAATTTTGGACAACAACACTAAAAATCGAGTCGTCAATAATCCCAGTCGTATTAGTTTCGGAGTCAGGGACTCTAAGTCTATCACACGATGTTCACGAGACAGAATTAAGATTAGGAGTCGTCGGAAACATGGTAATAAACTGTGACCTGGAACCATGTAGTAGATCTCTATGGCAAAACTACCCTTAACTTTCCACCAAAGTTTCCAGTTAAGAAAGAAGCCCTGATTAAAAAACACAGCACTCATGTGTTTCCAATGGGGCTGGTGACAACCACTCTGTCACTCTTTGGTGTGATTATGTTCCTCTGTGAGATAAGGTCACTGAAAGTTCAGAGGAAGCTGAATGCCCAGCATGCTTCCAAACAAGCTGATGACAGGTCCATAAATGCGTGTGCTTGTGTTTGCAAAATGTGCCAGGAGACTCCCTGACAAAGTTTCCTATACTCCACAGTACTCCTCTAATTATTTTCTCAGAGAAAATAAAATATCACAATGATTTTCAGTGTATGTCTGAAGCTTTTATCTTCTTCTTCCTGTTGAATGTGCTGCCTTCCTTAAAGGTATTCACATCCTAAACTGTGCATTCTAAGACTATGTGTTCAGGCATAAATCAAGGAACCAAACCTAGGTTAGAGGTTCGTTTTTTAAATAAAAAATGCCACCCATGTATTTAAGCATGCATCAGAGTGGGGGCATTTAACACCTAATGTGGTCTGAAGGCCGAGAAGGACTTGCAGCCTGTTAGTACTGCTCAAAATTCTTCTTGAATAAAAGAAGACAAACAGTTCACTGGGTATTCTTAGTGCTCTGAAGACTCCCCTTGATGAAATTTTCTGAAATTTTCAGTCATTTCCACTGTGTTCTGATGCAGAGAAGCGTTCCATGTAGGGAACAACTGGGTAGGATATGGGTGTGATTCATGTATATGGAAGCTTTCAGAAGGTTAGAGTATTAAACTAAATACTGCTATGTCCAAAATAATGTCACGGATCCACTAAGTACCAAAGAGTATAAAAGTGCCTCCACAGAAATAATGAAATATCCTCTCTAAACTAGAGAATCATAGAGGGTGCCAATGTTTTACTTCAGCAGAGGAGACAAAGAGTCAGCAAAACAAGGGAGAGAATGAGGAGATTATATTTCAGCGAATCTCGCATCTCTGATTGACTAGCAATTAGATTGTTTCTGCAGCTCTAACTATCAATCATACAGTTTATTTACACAGGTTTCAGAGAACAAAGTGAGACTAATAAGTATTCAAGAAGTAGAGATTATCTGTTTGATGTTTTTCATTACATATCTAGGGTTACGAATTCAGCCACAGTTGGAAAATATAAGGAGAANATACCAATTGCACTGTTTGTGTTTGCTCTGGGTCAGAAACCCCAGGATTGTTCCTGGATTAATGACCTCATATAGCCATCTCAAGGGCATAAGGAAGACTTGCAAGTAGGGCCAGGTAAAATTAGTCTTAGAATTTTCATAAAAATATGCAAACATAATTTTCTCATGAAAAGACACAAAATGAATTATAATTCCAAATGTCTGCAAGAATGTAAAAGGCAGACACCAAAACCCAAAAGTGAGAGATTGAATGAAAGTTGTTGCATCATTCAGCTTGGCTTTGCTTGAAATGGGTCAAGCAGTTTTGCTGGCTTTATGTCTCTCACTGTTTCCAGAAGATATGTCTGCGCCACCTCCATTTAGATGTATTATCTTATGATATTCTTCTCTCCTGGGTTGGTGGATATTGATGATTTAAACTTACATTTTTCTCTACAGTTTTCATTTAATTGTCACAAGCATGTTAGGGTGGGTAATGACTGCCTGCTCAGGTGATTAAAACTGGCCAAGTTATTTTACCTTTACACTGCTCCATACAATGTTTCAAACACTAGAATGGGTTAATCCATAAGCCAACTTTATGGAACCCTTCACACTGTCATGGCTGTCTTCCTGAATACTTTTGTTGACATTCTTAAGCAGGGTGAGCTTCTCAGAGTGTGTTGTGCTGTGTATATACTTACTCCCCAAGAATCCTGGTCTTTGACTGTCTCTTTAAATTCACTGTATTAGATACTTGATTAACTGCTCTAATAAAAAAACTTGACATAAGCCGCTCAAGATCATAAAGTTTGTAGTTATGGAATTCCTGTGCAGGTATGGCAGTCAGAGTAAACATTTTTTAGGTAAATCCTGTGAGGTTTTTGTTTTTTTGTTGTTGTTTTTCTTTTTTATGTTTGTTTTGTTTTGTTTTTGTTTTGTTTTGTTTTGTTTTGTTTGTTTGTTTGTTTTGGTTTGGTTTGGTTTGGTTTTTTGTTTTGTTCTTTTGTCCAAAGGTATTGTCTAATTCATTGTGGGAATGAATAAAGTATGAGCTTCAAAGAAATAGAAAAAATAAGGGAGGGGAGGCTGGTGAGATGGCTCAGCAAGTAAGAGCACCTGACTGCTCTTCAGAAAGTGATGAGTTCAAATCCCAGCAACCACATGGTGGCTTACAATTACCCATAATGAGATCTGACGCCTCCTCTGGCGCGTCTGAAGTCAGCTATAGTGTACTTATGAATATTAATAAATGAATTCATGGACCAGAGAAAGCAGGGTCTGAGCAAGTGAGGCCGACCAGAGCAAGTGAGGTTGACGAGAGTAAGCAGGGCTAGCCTGAGCGACCAGGGCCAAATGGGGGCGGCCAGAGCTAGCAGGGCCTACAGGAGGGAGCCAGAGCGAGCAGGGCTGGCCTGAAAGAGCAGGGTTGACCGGACTGTGCAGGGTTGACTGGAATGAGGAAGAAAAAGAAGAAGAAAGCCAAAACATAAAGTGACAGTGGAGGAGAGAAGAAAGCTAAACATAGGTAACAGCTTTTACAGTCATGTTAAGCCATTTGTGTATCTTTCAAGTAAAGGCAACTTGATACTGGTAGGTGATCTCTATAATATATGGCTGTACTCAGTTTGCAATTTTTCAAATATTTTGTTTAGAATTTTTCCAGCAGTGTTCATTAGTGAGAGTAGAGATTGTGTGTGTGTGTGTGTGTGTGTGTGTGTGTTGAATAGTCCTGGTATTAGGGAAATATTGCCTTGTAGAAGAAGCTTATATGTGATCCATTTGTTTCATTATATCAATAATTTTTTTCCAAATTTATAAGATGTTTTCTTCATTTACATTTCAAATGCTCTCCTGAAAGCCCCTATACCCTCCCCCACCGCCCTGCTCCCCTACCCACCCACTCCCATATCTTGGCCATGATGTTCCCCTGTATTGGGGTATATGAAGTTTGCATGACCAAGGTGCATCTCTTTCCAATGCTGGCCAAATAGGCCATCTTCTGCTACATATGCAGCTAGAAACACGAGCATTGAGGGTACTGGTTAGTCCATATTGTTCTTCCACCTATAAGGTTGGAGACCATTCTAGCTCCTTGGGTACTTTCTCTAGCTCCTCCCTTGGAAACCCTGTGCATAAAAAGACATAGACTAACAAACTGGCTACAGAAACAAGACCCTACATTTTGCTGCTTACAGGAAACCCACCTCAGAGACAAAGACAGAAACTACCTCAGAGTAAAAGGCTGGAAAACAAATTTCCAAGCAAATGATTCAAAGAAACAAGCAGGAGTAGCCATTCTAATATTGAATAAAATTAGTCAATTTTATTCCAACCCAAAATTATGAAAAAAATGAATCCAAAAACACATCAAAATGATCATCCATCATGACCAAGTAGGCTTCATCCCAGGGATGCAGGGATGGTTTAATATACAGAAATCCATCAACGTAATACACTATATAAACAAACTCAAAGACAAAAATTACATGATCATCTCGTTAGATGCTGAGAAAGCATTTGACAAAATACAACACCCATTCATGTTAAAAGTCTTGGAAAGATCAGGAATTCAAGGTCCATACCTAAACATAATAAAAGCAATATACAGCAAACCAGTAGCCAACATCAAAGTAAATGGAGAGAAGCTGGAAGCAATCCCACTAAAATCAGGGACTAGACAAGGCTGCCCACTTTCTCTCTACCTATTCAATATAGTACTTGAAGTCCTAACCAGAGCAATTCTAAAACAAAAGGAGATTAAGGGGATACAAATTGGAAAGGAAGAAGTCAAAATATCACTATTTGCAGATGATATGATGGTATTTATAAGTGACCCTAAAGATTCCACCAGAGAACTCCTAAACCTGATAAACAGCTTCAGTGCAGTAGCTGGATATAAAATTAACTCAAACAAATAAGTGGCCTTTCTCTACATAAAAGATAAACAGGATGAGAAAGAAATTAGGGAAACAACACCCTTCACAATAGTCACAAATAATATAAAATACCTTGGTGTGACTTTAAGGGAGGAAGTTAAAGATCTCTATGATGAGAACTTCAAGTCTCTGAAGAAAGAAATTGAAGAAGATCTCAGAAGATGGAAAGATCTCCTATGCTCATGGATTGGCAGGATTAATATAGTCAAAATGGCTATCCTGCCAAAAGCAATCTACAGATTCAATGCAATCCCCATCAAAATTCCAACTCAATTCTTCACTGAGATAGAAAGGGCAATTTGCAAATTCATCTGGAATAATAAAATACGTAGGATAGGAAAAACTATCCTCAACAATAAAAGAACCTCTGGTGGAATCACCATGCCTGCCCTTAAGCTGTACTCCAGAGCAATTAAAAAAAAAAAAAAACTACATGGTACTTGTACAGCGAAAGAAAGGTAGATCAATGGAATAGAATTGAATACTCAGAAATGAACCCATATTCCTTTGGTCACCTTATGTTTGACTACGGAGCTAAAACCATCCAGTGGAAAAAAGACAGCATTTTCAACAAATGGTGCTGGCACAACTGGTGGTCAACATGTAGAAGAATGTGAATTGATCCATTCTTAACTCCTTGTACAAAACTCAAGTCTAAGTGGATCAAAGACCTCCACATAAAACCAGAGACACTGAAATTTATAGGGGAGAAAGTAGAGAAAACCCTTGAAGATATTGACACAGGGGTAAAATTCCTGAACAGAACACCAATGGCCTGTGCTGTAAGATTACAAATTGACAAATAGAACCTTATAAAATTACAAAGCTTCTGTAGAGCAAAAGATACTGTCAATAAGACAAAAGGGCCACAAACAGATTGGGAAAGAATTTATACCAATCCTAAATCTGATAGGGGCTAATACCCAATATTTACAAAGAGCTCAAGAAGCTGAACTCCATAAATTCAAATAACACCATTAAAAATGGGGTACAGAGCTAAACAAAGAATTCTCAACTGAAGAATGCCAAAGGGATGAGAAGCACTTGAAAAACTGTTAAACATCCTTAATATTCAGAGAAATGCAAATCAAAACAACCCTGGGATTCCACCTCACACCATTCAGAATGGCTAAGATAAAAAATTCAGGTGACAGCAGATGCTGGCATGGATTGGAGAAAGAGGAACACTCCTTCATTGCTGGTGGGATTGCAAGCTGGTACAACCACTCTAAAAATCAGTCTGTAGGTTTATCAGAAAATTGGACATAGTACTACCAAAAGATCCAGCAATACCTGTACTGGGCATATATGCAGAAGATGTTCCAACTGTTAACAAGGACACATGCTCCACTATGTTAATAGCAGTCTTATTTATAATAGCCAGACGCTGGAAAAAAACGCAGAGGAATGGATACAGAAAATATGGTACATTTACACAATGGAGTACTACTCAGGTATTAAAAACAATGAATTTATGAAATTCTTGAGCAAATGGATGTTTGTGGAGGATATCATCTTGAGTGAGGTAACCCAATCTCAAAAGAAGTCACTTGAAATGCACTCACTGATAAGTGGATATTAGCCCCAAACCTAGAATACCCAAGATACAATTTCCAAAACACAAGAAAATCAAGAAAGACCAACACGCGAATACTACATTCCTCCCTAGAATAGGGAATAAAATATCCATGGAAGGAGGTGCAGATACAAAGTTTGGAGGTAATATAAAAGGATAGACCATCCAGAGAGTGCCCCACCTGGGTGGTCCATAACATAATCAGCCACCAAATGCAGACACTACTGCATATGACAGAAGGATATTGCTGAAAGGACCTTGATATAGCTGTCTCCTGTTAGGCTTTGACAGTCCCTGACAAATACAGAACTGGATGCTCACAGTCATTTATAGGGCAGAACACAGGGTCCCCAATGTAGGAGCTAGAGAGGGTACTGAAGAGCTGTAGGGTAGAGAGAGTACAAAAGAGCTCTAAGGGTCTGCAACCCTGTAGATGGAACAACAATATGAACTAATCAGAATCCCAGCACTCATGTCTCTAGCTACATATGTATTAGAAGATGGCCTTGTTGGCCATTATTGGGAAGAAAGGCCCTTGGTCTAGCCATGTTTATATGCCCCAGTACAGGGGAATGTCAAGGCCAAGTAGTGGGAGTGGGTGGGTAGGGGAGCAGGGCAGGGGAGGTTATAGGGGACTTATGGGATAGCACTTGAAATATAAATGAAGAAAATATCTAATAAAAAATTCTAAAATATCTTTAATTTTTTCTTTATTTCTTACCTGACCAAGGTATCATTGAGTAGAAAGTAGTTCAGCTTCCACATATATGAAGGCTTCCTGTCGTCTTTTCTTTTCTTTTCTTTTCTTTTTCTTTTCCTTTCTTTTCTTTTCTTTTCGTATTTTGGACAACTATTTTTCTTTTTTCTTGGTTTTGCGAAACAGGGATTCTCTGTGTATTCCTGCCTGTCCTGGAACTAGTTTTGTAGACCAGGCTGGCCTCAAACTCAAAAATCCACCTGCCTCTGCCTCCTGAGTTCTGGGATTTAAGGTGTGCACCACCACCACCTGGCTTCTTTTCGTATTTTAGACTAGTGTTAGTCCATGGTGAAAAAAAATTCTAAAATATCTTTAATTTTTTTCTTTGTTTCTTACCTGACCAACCTATAAGCTGGTCTATACAGAGTAAGCTACCCTATACAGTAGAGT
>LR752097.1:30598-41272 GCA_902729485.2 Mus minutoides | reverse complement strand
TATGGGATTAATTTAATTTTCTTGTATCTGTTGAGATGTGTTGGATTATATGGTTAATTTTTTAGAAGGTACCATGTTGTTCTGAGAAAAAGGTATATTCTTTGGTGTTAGGATGAAATGTTCTGTAGATATCTTTTAAATATATTTGGGTCATAGCTTCCTTTAGTCTCACTGTGTCTCTATTCAATTTCTTTTTTTTTTTTTCTATTTAATTTCTGTTTCCATGATCTGTCCATTGGTGAGAGTGGGTGTTGAAATCTATTATTGTTTGAGTTTCAATTTGTCCTTTGAGCTTTAGTAACCTTTCTTTTGCCAATATTGGTGCCTATGCTTTGGAAGGGGGGCAAACATGTTCAGAGTTAAGAGTTAATATTTTTGGATTTTTCCTTTGATGAGTATATAGTGTTCTTCCCCATATTTTTTGATAACTTTAGGTTAAAAGTCTTTTTTATTGGATATTAGAATAGCTCCTACATCTTGTTTCTTAGGACAATTTGTTTGGAATTTTTTCCAGCCTTTTTCTTTGAGGTAGTGTCTGTCTTTTTCAATGACCTTTGTTTCCTATTTGCAGCAAAAAGCTGGGTCCTGTTTCCATATCCAGTCTGTTAGCATATTTCTTTTTATTGGGGAATTGAGTCCATTGATGTTGAGAGTTATTAGGGGCCAATGATTGCTGCTTTCTGTTATTTTTTGTTGTTAGAGGTGGAATTATTTTTGTCTTATTCTCTTCTTTTTGGATTGTTGTGAAAAGATTAATTTCTTGCTTTTCCTTTGGTGTAGTTTCCCTCTGTGTTTCCTTATATATCTTATGTAGGACTGGATTAGTAGAATGATATTGTTTAAATTTGGATTTTTCTTGGTATAACTTGATTCCTCCATATATTGAAATTGAGAGTTTTGCTGGGTATATTAGCCTGGGCTGGCCTTTTTGTTCTCTTAGGATCTGTATAACATCTGTTCAAGATCTTCTAGCTTTTAGAGTCTCTGTTAAAAATTCTGGTGTAATTTTGATAGGTCTGACTTTATATGTTACTTGACCTTATCTCTTACTGCTTTCTATATTCTTTTTTGTTCTGTGCATATAGTGTTTTAATATATGACAAGAGGAATTTCTTCTCTGGTTCAATCTATTTGGTGTTTTTAGGCCTCTTGTATGATTATGGGCATCTCTTTCTTTAGGTTAGGGAAGTTTTCTTCTATAGTTTTTTTTTTTTTTTTTTTTTAATTAAAGATATTTGCTGCCCCTTTGCATTTGGAATCTTTACTCTCTTCTGTAGGTACATTCTTTTCATTTTGTCCTAGATTTCTTGAATATTTTGAGTCAGGAGCTTTTTGCTTTTTGTATTTTCCTTGACTTTTGTGTCTATGTCTTCTATGCTATCTTCTGCACCTGAGATTCTCTCTTCCATTTCTTGTATTCTGTTGATGATGCTTGCATCTGTGACTCCTGCCCTAGTTCCTAGGTTTTCTATCTTCAGGATTGACTCCCCTTATATTATCTTTAATGTTTCTATTTCCATTTTTAGATCCTGGATTATCGCAGACCCTCTCAAGTCCCTTGTCTGCGTGGGTCGAGTTCTCTTAAGCAAGTGGGCAAGATTCGGCGAATGTGGGTGACAAACAGACTTACACACAAGGGAGTGTGTAATATCTGAGTGTAATTGTGACATTGAGCACCAAACTTTTATACAGTGGGGAAGAAACCAGGCGAGGTACATCCATCAAGTTACAATGACACAATACAAAGGAATGAATACATCAAAAGGACTTATAGGAACAAGGTGTGTTTACAGTAAATAGTAAGGTGGCTTTGTTTAGGATCAGCTACTGACAAAGATTTCACATCCTAGTTACAATTTGTTCCTTTTCCTTTGAGCCTTGTGAGAACCAAGCAACAGGGGTTTCCACACACAACCACTGTTTACTAGGTCCAGGTAGAGAAAGAGTTTACCAGCTTGTTAATTATCTGCTAAGTAGTCTGTTTTCTACCTGGCTATAATGAGGATTTCCTCTGTTAGTGGGAGATCTATTTGTTCCCTAAAACTATTATTTCTAGCAAGCATTCTGCAGACCGATTCTGAGCTACTTTTGGCTTCTCTCTATGTAATGCTAATTAGCTTCCCTGTCTCTAGATACTGAATTCCCACTGAAAATTAAGAATTCTCTAGGACTGTTGGAATGCTGGATGTCTTAGCTTATGTCAAGATTCATTCTATTCTTAATATAAAAGTTCCTACTAAATGAACATGTAAATCATTGCACCAGACTGTGCAGGGATAAATCTGGTTGTGTGAATGTCTACCCAGGAGAATGAGTTTCTTTTGAAACCCATGTGTCTCATGAGTGCTTGTAGGTTTTTAGGCCTGCCAAGCTCTGCACTGGGATGTCCGTGGCATTTTCCCCTTTCTTTATTTTAGTAGTAGTTCTAGAATGTCCCGCTTTGTAGTGGCTATAGATCTCAGCAGAGCTCTAAGAATAATTCGAAACACGATTTCCAATAAAATAATGCCAATAATACATATTTAAAACAATCCAGGGCAATCAATGTACTAGGTTATTTTTTAAATCTCTGTTCAATTTCTTTTCCTGTGTGATTATGTGTTCCTGTATTTTTAAAGGGATTTATATGTTTTCTCTTTTAGAGCTTCTACTTGTTTACCTGTGTTCTCCTGTATTTCTTTAAGAGAGTTATTTATGTTTTTAATGTCCTCCATTATGATGATAAAAATTGATTTTAGATCTGATTCTTGCTTTTCCAGTGTGTTGGGATATCCAGGGTCTGCTACAGTGGGAGACCTGGGTGCTAATGTTGCCAAGTAGTATTGGTTTCTGTTGCTTATNAGAGAGCACTCTTCATTCTATAAGTTCTGTTGCTCTAAAAAGCCCTGACTAATACATACTTTAGAATGTCATTCTATAGCAAGGGAAATATAAGGATGAGTTGTTCAAGTATCTAGAATTAGCTTTCCAATTTGCTAACACCTACAGATACTAAAGCCTATGCAGTAACTCCCTATCAAAGGAGACTAAAGAATACTTGAAAGCCCATGGTGTGAACTATTTTTCAAATGTAAGGTAATAAATGCAGCCTAGTGCATTGAGCAACTACTGAATTATTTGGCTTTCCATTCATATCCAGCTAGTGTTGGCTCAGCTGCACTGCAGCCTATAAATCGTCCCAAGTACAGTGTGTGTTTGTGTGTGTGTGTGTGTGTGTGTGTGTGTGTATGCCTGTTTATGTGTATGTGTGTGTGTGTGTGTATAGCTACCTAGATAATAGATGCATGATAGACAGATGGATAGATAGATAGATAGATAGATAGATAGATAGATAGATAGATAGATAGATAGATAGAGAACAGAATCTGAGATAGAATAGTAAATTATTTTATAAGTTCTTTTACTCTAGAGAACCTTGACTAGTTCAGACAATATGGAAAACTATTCCATATTGAGTGGAAACTTCCTGAAGTATATGAAGGCTATCCTAATGGTCTCTAAATAATGGTGGAGATAGAGCTTCCACTGGCCATTCATTGTCACCAAAAGTATCATCTAGTACTTGGATTAGATTATATCCAATTGACTTACTTGTCAAAGGATTCCCATGGAAATCCCCCAACTATCCAGGTTGATGTCAAGATAATAGCTTGCTCTCCACAAACTGACAGCAAGGCACCATTTCTAAAGACAACATCTTTACAACTAATAAACATATAGAGGTGGATGTTGTGCCTACATTGTACTTTAAAGCCTATGTTCTTGTATTTTGAGTATGGGAAAATACTCAATCATACCAAAATAGAAATGTAAATACCCACCAAACCAAAGAACTTGTGATCTATAATAGTATCCCCCCTGTAAAATATGCTAGGGCAATGGTGACACAAAGCTTGTGGAAGGAACAAATGGGTGTTTGATTTGTTTTAGGGTCCACTGGTGCTGTTGTATTTTGATACTAATTCCACTCTCCTTGGAGGGCTTGAAAACAAGGAGTGGGTCACATACTCAAGTGACTTCTTGTGATCTATTCCCCTATTGAATAAAGGAGCCAATCACTGGTCAAGTAGGCAGGACTTCCAGGTTGAACAGAGGAAGAGAAGAAGGAGGAGAGAGTTAGGGTCTTTTAGAATGGGGATAGCCTAAGAGCAAGATTTAGCTGCTAGGGTTTTCTGGTATCATGGCGGATCTGCCAGGATTCACCACTGGAGGAATCAGATTTAGTAAGATTACAAGATTAGGTTTTAGTTGTTGTGCCCAGAGATTGAGTTACCATTGTTCCTGAGATAAGTTTGTGTGGTGTTTTTCCTCTTGTGGCATATCAACTGGGTTCCAGAGAGAAAGGTCCAGTGACAAAGCATGGTTTGCCTGATGCACACCACAAAAGCTGTGGGGCTTTGAAGCATGGGGCTGATGTGGTAACAACCTGCCAGTGGGAACCTAGCAAGATGGGTGTATAGATTTTGGAGTTCAGAGTCAGTCTCCACAAGATAAAATCAGGTTGATCATTGCCTGCCAGTGCATGGATGGCCAGCCCTACAGTGCAGAGACTTGTGGCAGTAGCATGGGAAGCCTGCAGGTCATCCAGAATTTTGTTTCTACCAGGTTGGTGGGTGTTGTGGCAGCTGAATGTGGGGGTTGACAGTCATTGCATGGGACAGGACTGGCAGTTAAGGGAACTCTAGACTTAGAGAATGCATGGGGATAGAGAGTTTCCAGCAGTAGTTCAGGAACTTGGTGATTTATTTTTAATACTTGCCACAGCAGAACCCCATTGCAGACAATGCTTGAAAGACAGGATGCAGGCACTAGCTAGCCCAGAGTCCTAGGGTAAAACCAAATCCCACTGTTCTAATGTTTTAAAGCAACAATAAAATAATTCCTTATATATTCTGCTATACTCATATCTCACTGCCTTAATAAGCCATCAACAGAGAGGTACCCTCCCACAGCAGACATCTAAGGTCAGACAGACTTACAAAAAGACAGACAGAGAGACCTCAGAATATACAACTCTGGGTGGGAAATCTAAATCAAATTCCTCATCTCAGAACTCAAGGAAAGTAGTGGAAGGGGAGGTGGAAAGTGTGTATGTGCCACAGTGAATGAAAGACACCAGGAGAACAAAGCCTGATAACTCAACTGAGAAAAGATAATATGAACTCACAAAGACAGAAGCAGCAAGCAGAGAGGTTCTCTATTAGTCTTACTCAGGTCCTCTATGTATATATTATAACTTTCAGTTCAGTGTTTATGGAATTCAGGAGCTTATGAATGAGTATATCTCTGATTCTTGTGCCTTCTCTAGGGGCTCTTTAACTTATCTGGCTTTTGCTTGTCTAAAACCAACGTGGTCTCTGTTTTATATTATTATATTTTATGTTGTTATGTTTGGTTGTTATATCTTAGAAACCTATTCTTTTCTAATGAGAGGCAGAAAGGGAGTGAGTGAGTCTGGATGAGAGGGGGAATGGAAAGGAGCTGGGAAGAGTAGTGAAAGTAGAACTTGTAATCAAGATATGTCATACGAGAACCTGATATAGCTGTCTCCTACAGAAGTGGATGCTCATAATCATCTATGTGATGGAATACAGGGCCCACTATGGAGAAGCTAGAGATAGAACCCTAGGAGCTGAAGGGGTCTTCAACCCTAGAAGAGGACCAACAATATGAACTAACCAGAACCTGCAGAACATGTGTCTCTAGCTCTACATGTAGCAGAAGATGGCCTAGTTGGCCATCATTGGGTGGAGAGGCCCCTTGGTATTGTAATCTTTATATACCCCAATACAGGGGAACTCCAGGACCAAGAAGTGGGAGTGGGTGGACAGGGGAACAGAGTGGGGGGGGGAAATTTCGGGATAACATTTGAAATGTAAATTAAGAAAATATCTAATAAAAACTAATTTAAAAAATGAGGGAAGGCTCCACCCCCAGTCAGTTCTGTGCAGGTGCCTGGAATTTATTGCAAAATATGAAGTACTGTGAGATGTCCCAGCTGTAGGCAGGTGAACTGGGTAGAGCCAGGGTCCAGGGCACTCTGGAAAGTCTCGGCAGGATGCAGGTCCTGTCCAGGAGAGGCAAAGGGACAGACAGCAGGGCACCAGAGTAGCTCAGGTGTGATCTAGCAAGACAATGAAAACCAGTCTTGGCTGAAGAACCAAGCTGCATGTGGCTTCCAATGGCTGGTCTGCACTCAGCCTAGAACAGGCTGGTGGGGGAAGGAGATTACACTGGCAATGAAAACAAAACACAATTAATATGAATACATGCTGTGCACCTAGACTGGGCAGATTTACTGCTACACTACCATCTTCCACATCTATGAAACCCCTTAGAACTTGTGGTTTCTCCAGGTTATATGGTTCTGCTCTGCTTTTCTTTCTCCTCCTGCTCTGTGTCCTCTCACTCTTCCATTTTCTCCTTCTTCTCCCTCCCCCTTCTTCTACTTCACCTTCCCTTTTTTCTGCCCAATCACCAGCTCTCCTTTATTTTACAAATTAAGGTGGGAAGCAGGTTTAGAGGAAATCACCTGAGTGCTGACTCATTCTTTGTTCACAACCACTGACAGGAGAACAGAATTAACATCAAATATAATTCGCCACAGGGCTCTTCCTCTAAGTCTTTCATATCCTCCTTAAAGGCCTCTATCATCTTCCTGAGATGGGATTTTAGGTCAGAATCTTGCTCTTCAGATGTATTAGGGTATATAGGGTTTACTGTCATTTTAGAAGTGGTTTCCATCATGCCAAATTACATTGGCTTCCATTGCTTATGCTTTTGTACTTGTCTTTCCCTATCTGAAAATCTCTGGTGCTTAATTGGCCTAGATGTCTTGGATCAGAGCAGGCTTCTTCAGAGCCAGGTAAAGCTCTATGACACAGGTTATAGCTATGTCCTTCAAAAGTGTTTGGAATTCATTCTTTTGGGGAATCTGGAAGTGTTTGGAGCTGTATCTCACATAACAGCACTTACCAGTTGTAAAACAGTTTAACTGGCCATTTCTTTTGGGGAGTGTGTAATGCTAACAAGATAAGAGAAATGAGAATTGGGACTGCTCATGAGGATTCCAAGAGGATTAAGGACATTTAGGGGACAGTAGCCAAAGCTATTCATGCTTTCTACCGACTAAGTCTTACCTGTATTTTGCTTGTATCCTGAAAACATGAATAAGGCAATTTTAAATATGTAGATTACTCTGTTTTGTGGGGGATATTTAAAAATGTGTTTGACACAGATGCAGAGACCCACAGCCAAACATTAATTGTAGCTCTCAGAATCCTGTGGAAGAGTTGGGGGAAGGATTGAGCCAAAGAGCATAGGGATGTTACAAGAAGCCAGGAGAGGCAACTAATCTTGCAGGCTTGCAGAGACTGATCCACCAACCAAAGAGCATTCATGGGTTAGACCCAGGTCCCCTCTACATATACGTAGCACATATGCAGGCTTGGTGTTCATGTGGGTCCCACAACACCTAGAACATATGCTATGTTTGAATTGAGAAATCCTCTTGGTGGATTTTTCCTTTGATGAGTGTGAAGTGTGCTTATGTGTCTCTTTTGATTACTTTTGTTTGAAAGTCTACTTTGTTAGATATAGAATGGCTACTTCAGCTTGTTTCTTGATCCCATTTGCTTAGAAAACCTTTTTCCAGCCATTTTACTCTGTGGTAATGTCTATTTGTGTTGTTGAGGAGTGTTTCTTGTATACAGCAGAATGAAGGATTTCATTTTCACATCCACTCCATTAGCCTGTGTTTTGGGGGATTGAGTTCATTGAAGTTGAGAGATATTAATGATCATTGATTGTTAATTTATGTTATTTTGATGTTGGTGTTGTGTGTGTGTTTATGTGTGCTTTATTATTTTGCCTTTGCTGGTATGGATTTATTTATTACCTGTGTTTTGCTGTGTGCAGTTAACCTCCTGAATTAGAGTTTTCCTTCAAGTATTTTCTGTAGGGCAAGAATTGTGGATAGATATTGTTTAAATTTGCTTTTATCTTTGAATATAATGTTTTCTAGATCTATGGTGATTGACAATTTTGGTGGGTATAGTAGTCCAGGTTTGTATCTGTGGTTTCTTAGAGGCTGTGAGATGTGTGTCCTGTCTCTTCTATGTTGAGAGGTCAGGTGTAGTTCTGTTAGGTGTACCTTTGTGTGTTCCTTGGCCTTTTCACCTTGTTTCTTTGAATATTATTTGTTCTGTAAATTTTGTGTTTTGATTATTATGTGGCCAGATTTTCTGTTCTGATTCAACCTAATTGTTGTTTGTTAAGGTTTTTGTATATTTATATGTATCTCTTTTTTGTAGTGGGTTGGTCTGATGTTACTTGTATTCTAATGCCATATAATGGTTCCTCAAGATTTGGTTGCCCCCAATGAGCAGATCGTCACATACTCAAGTCATGCGATGCAAAACTCAATTTAACTGGTTAATAACAGGCTTGAGCCTCTGATTGTGCAGTGAGGAAGAAAGGTAGGACTGAAGGTTTGCGAGAAGATTGCAGGTGGAAAGAGTGAAGACAGAGAAGGAGGAAGCTGTCATGGATGAGAACCACATGTCTAGGAGAAAAAGTAAAGAATGAGTTTTATAGCTGGGGAACTTGTTAGTATACCTCTAGACCTACCAAATCTAGGCATATGGATTTCTAATTGAAATACCTAATTGTGTGTTCTTTATACCTGCTTATAAGTATTTATTAGAAATTCCTACTAGTTTATATAAATTTAAAAAGCTGAGAGGAGCCCCAAATTAAATATTTTGGCTACTTATTATAGATGATCAAAGGCTAAAGCTGAAGATATTTATAAATATTATCGAGATTGAAGGAATGGTTGGCACTGTACCAGACATCACCATTATCTCTCCAAAAATCTTAGTCTGTAGGTTGGTCACTTCAAGAGGTTAGTCCAATTTCAAGGAGTTATGTACGACATTATCCCAGATAAAGCAAAGCACTGGATGGCTTAAATGTATAGGGCCTGATGGTTAGATAGGAAGATAAGGCCACACATGGTTGATACTACCCTAAACTTGTGGGAAAGAGATCTGTTACAACAATGGAAAATACAGATTAATATCAGCTTCAGAAGCAAGCCACAAAACCAGTCAGTCTCCTAATAAGAATATCAAATCAGTTAAAGAATGTTATCAAAGACAGTTATAGACTGTCCAGGCTGCCCATAAACATGATACAGCAGTGGTCAGCACTTAATTTTTACATCAGGGAGCCACTGCTGTTGAAATTCCAACAGCCTTACCACTAACGTGTTTGGTAGACCAATCTATTTGGATTGAACAATGGTCTATTACAAAAGAAAAATTTGCATCGCATGACTTGTGTATGTGAGGATCTGCTCATTGGGGGCAAGCAAATCTTGAGGAACCACTATATGGCATTAGAATACAAGACTAGAAAAGATAGGCCAGGAGAAGATGGAGGCTCAGCATATGAATGAGTCTACCAACTCTTAGAATTCTCTCATATTTATCATTAAAAAGAAATCTGGCAAGTGGAGGATGTTGACAGAGCTTAGAACAATTAACAAGATTGTTCATGCAATGGGCTCTCTGCATCCTGGAATCACATTGCTCCCCCTGTTGCCTAAGGAGTGGCAATGATTGATCTAAAAGATTTCTTTTACATAATTCCTTTACATGAACATGATCATTGGAAGGTCCTACCAAAATGAATGCTAAGGAGTCATACATTGTAACAATATTGTATACAACAGCCATTGGAGATAATGGTAAAATATTTCCTTTTTTTTTTTTAATTGTTTAACATCTTTTCTTTTTTTTTCTCTTTATTAGATATTTTCTTCATTTACATTTCACATGTTATCCAGAAATTTTCCCTTACCCTCCCGTGTCCCCGCCATGCTCTTCTACCCACGCCCTCCCATGTAATGGCCCTGGCATTCCCCTGTTCTGGGGCATATAGAGTCTGTATGACCAAAGAGCCTCTCCTCCCAATGATGGTCAACTAGGCCATCTTCTTCCATATATGCAGCTAGAGACATGAGCGCAGGGGGAACTAGTTAGTTCATGTTATTCTTCCACCTAGAGGGTTGAAGACCCCTTCCGCTCCTTGGGTACTTTCTCTAGCTCCTACCTTGGGAGTCCTGTGTTCCAACTAATAGCTAACTGTGAGCATCCAATTCTGTGTTTACCAGGCACTGGTATAGCCTCCCACAAGACAGCTATATCAGGTCCCTTTCAGCATTATGTTGCTGGCATATGCTATAGTGTTTATTTTGGTGGCTGATTATGGGAGGGATCTCTGGCAGCCGCCGTCACTGGTTGGTCCATCCTTTTGATTCAGCTTCACACATGATCTCTGTAACTCCTTCAGTGTGTGTTTTGTTCTTGATTCTAAGAAGGGGCACTGAGACCACATTTTGAACTTCATTCTTCTTGAGATTCATGTGTTTAGTAAGTTGTATCCTGGGTAGTCTAGGCTTCTGGGCTAGCATCCACATATCAGTGAGTACATATTATGTGAGTTCTTTTGTGATTGGGTTACCTCACTCAGGATGAAATCCTCCAGATCCATCCATTTGCCTAGGAATTTCATATATTCATTGTTTCTAATAGCTGAGTAGTACTCCATTGTGTAAATGTACCAAATTTTTTGTATCCATTCCTCTGTTGAGGGACATCTGGGTTCTTT
>LR752097.1:17328-28722 GCA_902729485.2 Mus minutoides | reverse complement strand
TTCCTTCCTTCCTTCCTTCCTTCCTTCCTTCATTCCTTTGTCCCTCCCTCCCTCCCTTCCTCCCTCCCTCTCTCCCTCCCTCCCTTCCTTCCTTCCTCCCTTAATTCTTTCCTTCCTTCCTTCCTTCCTTCCTTCCTTCCTTCCTTCCTTCCTTCCTTCCTTCCTTCCTTCATATCTCCATCCTTCCATCCCTGTCCTTCCCTCTACCCCCTCTTTCTTTCTCTTTTTCATGCTAGTGACTGGAAGCTGACACTTTGTGTTTCCTACCTCAGAGTTCCAGTGCCAAGATTTTTTCTGGTGGCCCTGTGTCTCCAAATGGCTTTTCTCTTTACTGTCTACCTAGTTATTCTCTACAGCAGACAGTTCTTTGTTCAGGTAGTTTAATGACCTGGATTTTACTCTTAAAGAATGACCCCTCACCAAAGACTCCAGTACAATATGAGGGATCCTTGGGTATTTAAAGAGCCTCTGGCATTATTTTGAACTCCTGCTTTCAGAATTTGAGGAGTCTGTTAGATTTCTGAGGCAACAAAAATAGACAGAAAGCAGAATAGTGGCCAAGTGACCTCTGCAGACAATTTCAAACTTTGGGTATTTCAAAGGGTAAAAGGGGTATGTGCAAAAGTGGATAGGGAGTTTAGGGAATAAAAAGGCAAATTCAACTTCTCTGTACCAATCTGAAGTTTTCAGGGTTGTTTGTCCATGTAATGTCTATATATCATTAGAAATTACTTGCTCTCCTCTTAAGCCTGTCTTGGCTGCCTCAGTGGAATGATGGGGTGTGTGTCTGGTCTTACTTCAGCTTGATGTGCTGGGGTGCGTTAATATTCATGTAAGCCCTCCCCTTTCATGAATGGAAGGAGAGAGGGAGATAAGAGAAGGGGAAGTAGGATGAAGGGACTGGGAGGAGAGGAGAGAGGGAAGTTGCCATTGGGATATAGAATCAATACATAGAATAAAAGGGGGGAAAATAAAAAAGAAATTACTTGATCTGGCTACCAGGATACAGGTAGTAGTACAACTGAGTTGCTTAATGGCAGTGATGGAAAGGGGGCTGGAATGTAAATTTACATTTCTGCCTTAGTTAGAGTCTGGCAGAATTTGTTCCAGAGGGTAGGATATCTCTCCCTCTCCCATGCAGGTAAAAGTGGGACAAGCTCTTCTCTTTTTATCACCTCAGGGCTAGTTCTGCTTGCCACATGTGAGGAAGGGTGAGGAGGGGCCATTTCTCACTCACCTAAGCAACCACATGGCAAATGGGTGACAAGGCCAGCTCTTCCACACTCACATCCTCTGGGCCTGCTCACCTGTAACTCGTGCAAATATGAAGAGTTCTACTGTATTTAGTAGATGAAGTGCAGGGTTCACTCTCCTAAGTAGTGTGAAGTGTGGGGGCAAGTGTCCTATGATTCCCAGGTGAGAGGTGGGGTCAGCTCTACACAGCTCTCTAAAATTAACATGGCCCCAGAAAGAAACCCAGATCAGGAACTTTTACCTGGCTTTTGGTGATACCAGACCCTCCACTGATTCAGGATACTCATTTGTTTTATGTTAGAAAACAACATGATTGATTAGCCAGTTCCAAAGGTACACATGAGTCATTTCACAATAAAATTCACTTTGCTTCTGATGACCATTATAAGTCAGGGTATAATGGACATTGTTTTGTCTATACTATCCATTACAATAACTACTGTCACTTTGTCTTTGGCAATTCAGTGCTGATAACTTGGCCTTGCTACTACAGGACCCAATTAAACATATGGCATTTAATTCATTGAACTGAATATTAGCATTTTTAATCCAATGATCTGATACAAGAAAGAGGGCAACAACCATTATTTTGAAATATGCTAGTGCACAACTTACATTTAGTTCTTTTATTTCAATTTTTATTAGATATTTTCTTCATTTACATTTTAAATAGTATCCAGAAAGTCCCCGGTATCCTCCCCCATCCCCCACCTAACTCCTCTACCCACCCACTCCCACATCATGGCCCTGGCGTACCTCTGTACTGAGGCATATAAAGTTTGCATGACCAAGCGGCCTCTCTTCCCATGATGGCTAACTAAGCCTTCTTCTGCTACATACGCAGCTAGAGACATGAGCTCTGGGGGTATTGGTTAGTTCGTATTGTTGTTCAACCTATAGGGTTGGAGACACCTTCAGCACCTTGGGTAATTTCTCTAGCTCCTCTATTGGGAACCCTGTGTTCCATCCAATAGCTGACTGTGAGCATCCACTTCAGTGTTTGCCAGGCACTGGCATAGCCTCACAGGAGACAGTTATATCAGGGCCCTTTCAGCAATATTTGCTGGTGTATGCAATAGTGTCTGCATTAGGTGGCTGATTATTGGATAAATCCCCAGCTGCAGCAGTCACTGGTTGGTCCATCCTTTTGTCTTATCTCCACATTTGATCTCTGTGACTTCT
Organism: Mus minutoides; assembly: GCA_902729485.2. Lineage (NCBI taxonomy): Eukaryota > Metazoa > Chordata > Mammalia > Rodentia > Muridae > Mus > Mus minutoides. The sequence continues at coordinate 26,286 of LR752097.1, read as the reverse complement.
TCAATGTGTGCTTTGTTCCTAATTCTATGAAGGGGCGAAGTGTCCATACTTTGGTCTTCATTTTTCTTCAGTTTCATGTGTTTTGCAAATTGTATCTTGGGTATTCTAATTTTCTGGGCTAATATCCACATATCAGTGAGTACATATTATGTGAGTTCTTTTGTGATTGGGTTACTTCACTCAGGATGATGTCCTCTAGATACATCCATTTGCCTAGGAATTTCATAAGTTCATTGTTTTTAATAGCTGAATAGTACTACATTGTGTAAAAATACCACATTTTATGTATCCATTCCTCTATTGAAGGACATCTGGGTTCTTTCTAGCTTCTGGCTATTATGAATAAGGCTGCTATGAACGTAGTGGAACATGTGTCCTTATTACCAGTTGGAACATCTTCTGGATATATGCCCAGGAGAGGTATTGCAGGATCCTCTGCTACTACTATGTCCAATTTTCTGAGGAACAACCAGACTGATTTCTAGAGTGGTTGTACAAGCTTGCACTCCCATCAACAATGGAGGAGTGTTCATCTTTCAGCTCCTGGTTTGATTGATTCTTTGAATAGTTCTTTTTTTTTTTCTGAATTTTTATTAGATATTTTCTTCATTTACATTTCAAATGTTATCCAGAAAGTCCCCTAAACCCTCCACCTTCCCCTTCCCTGCTCCCCTACCTACCCACTCCCACATCTTGGCCCTGGAGTTCCCATGTACTGGGGCACATAAAGTTTGCATGACCAAGGGGGCTCTCTTCGCAATGATGGCCAACTAGGCCATCTTCTCCTATATATGCAGCTAGAGACATGAGCTCTGGGGGTACTAGTTAGTTCATATTGTTCTTCCACCTATAGGGTTGGAGACCCCTTCAGCTCCGTGGGTACTTTCTCTAGCTACTCCCTTGGGAACACTGTGTTCCATCTAATAGGTGACTGTGAGAATCCACTTCTTTTTTTTGCCAGGCACTGGTATAGCCTCACAGGAGATAGCTATATCAGGTCCCTTTCAGCAATATGTTGCTGGCATATACATTAAAGTCAGCATTAGGTGGCCGATTATGGGATGGATCCCCAGCTGCAGCAGTCACTGGCTGTTCCATCCTTTTGTTTCAGCTCCACACTTCATCTCTGTAACTCTTTCAGTATGTGATTTATTCCTAATTCTATGTAAGGGCAAAGTGTCCACACTTTGATTTTCATTTTTCTTGAGTTTCATGTGTTTTGCAAATTGTATCTTGGGTATTCTAAGTTTCTGGGCTAATATCCACTTATCATTGAATACATGTTATGTGAGTTCTTTTGTTATTGGGTTACCTCACTCAGGATGATATCCTCCAGATCCATCCATTTGCCTAGGAATTTAATGAATTCATTGTTTTTATTAGCTGAGTAGTACTACATTGTGTAAATATATCACATTTTCTGTATCCATTCCTCTGTTGAGAGACATCTGGGTTCTTTCCAGCTTCTGGATATTATAAATAAGGTTGCTATGAACATAGTGGAGCACATGTCCTTATTACCAGTTGGAACATCTTCTGGATATATGCCCAGAAGTGGTATTGCAGGATCCACTGGTAATACAATGTCCAATTTTCTGAGGAACTGCCAGACTGATTTCTAGAGTGGTTGTACAAGCTTGCAGTTCCAGCAACAATGGTGTAGTGTTCCTCTTTCTCCACATCCACGCCAGCATCTGCTGTCACCTGAATTTTTGATCTTAGCCATTCTGATTGGTGTGAGGTGGAATCTCAGTGTTGTTTTGATTTGCATTTCCCTGATTATTAAGGATATTGTAAATTTTTTCAGGTGCTTCTCATCCATTCGGTATTCCTCAGTTGAGAAATCTTTGTTTATCTCAGTGCCCCATTTTTTAATGGGGTTATTTGATTTTCCAGTGTACACCTTTTTGAGTTCTTTGTATATATTGGATATTAGTCCCGTATATGATTTAGGATTGGTAAAGATCATTTCCCAATCACTTGGTGGCCCTTTTGTCTTATTGACAATATCTTTTTTTTTTCAATTTTTTTATTAGAAATATTCTTAATTTAGATTTCAAATGCTATCTTGAAAGTTCCCTCCCACCTCCCACCACTCTGTTCCCCTGCCCAGCCACTCCCACTTCTTGGCCCTGTTGTTCCCCTGTATTGGGGCATATATAGATTGCAATACCAAGGGGCCTCTCCTCCCAATGATGGTCGACTAGGCCATCTTCTTTTTTTTTTTTTTTTTTTTTTTTTTTTTTTTTTTTTTTTTTTTTTAATTTTATTTTATTTTATTTTATTTTATTTTATTTTTTTATTTTAATTTTTATTTTTCATTTACATTTCACATGTTATCCAGAAATTTTCCCTTACCCTCCCGCGTCCCCGCCCTGCTCCCCTACCCACCCCCTCCCACATAATGGCCCTGGCCTTCCCCTGTTCTGGGGCATAATAGAGTCTGTATGACCAAGGGGCCTCTCTTCCCAATGATGGCCAACTAGGCCATCTCCTTCCATATATGCAGCTAGAGACATGAGCGCAGGGGGAACTAGTTAGTTCATGTTATTCTTCCACCTAGAGGGTTGAAGACCCCTTCCGCTCCTTGGGTACTTTCTCTAGCTCCTACCCTGGGAGTCCTGTGTTCCAGCATATGCTATAGTGTTTATTTTGGTGGCTGATTATGGGAGGGATCCCTGGANCTAGGCCTCTTGGGCTAGTATCCACATATCAGTGAGTACATGTTATGTGAGTTCTTTTGTGATTGGGTTACCTCGCTCAGGATGACATCCTCCAGATCCATCCATCTTCTGCTACATATGGAGCTATATACAGGAGTTCTGGGGGTTCTCGTTAGTTCATATTGTTCTTCCTCTTCTAGGGTTGCAGACCCCTTCAGCTCCTGGGGTTCTATCTCTAGCTTCTCCAATGTGGGGCCCGTGCTCCCTCTTATAGATGACTGTGAGCATCCACTTCTGTACGAGACAGCTATATCAGGGTCACTTCATTAAACTCTTGCTGTTCTATGCAATAGTGTCTGAGTTTAGTGAATGATTTTGGGATGGATACCCCCTGGTGGGTAGTCTCTGTATGGTCCATCCTTTCATCTTAGCTCTAAATTTTTCTCTGTAACTCGTTTCATGGGTATTTTGTTTCCTATTGAAAGGAGGAATCAAGTATCCACATGCTGGTCTTCCTTCTTGATTTTCTTTTTTTTTTTCAAATTGTATCTTGGGTATTCTAAGTTTCTGGGCTACTATCCGTTTATCAGAAAGCACATATCCAATGATTTCTTTTGTGATTGTGTTACCTCACTAAGGATTATGTCCTCCAGATACACCCATTTGCCCAAGAATTTCATAAATTCATTTTTTAAATAGCCGAATAGTACTCCATCGTGTAAATGTACCACATTTTCTGTATCCATTCCTCTGTTGAGGGACATCTGTGTTCTTTCCAGCTTCTGGCTATTATAAATAAGGCTGCTATGAACATAGTGGAGCATGTGTCCTTTTTACCAGTTGGAACATCTTCTGGGTTATTATAGTTGTCTCTGGTTGGAGCTTGTTCCTCCTGTGATTCTGTTGGCCTCTGTCAGCAGAACTGGGAGCCCAGCTCTCTTCTGAATCTCACTGGTCAGAGCAGTCTCAGCAGGTGAGCTCTCCTATTGCAGGGAGGGTGCACGGAGTTTTGGTGTTCAGACATGCCTCTTAGGTAAAATTGAAGACCCTATATAGGGCCTGTTCTAGAAGATGTATTGCCTCTGTGATCTGCACACTCACCTGCACAGACTGGTCTCTGTGGGGGCCTTTGTATTCCGTGAGCTGACCTGAACAGACTGGTCTCTGAGCAACCTGGGACCCAATATGGCTCTCTCACAAGTTCCAGCTGGGAAAGCCCTCCCAGGTTGAGAACTCTCCTCAGGCGGAGAGGGAGCCTGGATGTCTAGAGCCCAAAGCTGGGTGTGTCCCAAAAGGTGCACTGTTCAGCCATTTCATCACTCACCCTTTGTAGTCTGTTAGCTGACCTGCGCAGATTGGGTCTGAGCGACCTGGGACCCAATATGGCTCTCTCACAAGTTCCAGCAGAGAAAGCCCTCCCAGTTTGACAACTGTCCTCAGTCGGGGAGGGTGCCAGGATATCTAGAACCCAGAGCTGGATCTGTCCCAAAAGGTGCACTGCTCAGTCGTTTGCTCACTCACCCTTTGCAGTCCATGAGCTGACCTGCGCAGACTGGCTTATTGACAATATCTTTTGCCTTAGAGAAGCTATGCAAATTTATGAGGTCCCATTTGTCAATTCTTGACCTTACAGCACAAGCCTTTGCTGTTCTATTCAGGAATTTTTTCCCAGTGCCCATATCTTCGAGGCTTTTCCCCACTTTCCCCTCTATAAGTTTCAGTGTTTCGGGTTTTATGTGGAGTTCCTTAAACCATTTAGACTTGACCTTAGTACAAGGAATTAAGAATAGATCAATTTCCATTCTTCTACATGATTACCACCAGTTTTGCCAGCACCATTTATTGAAAATGCTGTATTTTTCCACTGGATGGTTTTAGCTCCCTTGTCGAAGATCAGGTGACCATAAGTATATGGATTCATTTCTGGGTCTTCAATCCTATTCCATTGATCTAACTGTCTGTCACTCTACCAGTACCATGAAGTTTTCTTACAATTGCTCTGTAGTACAGCTTGAGGTCAGGCATGGTGATTCTATCAGAGGTTCTTTTATTGTTGAGAAGAGTTTTTGCTATCCTAGGTTTTTTGTTATTCCAGATGAACTTGCAAATTATCCTTTCTAACTCTGTAAAGAATTGAGTTGGAATTTTGATTGGGATTGCATTGAATCTGTAGATTGCTTTAGGCAATATAGCCATTTTTACTATATTGATCCTGCCATTCTAAGAGCATGGGAGATCTTTCCATCTTCTGAGATCTTCTTCAATATCTTTCTTTAGAGATTTGAAGTTCTTAACATATAGATCTTTCACTTCCTTAGAGTTACACCAAGATATTTTATATTGTTTGTGACTATTGTGAAGGGTTTTGTTTCCTTAATTTCTTTCTCAGCCCATTTATCCTTTGTGTAGAGAAAGGCCATTGATTGGTTTGAGTTAATTTTATATCCAGCTACTTCACTGAAGCTGTTTATCAGGTTTAGGAGTTCTCTGGTGGAGTTTTTAGGGTCACTTATATATACTATCATATCATCTGCAAATAGTGATATTTTGACTTATTCCTTTCCAATTTGTATCCCCTTGACCTCCTTTTGTTTTTGAATTGCTCTGGCTAGGACTTCAAGTACTATATTTAATAGGTAGTGAGAAAGTGGGCAGCCTTGTGTAGTCCCTGATTTTAGTGGTATTGCTTCCAGCTTCTCTCCATTTACTTTGATGTTGGCTACTGGTTTGCTGTATATTGCTTTTATTATGTTTAGGTATGGGCCTTGAATCCCAGATCTTTCCATGACTTTAACATGAATGGGTGGTGGATTTTGTCAAATGCTTTCTCAGCATCTAAAGAGATGATCATGTGGTTTTTATCTTTGAATTTGTTTATATAGTGGATTACGTTGATGGATTTCTGTATATTAAACCATCCCCGCATCCCTGGGATAAAGCCGATTTGTTCATGGTGGATGATCTTTTTTATTTCTTTTTGTTTTCGGTTAGCGAGAATTTTGTTGAGTATTTTGGCATCGATATTCATAAGGGAAATTGGTCTGAAGTTCTCTATCTTTGTTTTGTCTTTATGTGGTTTAGTTATCAGAGTAATTGTGGATTCATAGAATGAATTGGGTAGCGTACCTTCACTATCCCTTTTGTTGAATTGTTTGAGAAGAACTGGAATTAGATCTTCTTTGAAAATCTGATAGAACTCTGTGCTAAACCGGTCTGGTCCTGGACTTTTAATGGTTGGGAGACTATTAATGATTGCTTCTATTTCTTTCGGAGATATAAGAATGTTTAGGTCATTAAAATGATCCTGATTTAACTTTGGTACTTGGTATCTGTCTAGAAATTTGTCCATTTCATACAGATTTTCCAATTTTTTTGAATATAGCCTTTTGTAGAAGGATATGATGGCGTTTTAAATTTCCTCAGCATCTGTTGTTATGTCTGTCTTTTCATTTCTGATTTTGTTAATTAGTATGCTATCCCTGTGCTTTCTAGTGAGTCTGGCTAAGGGTTTATCTATCTTGTTGACTTTCTCAAAGTACCAGCTCCTGGTTTGATTGATTCTTTGAAGAGTTCTTTTTGTTTCTTCATATTTGATTTCACCCCTGAGTTTGATTATTTCCTGCCGTCTACTCATCTTGGGTGAATTTGCTTCTATTTGTTCTAGAGCTTTTATGTATGTGGTCATTCTGCTAGTGTATGCTCTCTCCAATTTCTTTTTGGAGGAACTCAGAGCTATGTGTTTTCCGCTTAGGAATGCTTTCATTGTGTCCCATAAGTTTGGGTATGTTGTGGCTTCATTTTCATTAAACTCTAGAAAGTCTTTAATTTCTTTCTTTATTTCTTCCTTGACCAAGGTATCATTGATTAGAGTGTTGTTCAGTTTCCATGTGAATGTTGGCATTCTGTTATTTATGTTGTTATTGAAGAAGAGCCTCAGTCCATGATGATGTGATAGGATGCATGAGATAATTTTTATAATTTTGTATTTGTTGAGGCCTTTTTTGTCGCCAATTATATGGTCAATTTTGGAGAAGGTGCCATGTGGTGCTGAGAAGAAGGTATATCCTTTTGTTTTAGGATAAAATGTTCTGTAGATATTGGTAAAATCCATATTTCTCATAGCTTCTGTTAGTGTCCATGTGTCTCTGTTTAGTTTCTGTTTCCAGGATATGTCCAATGGTGAGGGTGGGGTGTTGAAGTCTCCCACTATTATTGTGTTAGGCGCAATGTGTGCTTTGAGCTTTATTAAAGTTTCTGTAATGAATGTGGCTGCCCTTGCATTCAGAGCATAGATATACAGAATTGAGAGTTCCTCTTGGAAGATTTTACCTTTGATGAGTATGAAGTGGCCCTACTTGTCTTTTTTTATAACTGTGGGTTGAAAGTCAATTTTACTCGATATTACAATGGCTACTTCTCGTCTCCATCTAGAAGTCTGCTGTAATTCTAATAGGCCTGCCTCTATATGTTATTTGACCATTTTTCCTTACTGCTTTTAACATTCTATCTTTATTTAGTACATTTGGTGTTTTGATAATTATGTGTCAGGAGGAATTTCTTTTCTGGTCCAGTCTATTTGGAGTTCTGTAGGCTTCTTCTATGTTCATGGGCATCTCTTACTTTAGGTTTGGGATGTTTTCTTCTATTATTTTGTTGAAGATATTTGCTGGCCCTTTAAGTTGAAAATCTTCTTTTTCATCTACTCCTATTATCAATAGGTTTGGTCTTCTCATTGTGTCCTGGATTTCCTGGATGTTTTGAGTTAGGATAATTTTGCATTTTCTTTGATTGTTGTGCCCATGTTCTCAATGGAATCTTCTGCACCTGAGATTCTCTCTTCCATCTCTTGTATTCTGTTGCTGATGCTCACATTTATGGTTCGTGATGTTTTTCCTAGTTTTTCTATCTCCAAAGTTGTCTCACTTTGGGTTTTCTTTATTATTTCTATTTCCCTTTTTAGGTCCTGGATGGTTTTGTTCAATTCCATTACCTGTTTGGTTGTGTTTTCCTCTAGTTGTTTAAAGGAATTTAGTGTTTACTCTTTAAGGACTTCTACCTCTTTAGTATTTTTCTCCTGCATTTCTTTAATTGAGTTATTCATGTCCTTCTTAATGTCCTCCTTCATGTCCTCTACCAGCACCAAGATATATGATTTTAAATCCGAGTCTTGTTTTCGGGTGTGTTGGGGTATCCAGGACTGGCTGAAGTGGGAGTGCTGGGTTCTGAATAAGGTGAGTGGTCTTGGTTTCTGTTATTAAGATTCTTACATTTGCCTTTCGCCATCTGGTAATCTCTGGAGTTGGTTGTTATAGTTGTCTCTGGTTGGAGCTTGTTCCTCCTGTGATTCTGTTGGCCTCTGAGAGCAGACCTGGGAGTCCAGCTCTCTCCTGAATCTTAGTGGTCAGAGTAGTCTCAGCAGGCGAGCTCTCCTCTTGCAGGGAATGTGCAAGGAGTTTTGGTGTTCAGATCTGCTGAAGGTGAAGACCCTACATAGGGCGTATCCTAAAAGTTGTGTTGCCTTTGCGGTCTGCACACTCACCTGCACAGACTGGTCTGTGGGACCCTTTTTAGTCCCTGAGCTGACCTGAACAGACTGGTTTCTGAGCGACCTGGGACCATATATGGCTCTCTCACCAGTTCTGGTAGGGAAGAACTCTCCTTAGGCTGGGAGGGAGCCTGGATGTCTATAGCCCCAAGCTGTTTCTGTGGCAAAAGGTGCATTGCTCAGCTTTTTGCTCACCCACCCTTTGCAGTCCGTGAGCTGACCTGCACTGACAGGGTCTAGGCGACCGTTTGTGGTCCGGGACATGACCTGTGCAGACTGGCTCTGAGCAACCTGGGCGCAATATAGCTCTCTTCCCAGTTCTGGCAGGGAAGGCCCTTTCCCAGGTGGAGGGAGAACTCTCCTTAGGAGGGGAGGGAGCATGGATATCTATAGCCCCAATCTGTTTCTGTTGCAAAAGGTGTACTGCTAGGCTGTTTGCTCACTCACCCTTTGCAGTCGGTGAGCTGACCTGTGCTGACAGCGTCTGGGAGATCTTTTGCAGTCCAGGAGGTATTGTAATCTTTTTTTCTTTTCTTTTCTTTTTTTTTTTTTTTGAGACAGGGTTTTTCTGTGCAGCCCTGGCTGTCCTGGAACTCACAAAGACCAGGCTGGCCTCGAACTCAGAAATCCACCTGCCTCTGCCTCCCGTGTGCTGAGATTAAAGTCATATGCCACCACGCCCGGCTATTGTAATCTTATATACCCCAATACAGGGGAATGCCAGGACCAAGAAGTGGGAGTGGGTGGGCA
>LR752097.1:0-11424 GCA_902729485.2 Mus minutoides | reverse complement strand
CATGACTGCCCTCTGAAAGAGTCAATAGCAGAAAGAGTCAGATAACAGATATTTGCATCCAACCAATGGACAGAATCTGCTAACCCCTCTTGTTGAATTAGGGAAGGCTGAAAGAAGCTGAGGAGAAATGCAATCCTGTACAAGGATAAGCAGTCACAATTAATATAGACCCCGAGATCTGTCAAACACTGGACCACCACACAAACAGGATACACCAGCTGTTGTGAGGGCCCTAACACACATACAGTAGAGTACTTCTAGGTCTGTGTTCATTCAGAGATGATACACCTAACCCTCAGTAGACTGGAGACCTCAGGAAGTGTAGAGGTCAGGTGGAGTAGGGGTTAGGGACATCCACATGGAGAAAGGGGGGGTGAAGTGTGGGATGTGGAGCAGTCAGAGGGTAGATGTTGTGGAGGAAATGGAAAATAGAATGTAAAAATAAATTAATTTTATAAAAATAATTTATAATAATAAATTAATTTTATAAAAATAAAGACTGTAAGAACAGGAAGAAAGATCTTATCCAATAAAAGATAGCTGAGTATATGAACCATTAAGGGAAGAGTGGGAATCCAGAGTGAGGTGCACCCACAGGAGACTATAAAAAGACCAAGGTCATCCAAGGAGATCTCTGGGGTCCCTTTCATTCTGTTGATGGAAACTGATCTTGTCTGTTTGGATAAACTCTACGTTTGTTTTCTTATTTCATTTTCTCAAGATGGTGCTTCTGTCTTTCAGTGTTAATACACAGCGTGAATTTTTGATGCACAGCTTCAATCCTTTGTGTCTTTCAGTATTGGGGACTGTTGATTTTGCACATGCTCAGAATACTAGTAGTTACTTTAAGTCAGTAACCATCACATCTCGGTTACTTTCAAAAATGGGCGGGAGTCTGCCACATTTACTTTCCCTCTCTTGGACCTGTACCTGTATTCTTCTCTCTTCTACTGTCACATTGTGTTTTGCTTTTCTTCTGGTTTTCTTTGAAGCACATACTTTATCCATTCCCACAATAAATTAGACAATACCTTTGAACAAAATAATCTCACAGGATTTTCCTTAAAAAAAATGTTTGCTCTGACTGCCATACCTGCATAGGAACTCCATGACTACAAACTTTCCTATCTTGAGCTTCTTATGTCAAGTTTATTTATTAGAGTAATTAATCAAGTATCTAATACAGTGGATTTGTGGAAAAGACAGTCAAAGACCAGGATTCATGGAGAGTAAGTTTATACACAGCACAACACACACTCGGAAGCTCACTCTGCTGAAGAATGTGGAAAAAAAGTACTCAGGAAGACAGCCATGTCTGTGTTAATGGTTCCACACAGTTGGCCTGTGGATTATCCCTGTCTAGTTGTTGATACTTTTTTTTTTTTTTGGTTTTTTGAGACAGGGTATTTCTGTGTAGCCCTGGCTGTCCTGGAACTCACTTTGTAGACCAGGCTGGCCTCGAACTCAGAAATCCACCTGCCTCTGTCTGCCGAGTGCTGGGATTAAAGGCATGAGCTACCACGACATTCTATGGAGCAGTGTAAAGGTAAAATAAGTTGGCGAGCTTTTAGTCACCTGAGCAGGCCATCATTACCCACCCTAACCTGCTTGTGAGAATTAAATGAAAACTGTAGAGAAAATGTAACTTTAAAGCATCAATATTTACCAACCAAGGAGAGAAGGATATCATAAGATAATACATCAAAACTGAGGTGCAACAGCCTTATCTTCTGGAAACAGTGAGAGACATGAAGCAAGCAAAACTGCTTGACCCATTTCAAGCAAAGCCAAGTTGAATGCTGCAACCACTGTCATTCAATCTCTCACTTTTGGGTTTTGGTGTGTGCTTATTTGGTGTCATTCTTGCAGACATTCTGAATTATAATTCATTTTGTGTCTTTTCATGAAAAAAATATGTTTGCATATTTCTATAAAAATTCTAAGACTAACTTTATCTGGCCCTACTTGCAAGCCTTCCTTATGCCCTTGAGATGGCAAAATGAGGTCATTAATCCAGGATCATTCTTGGGTTATCTGACACAGAGCAATTACAAATAGTGTAATTGGTATAGGATTAACACACATAATTGACAAACACTAATAGGCCATGACATTACAAATTCAAGGACTCCCTTTACATCACACTTGAAGAACTCTGAAAGCATAATTTAAAGGTTGAGGGATTTACAGGGTATATTCAGTAGAGCAATGAAATTCAATAAATAAGAGAAATTGATGAAATATTTTCTATTTATAGTGTAAATATTGAAACATATAATAAAAGAAATTAGATATTATTACTTGCTATTCATAAAAAGACTCATTCAGATAATTTCTGGTTTGCTGGGGTACTTTAAAACTGGAAAAACCACTGTAGAGTGCTGCTGTGAGCCATGACATCATTCGCCATTATGAAATGGCGCTGACATCCAGCACTCTCCCAAGTAATAATTGGAATGCGCTTTTTGCTAGTGGGAAAAGTGCATCAAGTCACAGCCCATCCCGGGGCNGACCTTTGGAAATAGGATCTAAGCTAAACAAAAAAATGTGTGCTTGGTCACTTGTTCATAGATTTGCAGGCAAGCCTCATGCCGCCATCTAGAGGTTTATAGTATTACATCTTTTGTTTGAAGAAAAATGTTTACAAAGAAAACTTAAAATAGTGGTTAAAGGGTCCACCAGTGTTCCTTTTGGCAGCAGCCTACAGTTTGATTGCAAACTTAAGATTTTTAATTAAGGTAGATTGTCAATTAAGATCATTACAGGAGCAATTGAAATTGCCTTAAAATGGCTTCCTTTCAGGCTCGAGAAAGCCTCATGGAGTTTCTTTGTTCTACAGACCTCATCTTCTCCCCTCCCTGTGTTCTCCCTGCCTCAAGGGCAAAAACTGCACTTTCCTTTTCAGAGGGACCCAAAGGCTATTAAGATTAAAGTTTAAACTTAAGATTCTGAAGCAAACTTTAAGATTTAAGGATCATTCCAGGCTGGCTTGCTTAATTTTTAAAGCGTTATTATTGATTAATAGGTGTGTTTTTCCATTTACACACTGGTATAATTTTCGCCTCAATAGTGAGAGGCTATGGGTTTAGATGCTTCCGTAGAAGGCATGTCATTTATTAGTGCAGTTTTTAAGTACAGTCTTGTTCAAAAATTTTGCGCTCATGCATAGAGCCTTAAGGCTAATAAATAAAAAAAAAAAGGGCTCCAAATTAAAGCCCAGCTAGTTCAGTCAATAGAGCCTCAGACTTTTAAAATTGAAGATCCAAGGTTTCAGTCCCTGTTCCTTGAGAACGTTTTCAGAGGCAATAGTTAGGGTTTTAATTATACTGGTAATGTATGGAACAGAAATTACGAAAAGGAAAAGGGTGATTCATTTCAAAATTTATTTTCAGCAGCTTTTAAGAAATCTCACTTGGCAAAAAGCCTAATTTAGTGTCATTAAAAAACTCAAACCTTTGATGGGTATTATCTAAAAGAGACATAAGCTAATTGGTAAATATGAAGGATGTTACAGACATTTAAGAAAGCCTTTTTTGATTGATATTAATTATAATTTATGGATATTAATACTAGCTATTCTTTTTAATCATGACCATTGAATGTAAAATCATTTTTTACCTCAAATTTTAAGGGCTACTGGGGTACTATTTAAGAATTATAAAGTAAATCCTTAGATTTTGAAAAATTAAATTAAAGTTGTGTCTTAAAAACCTGACGATGTGTTAGCTTCTCATTCTAAATGGCAATAAATTTGATTACTATGGAATATTGATATTCAGCCTGTTAATTGCCGTTATTTTATATAAAGTTTTTAATCATTCTTCTAAGGATAAATTAAAAAAATTGTTTTGTGCATGCCTTTACCTTCTAGATCTTCATGCATGCATTCATCCCATTTTATGTATTTTAAAACAGCCCCTTTATGGGAAAAAGAGTATTTAAAATTTGAAACACATATTTTATTATTTTGACGTTCCTATTTCAGCACAGATAATTAAATTGCGTGCTACAGATGGTGTTTTATTTTAAGTCAATATAGGTATATCTCAGAACTGACAATTGCTAAAATTATTTGACCTTCAGATATTAATTTTCAAGTTCGCAATTGTCTAAGAGTGCACTATTCAGAGGAATAAATGCTGTCCTCTTAAAAGGACTATCTTTAAATATTTAAGAAATTGCTCTAGATCGCCTGGATTTAACTTTTAAAGCAATGCAGTGTTAAATTCATACTCCCAGGCAGATTGTAGTACTTTTACAGAAATGATTGGCCATATGAATTCATTTTTTACATCATCCAAATGGTGATGGCTCAAGATAATGTTTCAATATTTTTACAAAACAATAGGTCAAATTTCAAAGATTTGTTCTTAGTGTCCTCAGCTTTTACTTGTTTCCAGATAATTAGAACGATTCTTGAGGACCTTTACTTAATCAAGTGCTGCATTTGGATACTTATATTGCTAATTAATAAGATAAATAAGTTATGCATATGCCATTTGAAACCTTTCAAGCATTCCAGTTATAATTACACCTTAAGAGAAACAACTAAAGGTGTTATTGCCTATGTTAAAAAATTTTTGTGTTTGGCTTTCAGATTTATACGAATACTGGAGCTGACTTTAATAGTGAGCCATGTGAAACAATTTAATGTTGTCCGTGTGACAGAGAATTTTAATAGTTTTCTAAGATAAACAATTTTTGGCTATTGAAATTTAAAATTTAAAAAAACAGGGTCAGATAGCTAACCCCCCAGGACACAAAAAGTGTTGTTTTAAACTTTTGCAGACTGTTTTTAAAGATCAGTTTGTGGTGGATTGGCATTAGATTAATTACTTAAGCCATGGTAAAATGGCAAAGACCCATTAGAGTATTATTGAACCGGGTCCAAAGACTGTATAAGAATCTATAAAAAGAGAGAGTCTAGGTTTTTCTCCACAGCATACTGCAGAAACTGACAACAACAGCTGCTGACACCTAAGTTCTTTACTGCCCTGATTGTTACCTCAAGAAGACAATGGGGCCTACATATTGCCACAGAAAAGGTTCAAATTTCAGAAATAGGCTCCTTTCTAGGGACAGTTATTTACCCAGAAAAAAAAGTTCCTCAGAAATTAGAGATTCGTAGAGACCATTTACATACCTTAAATGATTTTCAAAAGTTATTAGGCGATATAAATTGGTTAAGACCATTTTTGAAAATTCCCTCTGCTGAATTAAAACCTTTGTTTGACATTTTGGAAGGGGATACTCACATTTTCTCGCCAAGGGCCTTAACACTGCCTGCAAGCCGTGCCTTACAAGTGGTGGAAAATGCCTTACAGAATGCCCAATTAAAACGCATAGATGCAACCTAAGCCTTTTACTTATGTGTTTTTAAGACCAGACATTTACCAACTGCTGTTTTGTGGCAGGACGGGCCTTTACTATGGATCCATCCTAATCCTAATGCATCCCCTGCAAAGATTATTGATCGGTATCCAGATGCAGTTGCTCAGCTTGCCCATCGTGGGCTAAAAGCATCCATAGTCCATTTTGGAAGGGAACCTAAGGTTTTAATAGTGCCGTATACTGCCTAAAACAGGTGTGGGTGCCTATGTATTTGATAATAAAGTCACAGCCAAAACATATCATGAGACCTCACCTCAAGTTGTGGAATGTTTGGTGGTGTTAGAGGTTCTGGAAACCTTTCCAGGCCCCTTAAATATTGTTTCAGATTCCTTTTATGTAATAAATGCAGTTAAAGTTTTAGAAGTGGCTGGGCTAATTAGGCCATCTAGTAGACTTGTGGAAGTTTTTCAAAAGAATCAATTTGCTTTAGTTAATAGGAGAGTCCTTGTTTTTATTACACATATTAGGGCTCACTCAGTTCTACCAGTTCCAATGTCTCATGGAAACGACCTGCCAGTTTGAGCCACAAAGTTGGTTGCTATTGCCCTGTCGCCAAAATTGAATTTGGCTAAAGACTTTCATAAAAAAATTTCATGTGACAGCTAAGATGTTACGTCGCCAATTTGACATAACTAGAAAAGAGGCTAGAGATATAGTGACTCAATGTCAAAATTGCTGTCAATTCTTACCTGTGCCTCATGTTGGAATTAACCCTTGAGATATCTGGCCACTACAAATTTGGCAAATGGATGTTATTCCTCTCCCATCCTTTGGCAAATTGCAATATTTACATGTTTCTATAATCACTTGTTCTGGAATTATATTTGCTTCTCCAATGACCAGAGAAAAGGCGGCCCATGTTATCCAGCATTGTCTCGAGGCATGGAGTGCCTGGGGAAAGCCTAAAATTCTTAAAACTGGCAATAGACCAGCTTACACTTCTCAGAAGTTTGGAAAATTCTGCCGCCAAATGGAGGTGACCCATCTAACGGGTCTACCATACAATCCTTAAGGACAAGGCATTATAGAACAGGGTCATCACACGCACTCTTAAGTCCTATTTAATAAAACAAAAAGGGGGAGTTGAGGAAGCTCTACTCTCAGTGCCATGAGTAACCATTTCTATAGCACTCGTTACTCTTAATTTTAAAAATTTGGACAGTCATGGCTACACGGCAGCTGACCATCATTCTTTAGAGCTTAACAGGCCAAAGGAAATGGTCAAATGGAAAGATGTCCTGACTGGTCAATGGAAAGGCCCGGATCCTATTTTAATAAGATCCAGGGGAGCTGTTTGTGTTTTCCCCCAGGAAGAAGACAACCTGTTTTGGCTGCTGGAACGATTGACATGAAGAATTCTCATCACTGAAGATGACTCTCCAAGGGTTCCTCCTAGAGCTAGTTCCTGTTCTCATTCTGACTCTTCAGATATGGGTTCCTAGTATTTGGGGGAACCAACTTGGGCTCCATTAGGTGAAAATCGCTCCTTACCTGAACAGGGCTCTCTCTGCTTTCAGATTGTTGAGACAGGAAACTGTATAACTCTCTAGAAGAGAGCTTTGGGGTGGTTTATGAGAGGAGAGACTGGGTTAAACTTACAATTAATAAAGACAATAACAACGCTGAATTTTCCCAGTCCTTTTTGCAACTGGCCATTTGGATAAATGGAACATTTTTACCACCCAACTTTATTGATGGGGAGCATCCCCGTCAGCCTAAGGTCTCCGCGTTTGGAGTAAAAAAGATGAGGGAGTTGTTCTGCCCTGGTCTGAATGTCAGTCTAGAGTAACACGATGGGCAGATGTCAGGAAACCTTTTCCTTTTCAGCCAATGTGTTGGTGGATCCTGGAGCCCACTCAGTGTTGAGAGAGGGCCCTTTTCCAGGGGGCCATAGTATGAATCCTTTTCACAAATGGCTACTTTGTGGAATTAATGGCAGCTGTACCGACCTCAATCCCCTAGACTTTCTCCAGGGCAGAGCAGCAGGAAGGACATCTTTTACAGGAGTTATTAATGGAACTATGGTGAAACAGGGAGGAGATCAGGCTCCTCTATTGACAAATGCCATTCAGTTAATTACTGGAGTTAATAAGACCTTGATTAAGCAAACAGATTTTTCCCCTATTCCTGTCTGTGTATACAGCCATCTCCATCAGCTCTGTTGCGGCAACTGACGCTGGAATTGCCATGGCCAGCAAGGTTCAGACACATCCCTCAATCAATTATCGTCCAGAGTGATGGAGGCTATCAATACTCATGCCTCTGCCACAGATCAATTGAAAGGCGGACTCATGGTACTAAACCAACACCTGGATTTGGTATAAGAAAGACTGGACATTTTAATGCAATTGGCTCAATTGGGCTGTGAAAGAAAGCTGGGTTTGCTCTGTATTACCAGCATGCAATACGAAAACCTTTCTTGAGCAGCTAATTTATCTAGAAAATTATCTTTATATATTGCAGGAAATTGGTCGGAAGTATTTGAAGAAACCCTTGAATCATTGCGAATGGCAGTGATAGCCATCAATTCAAAACGATTGTACCTGTCACTGACAGAAGGATTCTCCTCTTGGATTTCTTCGGCTCTTTCCCTTTTTGAGGAGTGGGTGGGAGTAGGCCTGTTTGATGCAGCCCTATGTTGCAGATTAGTGATTATGCTATGGTTGGTCTGTAAACTCAGAGCCCAACAAAAACGTGACAAGTTCATTATCGCCCAAACACTCACAGCCTTAGAACAAGGATCATCCCCTGAAATTTGGCTGTCTATGTTAAAAAGTAACTGGTGACTGTGACCCTCAGCCGATGCACTGCAAGGGTTTATCCCATTGCACTGGGGCAGTGAGAGTTCTTGGCCTGGCTGGTCCTTGCCTGTGTAGCTCTGGTACCTGAATTTGAGGCAAACAGCCCTTGCACCCCTGGGAGATGGCTCCATTGCACAGGAACAGGTGTTTGCATCTCTCACTGTTTCCCCTAGCCCTTGAACCCAGAGGACTTCTTTCCATTGCACCTGGTAGGGTAAGGGAGACTATCTTAAACTATCAGTCCTTGATCGCTTATTCCCCCAAGATGGAGTTTGCTTGATTGGGCTTGAGTCATGATTGGTACCTAGCTAGATAGGCCAAGGGCAGTTCCATCTTAATAAAACAAAAAGGGGGAGATATAGAGAGCTGCTGCGAGCTGTGACAGCATTCGCCATTATGAACTGGTGCTGGCATCCAGCACTCTCCCAAGTAACAATTGGAATGTGCTATGTGCTAGTGAGAAAAGCAGGCAAAGTCACAGCCCATCCAGGGGCGTCATGGGTATATGGGAGAGCAGCCAATGTAAAGTGAACACGCTGCTTTAGGGTCTATAAAAGCTGGGCCTTTCTGGGGGGTCGGGGTCTTCCTCTTCATGATGCAATAAACGCTTACTGCAGAAGGATACTTTGTGTCCCCTGTGCATTCTTGCCAGCGAGATGAAGCACAGGTCACACACCAGGCCAAAAAAGAAGCTGTCATATAATACATTTGTTTGATTTGGAATTGACAATCTTTAGGGTCTTTAAATTGGAGGCATAGGACTGATAAAAAATAAAATATGTCCTCCTTGTATTTTCCAACAGTGGCTGAATTTGTAACGCTGGACATATAATGAAAAATATCAAATACATAATCTCTACTTCTTGAATACTAATTAGTCTCACTTTGTTGTCTGAAACCTGTGTAAATAAATTGTATGATTGATAGACAGTCAGAGCTGCAGATAATTTCTAATTGATAGTCAGTCAAAGATGTGAGATTCCCTGATATATACTCTCCTGATACTCTCCCATGTTTTGCTGACACTTTGTCTCTTCTGTTGATGTAAAACATTGACACACTTCACAATTCTCTATTTTAGAGAGGAAATTTCATTATTTCTGTGGGAGCACTTGTCAACTCTTTGTTACTTAGTGGATCCATGCCATTGTTTTGGACATAGCCGTGTTTAGTCTAATACTCTAACCTTCTGAGAGCTTCCATATACATGAACCATGCCCATATCCTACCCAGTGGTTTCCTACATGGAATACTTCTCTGCATCAGCACACATTGGAAATGACTGCAAATTTCAGAAAATTTCATCAAGGGGAGTCTTCAGAGCACTAAGAATACCCAGTGAACTGTTTGTCTTCTTTTATTCAAGAAGAATTTTGAGCAGTACTAACAGGCTGCAAGTCCTTCTCAGCCTTCAGACCACATTAGGTGTTAAATGCCCCCACTCTGATGCATGCTTAAATACATGGGAGGTATTTTTTTATTTAAAAACAAACCTCTAACCTAGGTTTGGTTCCTTGATTTATACCTGAGCACATCTTAGTAGAATGCACAGTTTAGGAGATGAATACCTTTAAGGAGGCAGCATATTCAAGAGGAAGAAGAACAAAAAAGCTTCAGACATATCCAGAAAATCATTATGATATTTTATTTTCTCTGAGAGAATAATGACAGGTGTACTGTGGGGTGTAGGAAACTTTGTCAGGGAGTCTCTTGGCACATTTTCCAATCACATGCACACTCATTTATGGACCTGTCATCAGCTTGTTTGGGAGCATGCTGGTCATTCAGCTTCCTCTGAATTTCCAATGACCTTATCTCATAGAGGAACATAATCACACCAAAGAGTGACAGAGTGGTTGTCATGAGCCCCACTGAAAACACATAAGTGATGTGTATTTTAATCAGGGCTTCTTTCTTAACTGGAAAGGCTGGTGGAAAGTCAAGGGTGGTTTTGCCATAGAAATCTACTACATGGTTCCAGGTCACAGAAATAATGGTACAAAGGCTGCTGAGGATCAGAATTAAGACAGAGCACTTGTAGCACACTAGCTGAATCTCAGGGACTGGGGCTTTGATTATGCTGATCCTATTGGCTGCTGTGCTAAAAATCACAACAACAGGTTTTATCAGCATTGCCAGTAATATCAGGTTCCGTGCACATTGAAATTCGGGAGAAATTGTCCAGGTCGAGTTGACAGGGCTGTGTACCAGAATTATGGTCTCAGTATCATAGAAGTTAAATTCCCAATAGTTGCAAGCTTCCCAAAGTCCGATGTAAACAAGCTGGACAACATTATTGTCAAGTTCCCAGAGGTGCCAGTATTTGCTGATTGCAAGAATTATTCCAAACCCTGAAGATAATATGCTGCAAAGGAAGCTAGTCACTCTGAAGAACCACTCCTTCACCCCTGCAAATCTGAAGATGAGACAGTACAATTATAGAATCAACCAGGTACACAATAGTGGAAAATGGAATGAGTCATAATATATAGATATGAAGTACTTCTTTCATAGCCCTGCTATATCAATGCTATATTTAAGGGAGCTATGCACATCTTAGGCTTCTATACAGTAGTTAAGTATGATTAAGAAGACATGTGATCTATCCTTGAGGCAGGAATCTCTATTGTAAGACCTTCAGTGATTTGAGAATGTGCATAATATCACTGCCATTGCACACACAGAAGGTTGAGGCGTCATTAATAGTGAATCTCCTTTCGAGAAGAGATTAATTGTCATCTAACCACCATTCCACAGTCTCCTGTGGAATACTGAATGAGGAATAATGAATATGTGCATTCTGTATCCAAAATATACAGACAGTAGAAGTACCACATGGGAAATATAATAATCATGATGGGCTTGCCATTGAGGAAAATTGATTGGGAATCAACACAACCTCTTTCTTGTCAAGGCATATCTGAAGTAGCAAACTACAGGTCCACTATGCTTTGAAGGAGAAATGAAAGTAGAATGTAAATTAATTTTGTGCCAGACAAATTAGCTAGATTGCCAGGACATGGCACTATTCTTGTTTGAAACCCAAGGGTAGATACAAGCTTTTTGTAAAGAACCAAATAGGAAGCCTGAGTAAGTCATATGTTACCTTATAGTGTTGAGGGTATAGTAATCCATTTGGAGGCTGACAATATCACCAGTCTTCTAAGTCACTGGAAATATCGAAAAGAGAGAGTCACAAGTAGTGCTAAAGAAACTAAATGGAAGACGTTCT
>LR752096.1:69217-108765 GCA_902729485.2 Mus minutoides | reverse complement strand
CAACTTACCTCTAGTTATATTTCCTCATCCCCCTCCCCCAAATAGCTACAAGTGGAATTAACATAATTATGAAAAGCAGAGCCAACTGGAATACCAAATGGCAATTTTTCTCTTTTGCATTTATGACATTTCTTGATATATTGAAGGTATAGCAAAAAAACAGGCTGAAATGATAGAAAATTAACAAATAAAATCTTCTAGAATCAAACAAAATCAAGTGGTCTGAAAGTACATGTTCTGGAAAGGAAAAGCAACATGGAATCCTTACAACTGTAAAAGTGAGTGCTCTAAAACCTAGAACTGGATCCTGACAACCAGACTGACCAATGAACATTCATTCAAACCAAGGGAGGTCTGAGCCCTGAAAAACTCACCAACTTCTGCCCAAGGCATCAGTGCTGGAGGTTAGGCACAATGGGCCCATGCTGGCCAATCTGGTGCCCACCCTGGTGATTTTTCCAGTGAAAGTAGATCATCCTTTGAACCCCACCTAAGAGCACCAACACAAATCACAGCTCTCATTCCAAACAGAATAAGAGATCATTTATTCTGGAGCCATATAAGAAGAGACCACAACCTAAATCAAATACTGAAGCTACCCAAATTCATGTTCCAAAATGGAACAGTTAATCTACTTTTCACAATGATAAAAGAAAGAAAGCCATTAATCATGGCATTTAAAAAAGAGATTGTGGTAACTCGGGATAGCCATAGTACAGCAAGGTGTAACTGTTATAACTCCTTTATAGTCCTCAGATGTTATCTGATGATATATAAACCTTTGGGTTGCTTGAAGCTAAGGGGTTTGTCTTTACATTCCAAAGAATTTATCTAATAGTCTCAAGGATGAATGTTAGGTCACCATGGTCAGTAAATGGCTATTATGAGAACTAAAGATAGCCTGAGATAATTTGGCTCTGGACGTGTAACATTCCAGCACACCAGAGACATTCTAATCAATCAATCAATCAGCCTTAGAGTCACAGGTACAGCTATTTTTCTGGGAGCTTCAGTTCATACTTAATTAATAATAATACTCGATTACATAAGAATAAAGTAACGACTGGTTCCCGTCTGCAGGGCTACCTTGGCACTGAACTTGGCAGACAGCCCCATGGTCCCCAGAGGACTCTCCATGCTACAGGATTTTGAGATCACTGGTGAGTGGAACACAACATCTGTTCCAAAACATCCAGCAGGGACCTGTGCCAGCAGGAACAGGGACACAGGAAACCCACCAGACCAGCTGCTGGGGTATGTTCTGGTTGGCCCCAGCCCTGGGCCACCTTGGGATGAACTCGGTGGATGGTCCCATGGTTCCCAGAGGACTCTCCACATCATAGGCACCCTAGCACACTCAGGATCTTAGGATCACTGAGGAGAGTCAGCCTCCAGAAGGGGCTCTGACCCTGGGACTCAGGTTAGAGAGCCATCTCTTATCCCAGGTCTCTCAGAAACCAGTCCCCACAGGAGAGCAAGTGGGCTGCAGAAGCAACAGAGCTTCTTGGACAGGGTCCCTTTGGGCCTTCATCTTCAGCCAGGAGGCAGATCTGAGTACCAGACCTCTGTGCATCTTCCCTGCAACAGGAAAGCTTGCCTGCAGAGAGTGCTCTGACCACTGGGACTCAGGAGAGAGTTGGACTCCCAGGAGCGCTGACAGAGGCTAACAGAATCACAGGAAGAACAAGTTCCAGCCAGAGACAACTAGAATATCTAACACCAGAGATTACCAGATGGCAAAAGGCAAATGTAAGTATCTTACTAACAGAAACCAAGACTACTTGGCTTCATCAGAACCCAGTACTCCCACCACAGCAAGTCCTGGATACCCCAACACACCTGAAAAGCAAGATTCAGATTTAAAGTCATATCTTATGATGCTGGTAGAGGATTTTAGAAGGGCATTAATAACTCACTTAAAGACATAAAAAAGAACACTGCTAAACAGGTAGAAGTCCTAAAAGAAAAAGAATAAAAATCACTCAAAAATTATAGGAAAATACTGCTAAACAGGTAGAAGTCCTTAAATAAGAAACACAAAAATCCCTTAAAGAATTAAAGGAAAATACAACCAAAGAGGTGATGGAATTGAACAAAACCATCCAAGATCTAAAAATGGAAGTAGAAACACTAAAGAAAATCCACAGGGATACAACACTGGATATAGAAATCCTAGGAAAGAAACCAGGAACCATAGATGTGAGCATCAGCAACAGAATACAAGAGATGGAAGAGAGAATCTACGTGCAGAAGATTCCATAGAAAACGTGGATACAACAATCAAAGAAAATGCAAAAAGATCCTAACTCATAACATCCAGGAAATCCAGGACACAATAATCCCATACATCCTATCAGATCACCACAGACTAGGCTGATCTTTAAAAACAGCATAAATAATTGAAAGCCAACATTCATGTGAAAGCTGAACAATGGTCTGTCAATGATACCTGAGTCAAGGAAGAAATAAAGAAAGAAATTAAAGACTTTTTAGAGTTTAATGAAAATGAAGGCACAACATACCCAACTTATGGGACACAATGAAAGCATTCCTAAGAGGAGAACTCATAGCTCTGAGTGCCTCCAAAAAGAAACTAGAGAGAGCATACACAAGCAGCTTGACAGCACACCTAAAAGGTCTAGAACAAAAGGAAGCAAATTCACCCAGGAGGAGTAGAAGGCAGGAAATAATCAAACTAAGGGCTGAAATCAACCAAGTGGCAACAAAAAGAACTATCCAAAGAATCAACCAAACTAGGAGCTTTGAGAAAATCAACAAGATAGATAAACCCTTAGCCAGACTAACTAGAGGGCACAGGGACAGTATCCTAATAAAAAAAATCAGAAATGAAAATGGAGACCTAACAACAGAACCCGAGAAAACCCCAAATATCATCAGATCCTACAAAAGGCTATAGTCATCAAAACTGGAAAACCTGGATGAAATGGACAAATTTCTAGGCAGATACCAGGTACCAAAGTTAAATCAGGATCAGATTAATGACCTCAATGGTCCCATATCCCAGAAAGAAATAGAAGCAGTCATTAAAAGTCTCCCAACCAAAAAAAAAAAAGCCCAGGATCAGTTGGGTTTAGTACAGAGTTCTATCATATCTTCAGTGAAGACCTAATTCCAATTCTCCTCAAACTATTCCACAAAATAAAATCAGAAGGTACTCTACCCAATTCATTCTAGGAAGCCACAATTACTCTGATACCTAAACCACATAAAGACCCAACAAAGAAAGAGCTCTTCAGACCAATTTCCCTTATGAATATCAATGCAAAAATACTCAATAAAAATCCTCACAAATTGAACCCAAGAATACATCAAAACCATCATCCATCATCCATCATGATCAAGTAGGCTTCATCCCAGTGATGCAGGGATGGTTTAATATACAAAAATCCATCAACATAATCCACTATATAAACAAACTCAACGACAAAAAAACCACATGATCATCTCATTAGATGCTGAGAAAGCATTTGACAAAATCCAACACTCATTCATGATATAAGTCTTGGAAAGAGCAGGAATTCAAGGCCCATACCTAAACATAATAAAAGCAATCTACAGCAAACCTGTAGCCAACATCAAACTAAATGGAGAGAAGCTGGAAGCAATCCCACTAAAATCAGGGACTAGACAAGGTTGCTCACTTTCTCCTTACCTATTCAATATAGTACTTGAAGTCCTAGCCAGAGCAACTAGACAACAAAAGGAGATCAAGGGGAAATTGGAAAGGAAGAAGTTAAAATATCATTATTTGCAGATGATATGGTAGTATATAGTAAGTGAACCCAAAAATTCTACCAGAGAACTCATAAACCTGATAAACAGCTTCAGCGCAGTAGCTGGATAAAAAATTAAATCAAACAAATCAGTGGCCTTTTTCTACACAAAAGATAAACGGGCTGAGAAAGAAATTAGGGAAACAACACCCTTCACAATAGTCACAGATAATATAAAGTATCTTGATGTGACTCTAACTAAGGAAGTGAAAGATCTGTATGATAAGAACTTCAAGTCTTTGAAGAAAGAAATCGAAGAAGATCTCAGAAGATGGAAAGGTCTCCCATGCTCATGGATTGACAGGATCAATATAGTCAAAATGGCTATCTTGCTAAAAGTAATCTACAGATTCAATGCAATCCCCATCAAAATTCCAACTCAATTATTCACTGAATTAGAAAGGGCAATTTGCAAATTCATTTGGAATAACAAAAAACCTAGGATAGCAAAAGCTATTCTCAATGATAAAAGAACCTCTGGAGGAATCACCATGCCTGACTGACTTTAAGCTGTACTACAGAGCAATTGAGATAAAAAAAAAACTGCCTGGTACTGGTACAGTGACAGACAGGTATAGCAATGGAATAGAATTGAAGACCCAGAAATGTACCCACACACCTATATGTCACTTGATCTTTGACAAAGGAACTAAAGCATCCAGTAGAACAAAGACAGCATTTTCAACAAATGGTGCTGGCTCAATTGGCAGTTATCATGTAAAAGAATGCAAATTGATCCATTCTTATCTCCTTGTACAAAGCTCAAGTCTAAGTGGATTAAGAAACTCCACATAAAACCAGACAGAGACTCTGAAACTTATAGAGGAGAATGTGGTGAAAAGCCTCGAAGATATGGTCACAGGGGAAAAATTCCTGAACAGAACAGCAATGGTGGTGCTGTAAGATTGAGAATGGACAAATGGGACCTCATAAAATTGCAAAGTTTCTTTGAGACAAAGGACACTGTCAATAAGACAAAAAGGCCACCAACCGATTGGGAAAGGATCTTTACCAATCCTAAATCTGATATGGGAACTAATATCCAATATAGACAAAAGAAGCTGGACTCAAGAAAATTAAATAACCCCATTAAAAAATGTGGTACAACCCTTCCTCCTCAAAAACAATCCACAGTCTAATGGTGCAGACCCCACAAACCCCAGCTAAGAGTCAGTCCTCTATGTTCAACCTTCATTTGTCTAGACTGCCAGGTCTCTGAAAATTCCAAGATGCTGTCAGAGCCTAGGGACACCTGGTGGCCAGATCTGATGTGGTGTCCTGGAATCCAATGGTAAGAAGCAGAACCTAAGGGAACCGAAGGAAACCTGAATAAATTGTGGGCATCAGTCCACAACAGCATACCAATGTGTTTCATGAATTATAACCATACTCAGCTTCCTTTCAGTATATTTCTATTAATATTTTTGAGGATTTTACACAATGTATTTTGTTCATATTCAATAGTTCTGTGAAGTATTGGTCATGGGGGTTGGGTGGGATGTAGGGTTTGTTGAAACCTATACTATCATTACAACATTTCTGCCAATCTAAAGCCATTCTGACATAAAAATCCATCATAAAAAAAATGCAGTACAGAGCTAAACAAAGAATTCTCAACTGAGGAATACCGAATGGCTGAGAAGCACCTAAAAAAAAAAAATGTTCAGCATCCTTAATCATCAGGGAAATGCAAATCAAAACAACCCTGAGATTCCAACTTACACCAGTCACAATGTCTAAGATCAAAAATTCAGGTGACAGCAGATGCTGGCATGGATGTGGAGAAAGAGGAACACACCTCCATTGTGGGTGGGATTGCAAGCTGGAACAACTCTGGAAATCAGTTTGGCAGATCCTCAGAAAATTGGACATAGTACTACAGGAAGATCCAGCAATTCCTCTCCTCGGCATATACCCAGAAGATGTTCCAACTTGTAATAAGGACACATGTTACACTATGTTCATAGCAGCCTTATTTATAATAGCCAGAAGCTGGAAAGAACCCAGATGTCCATCGACAGAAGAATGGATACAGAAAATGTGGTTCATTTACACGATGGAATACTACTCAGCTATTTGCCGGGCGTGGTGGCGCCCGCCTTTAATCCCAGCACTCGGGAGGCAGAGGCAGGTGGATTTCTGAGTTCGAGGCCAGCCTGGTCTACAAAGTGAGTTCCAGGACAGCCAGGGCTGCACAGAGAAACCCTGTCTTGAAAAACAAAAACAAAAACAAAAACAAAAACAAAAACAAAAACAAAAAGAATTTATGCAATTCTTAGGCAAATAGATGGATCTGGAAGATATCATCCTGAGTGAGGTAATCCAATCCTAAAAGAACACACATGATATACACACAATTACAAGTGGATATTATCCCAGAATCTCAGAATACCCAAGATACAATTTGCAAAACATATGAAACTCAAGAAGAAGGAAGACCAAAGTGTGGATACTTCATTCCTTCTTAGAATGGGGAACAAAATACCCATGGAAGGAGTTACAGAGACAAAGTTCAGAGCTGAGACAGAAGGAAGGATTATCCAGAGACTGCCCCACCTGGGTATCCATCCCATAAACAACCACCAAACCCAGACACTATTACATATGCCAGCAAGAGTTTGCTGACAGGACCCTGATATATCTGTCTTTTGTGAGGCTTTGCCAAGTGCCTGAAACACAGAAGTGGATGCTCAGTCATCTATTGGATGGAACACAGGGCCCCCAATGGAGGAGCTAGAGTAAGTACCCAAGGAGCTAATGGGTCTGCAACCCTATAGAAGGAAGATCAATATGAACTAACCAGTACCCCTCCAGAGCTTGTGTCTCTAGTTATATATGTAGCAGAGGATGACCTTGTCGGCCCTCAATGGGAGGAGAGGCCCTTGGTCTTGCGAAGATTATATACCCCAATACAGAGGAATGCCAGGGCCAGGAAGCTGGAGTGGGTGGGTTGGGGAGCAGGGTGGGGGAAGGGTATAGGGGACTTTTGGGATAGCATTTGAAATGTAAATGAAAAAAATATCTAATTAAAAAATAATAAAATAACATGTAAGAAGTATATATAAAAATAATAGTTACATATAAATATGTAGTTTTTAAGGATGGAGTTGAACTAATACATACAAATTGCTTAGCTTATTGGTCGATCAATACCAAGTATTCAATAAATATTATCTTTTTGTTTTGTTTTGTTTTGTTTTGTTTTGTTTTGTTTTGTTTTGTTTTGTTTTGTTTGATCCAGGGTTTCTCTGTATAGCCCTGGCTGTCCTGGAACTCTCTCTGTAGACCAGGCTAGCCTCGAACTCAGAAATCTGCCTGCCTCTGCTTTCCAAGTGTTGGGATTAAAGGCATGTGCCACCACTGCCCCACAATAAGTATTATCTTGTCTTTTATTTTACCTTTCTTTGAAGAAACGAACCTCCCCAAGATCCACGGAGCTTGTCCAGCTTGATATGCACGAGGATGAAGTGTTTTTGGTTTATAGAGGACGGAATTGGGCACACCGGGTTCAGTATGCGAGTGCAAAGCCAAAGTACAGTGAGAAGAAGGAGTGGAAATTATTCACAGCAAGCATAGAACCTTCTAGGGCCATGACCACAGCAATCCCTCACTTCCAAAATAGAAAGGAAGAGGCGGTTACCAGGGGCACTTACACATGTTCACGAAGGAAAGAAGACATCAGGTAAGGAAGCAGTCACACAGCTTCGGGCCATCCTTCTTCACACAGCACCTGTTCAAAATGGCCCGCTCAGGGGTTATGAGTATTTGCTGCTCTTCAGAAGGACCAGCTTTGGTTGCTAGCACCTAAGTTGAGTGGCTCATAGCAGCCTATAATTCCAACTCCATAGGTTCTGATGCCCTCTTCTGGTCTTTGTGAGTACTGCTCTCATGTACAGATCCCCTCATGTAGGCTCATATACAGGAACATAACATCAAACAAAAGAACAATTTCCTAACAGATTTCCCATGAGTTAAAGAGGCATTTTTTTCTCCTCTAAGTTGAGGAACTTGACATCATAAACACCTGCCTATCTGCCAACAAGGTGCTCAGTGTGCTTTCCACCGAGAGTGGAAAAGCCATCTTATTCTTTGTTTCTCTCTTCTGGAATAAGAGTGATTACACTGGATTCCTCTGTGTGATTCACACTCATTTTTTTGTTTTGTTTTGTTTTTTGTTTTTGTTTTTAAAAACAGGTTTTCTCTGTGTAGCCTCGGTTGTCCTGGAACTCACTCTGTAGACCAGGCTGGCCTTGAACTCAGAAATCTGCCTGCCTCTGCCTCCCGAATGTTGGGATTAAAGGCGTGAGCCACCACGTCCGGCGATTCACACTCATTTTATACAGCACGTCTTTCTATAGCAATGTCTCCCCAAGTAGGAATTTGGAAGTTTGCAATCTCCTAGACATTAGGGTTTAACTCCCTCTGGTTAAATTCAAGAGATGAGTTTCAGGAGATGAGAAGAGAGACCCAGGTGTGACGGTGTATACCTGTAGCATGCCATAGAAGATTTGTGTGAGTTCAGAAATTTGAGTTTGGCCTGGGAAATATGGCTAGGCCTTCTCCAACAACAACAACAACAACAACAACAACAACAACAACAAAATGGGGTTGGGCTTCCATTAAGACACTGCTTCTGAAAACCATTTGCTACTATCAGAATTAAACTCTAAAATGCTGAGACATGAGAATAATGAGGATCATGAGGATCTTAGTTTTGGACTACTCTTCCATGCCACAAAGAAACAGGAAATAAGGCTCCTGCTAATGTAATCTTGTCTGACTCTAGGAACTCCNCATCACCAAAGGAAGTCAGGACTGGAACTCAAGCAGGTCAGGAAGCAGGAGCTGATGCAGAGGCCATGGAGGGATGTTCTTTACTGGCTTGCTTCCCCTGGCTTGCTCAGCCTGCTCTCTTATAGAACCCAAGACTACCAGCCCAGAGATGGTCCCACCCACAAGGGGCCTTTCCCCCTTGATCACTAATTGAGAAAATACTTTACAGTTGGATCTCATGGAGGCATTTCTTCAACTGAAGCTCCTTTCTCTGTGATAACTTCAGCTGTGTCAAGTTGATACAAAACTAGCCAGTACAGACCCACAGTCCTACTTAAAATATCTTTAGTTTAACTTTATTAAATCAGAACAGAAAAGAAACACCAGAGAAATAGCTGCAGTGATGTGCATCTGTGTATAATGTTTGAATATGACAGTATGCATAGAAGTGTGTCTTGCTATTGATCAAAACAACTTAGATCTACACAGCTACAGTTGGCAGAAGGGTTTTGAATGATAAGCTAGTCAAAGGTAGGCACAGCCAACTACACTATTCCTGCCCTTTCTCTCCAAGCAATTAATATGCCTAACATTTGTTAATAAACAGTCCAAGCACCATCAGTGGTTGGGACAAAATGATTCATCAATTGTTAGCTTAACAACTCTGTCTTATAACTTGGTGTGGTACCTATTCTTGCTTATCAAGTTGAATAAATCTGGAATTAACTAAAACTTAAGTGGCTGGGAACACCCCTGAGGAATTCTTTTCTTGATTAAATCACTTGAAGTGGGAAGACCCACTTTTAAATCTGGATCTTCTGAGGTGGGAAGATGAACTTTAATACAGATCTTCTGAGATGGAAAGATTTACCTTTAATCTAGACCACATTTCTGCTTGTGGCCCATACAAAGAACATGAAAGAAGAAAATTTGATTTATTTTTCTACTTACTCTTGCTGGCAAGTCCATCCCTTTCCTGGCATTAGTACCTCCTTCTTCAGGATTATTCTGGCATATACTATAGACCAATGGATGCATCCAGCCTTGTGAACTGAACAACTACTGGATTCTTGTACCTTCTATTAGTAGACAACATGTAAACCATTCTATTAAACCATATATATGTATATATGATGTATATATGTATATATGATGTATATATGTATCCACATATCCTATATATATGAATATATATTTATTTTATAAGGTTTGTTCTTCTAGAGAACCATGAGTAATACACTTGGGATGCAGGTCAGGATCATCTGGTCGTCAGGATGACACCCAGTAATAACTGAGTGAGAATGGTCATTTTCTGGCTAAGATGGATCCTTATAAAGGATGATTGGTTAAAGCAGGTGGTTAAAAATCAGTTAATGTCCAATCACAAAAGAACTCACATAACATGTACTCACTGATAAGTGGATATTACCCCAGAAACCTAGATTATCCAAGATACAATTTGCTAAACACATGAAACTCAAGAAGAATGAAGATCAAAGTGTGGACACTTCGCCCCTTCTTAGAATTAGGAACAAAGCACACATTGAAGAAGTTACAGAGATCAAGTGTGGAGCTGAAACAAAAGGATGGACCAGCCAGTGACTGCTGCAGCCGGGGATCCATCCCATAATCAGCCACCAAACACAGACACTATTGCATACGCCAGCAAGATATTGCTGAAGGAGCCCTGATATAGCTGTCTTGTGTGAGGCTATACCAGTGCCTAGCAAACACAGAAGTGGATGTTCACAGTCAGCTATTAGATGGATCACAGGGTTCCCAAGGAAGTAGCTAGAGAAAGTACCCATGGAGCTGAAGGGGTCTTCAACCCTATAGGTGGAAGAATAACATGAACTAACTAGTACCCCCAGAGCTCATGTCTCTAGCTGCATATATAGCAGAAGATGGTCTAGTTGGCCATCATTGGGAAGAGAGGCCCCTTGATCATGCAAACTTTATATGCCCCAGTACAGGGGAACGCCAGGGCCAAGATGTGGGAGTGGGTGGGTAGGGGAGCAGGGCGTGGGATGGGGGAGGGTTTAGGGGACTTTCGGGATAAAATTTGAAATGTAAATGACGAAAATATCTAATAAAAATTGGAAAAAAATCAGGTAATGTACATTTGTGGAAATTTAGAAATTATTGACAAAGAAACAATGTGTACTGTCAACTACATGAATAATTTGTTATATTTCTTTTGTTTAAAATATTTATTTAAAATTTTTTTTAGATAGATTGGTAGAGAGTGGGTGTGCAGTTGCCTGCAGAGGCCAGAAGACAATTTCAGATCCTCTGGAGATGGACTTATAACAAGTTATGAGTTACCCCACATAGGTGTTCAGAACTTGGTTTTTTTTGTTTTGTTTTGTTTTGTTTTGTTTTGTTTTGTTTTGGTTTGTTTTGGTTTGGTTTGGTTTGGTTTTTTGAGACAGGATTTCTCTGTATAGCTCTGTATAGCTCTGGCTGTCCTGGAACTTTGTAGACCAGGCTGGCCTCAAACTCAGAAATCCATCTGCCTCTGCCTCCCGAGTGCTGGGATTAAAGGCGTGTGCCACCACGCCCGGCTCGGGTCTTTTTTGAAGAGCATCAAATGTTCTTAATTGCTGGGCATCTCTCTGGATTCATACTTCTTTTGTCCTAAAGAATATGTTTTATGTGTTACTGGGGAATGAAGCCAGCCCCTTGTGCATGCTGGGTAAGTGCTCTACCACTGAACTACATCCTTATTCCCCACCCACCCCACCACGTTTTCTTTATATAATTGTATCTATAGGCTTTCAGATATGTCCTCCAAGAAATTAAATGCTCTTGAAACTCACAGTAACAATTTAAGAAATTGAAGCAAAGCAGGTCACACACTCTTCAGTACAGGGAGAACTCTTTCTTAGCTTTGTCAAATAATTTGATCTCCTGCTGTATGACTGGAGAATGCACAGAATTCTCAATGACTCCATTAATGTTAAGAGAGGACATAAGAAAGGAACAGTTGGAGTTCTAACAAATGTTCTGGGAGTGAAAGAGCATTAAGAGCAGAATGAAAGGTTCATCAGGTCAGGTCTTGTCATTGGATGAGCAAGAGAAAGAAATAGGGATCAGATGTGGGACTGGGTTGATTGCTTTTTGACGATAGAGAATGATAGACAAAGCTGAGAAAAGGAAGGGTGTTAGGGAGAGTGGAACCATCCAGACCATGATAATCACATGATAATCACAGACAGATCAGAAGAGGAAGGGAGGTAGGGAGGGTAGTACCATAAAGGCCATGATGATCACATGATAATCACAGACAGGTCAGAAGAGGAAGGGAGGTAGGGAGGGTGATACCATAAAGGCCATGACAATCACAGACATGTGAGTGTGACGGCTCCTTATTTCACAACAACTATTTTGATTGATGTTCCCTTTCATATAAGTTTATAGGCTATTAAAATTTCAAGGCAGCCTGGATAGAGATTATCCCTTTACCATTAAGGATTATAGCTCCTCAGAAGATTTTTGTGTTTGAAAAGTACAGCAGCAAACACTGGCAGCAGGAAAGACATTAAAAGAAGCCTCACCAAGTAGGGCAGAAAGTTCATTCTCTGGTGTTCAGAATGTGATAGCAGCAACCTGTGGGGATTGCCTAGAGCTATGAGATGGAACATTAGTCTCGGTCCTGTAAGTAAGAGATAAAAGATGACAGTCTTTATTAGAATCATCCTTCCCCCTTGCTGTTTTTTTGACTGGTTGCTGATACAGAGAAAGGAAACCTGTAGGGTAAGATGAAAAGCGAGTGCCTGATAGGGAGGACTTCCGCTGTGTGTGCAGTGTCATAGCCATGTTTGCTTTTGAGAGTCCCATGTTTAATAATGTAGAACAACATAGAACTTTAAATAGGAAGGGAAGAACTGGAGATGAAAACCCAAGAGTAAAAAGAATTATATCCTGCTGTGAGTTTGCTGGCATAGTTATAACTTTGAATAGGCACCCATGACCTATCACCATGACCTATCACCTATCACCTTATTTTAAAACATTATAACACATTCATAGAAAGAAAAATACTTGTTGATCTTATATCAGGTCAGAGAATTCAATTTAGGATACATAAACCTTTTTTTAAAAAAAATAGCCTTTATTTCTTTATTTACTTGTTTATTTAATGTTTTGTCCGCATGTGTATCTGCACACCAGAAGAGGGCATCAGATCCAAGGGGACTGCAGTTATAGACAGTTATGAGCCATCATGAGGGAGCTGGCAATTCAACTCAGGACCTTCTGCAGTTGGAGCCAATGCTCTTAACTGCTGAGACATCTTTCTAGCTCCCATGAAGACTTCTAAAAATCATTAATGGCAAGCAGACTCAATTTTAACAAGGACAGATGATTTGAATATTTAGATGAATGGCTTTCAGAAAAATCTATATAAATTGCCAAAAACCACAAGGAAAGATGATTAAACATGATTTTAGGAAGACATCGCAGCTACAATGAGATGCCTATTTGTGACTAGTAGGATGGTTAGAATGTTAAAACTGTGGGTGATAACAAGAACTGGAGAGGTTGCTCAGGACTGAAGTCCTTCACACATTGCCAAGGTACTTATAATAAGTACACTACTTAGGAAATCAGTTTATCACTTGGTCAAGATGTGAAATAACAATTCCACTTCTAGGCTTATGCCCCAAAAGAAGTACAAACTGTCACATAAATAATTGTATACAGATATTCATAACAGCACTGCATAATAGCACTCCAATAGAAGAATGCATATGACCTGCAATAGATGAGTGGGCAGATGCAAGAATGTTCTTATTGGAATGAAGTATTACTGGGCCATAGACAGGAATAAAATTCAAATCCACACTACAGTGTGGATGAACCTCGAGAGCATTAAGTGAATACCAGTTCTTTGAATGTCATATTTCATGGTTGAGCCTATGGTTTCTTTGGCAGGTAATGAAAATGTTCTAAAATAAAACACTGCTCATGCTTGAACTTTAGGAATGTTCTCAGAACCAGGAAGCATACAATCAATAATTATAGATTTTGTATAGATTGTATTCTGAGAGGAAAATGAGGATACTTACACTTAAGAGTATAAACCGTTTTCTGAGAAGTAATGCCAAATGAATGTTTGGTGTCTTGTATTAGCTACGCTTTGTTTTTTTAATCTTGACAACAACTATACTACTATTGTTTGCTTGGATGAATATAATCCGACCAACCTAATCCTCATTTTTATTCATTTTTTATTTTCCTAAAATTTGGAAGGACGGTGGGACTTTGTCAAGATGAAGGAAACACAATATTTGTAAATTTTAGTTACCATTATTCTTTTGGTTCTCTGATAAATGTCCAACATTTTTCAGAATATACAGTTTTAGGATGATTCACTATTTTGGTCTCATGGGATGGTGTAGCAGATAAAGGCACCTTCCACGAAGCCCGACCACCTGACTTGATCCTTAGGACCTACATGGTAGAAGGAAAGAAAATATACTCCCTAGAGGAAGAGGAAGAATGTTAGCGAGAAAAAAAATGGCCTTATTTCTTTCATAGAACGTTCTACACATTTAACCCTGAATCATCATTCATGTATATTTTCACTTATGTCAAACTGTCAAATTATTTCTATTTCACTTCAAGTAACCTTTCATCAGAGATGTTCTTTTTAATGTTGATAGAGGTTTCAAATTTATTTTAAAAACTGATGTATGTATGTATGCATGCATGTGTTTCTGTGTCTCTGTCTGTCTCTCTCCATATTTCCATCTCTCCATCTCTGTCTGTCTCTCTGTGTCTCTGTCTGTCTCTGACTCTGTCTCTCTGTGTCTCTTTCTCTGTCTCTGTCTCTCTCTCTCTGGCTCTCTCTGTATATACAATGAGAGGGCATGCACAAATGCCAGAAGAGGGAATCCAGTGGCCTCCTTCACCATTCTTCTAGTTTCTCTATAGCAGGGTTTAGCCTTGAATGTTGGGCTCCTGCTTGGTGAGCCCAGAAGCCAGAATGACCCAGAGATTCTTCTGTCTCCACCCTCTTGAGGTTTGGGCTACATATGTTTGCAGGGGATGTTTTCATGTTACATGGGTGCTGGAATCCAGAATCCAGTCTTCTTGATGATGGAGCAAGTGTTGTTACCTTCAAACTCACTGCTCCTCTAATCATTATTGAATGAAAAAGAATCATCACCTCTCTTTACAAGATGTTTAGATCTTAGTCCCAGCTCTGTGGCCATTACCTCATGTAGCAAAGACTTTTCAAATGTACTCAGATTGGCCATTGTGTGTTAACCATATTCCCATTACTATAACAAATATATGTTATTCTCAACTTACAAAGAAAATGTAGTTAGGGCCTGGCAAAATGGCTCGGTGGTTAAGAGCGCTGACTGCTCTTCTAGAGGATTCAGGTTCAATTTCCAGTATTTATATGGTGTTTGTAACTTCAATTCCAGGAGCACTGACTCTTCAGGCTCATTCATGTGTATTAATGCAGAGATTTACATGCAGGTAAAACACCCATACACATACAAGTAAATAAGTTTCAAATTAATAGTTTTAAGGAAAAAAGGATTTACCTTTGGCTTATGGATTTAGAGGCTTAAGTATATGATTGCTTGGCCCCAATTTTTTGTTTGTTTGTTTGTTTACAGCAGAATTATCTATTCATCTCATGGTTTAGAAATGAAAGCAATCGGGCAAAGGGTAGAGCTCAGGGGTAGAGCACTTTCACACCATGTGAAAGTTTCTGGGTTTGGTATCCCATGAAGATTTATAAATTGAAGAAGTTAAATGGATGGATGAAGGAGATTCAGGGTCCCACTGTCTCCAGTAACAGCCTAGACCAGTGACCCGAATTCACACTTCCTCTATTCTCTGTCTCCTAAAGATGCCACTCTGAGGACCAAATTTTTAACACATGGGGGCACTAAAGATCCAAGCTACAATGTGGGTTTTAAGATGGACAGATTATCTTGATAATGTGCATGGGGCTGTAGTAATGTCAAAGGGGTTTACAAAAGGACAGGACATGAGTCAGTGGTAGAGAATTGCCTAGCATTCATATAGCTCTGGGTTGCAATCTCAACACCCCCCAAAACCAAGCAAGGAATCAAGCAGACAGGCAGGCAAGCAGGCAGGCAGGCAGGCGGGCGGGCGGGCGGGCGGGCAGGCGGGCAGGCGGGCAGGCGGGCAGGCGGGCAGGCGGGCAGGCGGGCAGGCGGGCAGGCGGGCAGGCATGCAGGCAGGCAAGGAAGCAAGCAATCAAGCAAGCCAAGGAGCAAACAAACAAACAAGCAGCCAGTCAGTCAGTCAGTCAATCAATCAATCAGTCAGCCAGTCAGTTAGTCATTCAATCAGTCAGTCAGTCAATCAATCAATCAATCAATCAATCAATCATCAACCAACTAAACAATGAGCCAAGCAACAAAGCAGTCAAGCAAACGACCAGGCAGGCAAGCAACCAACCAACTGGCCAAGCAACTAACACCTACCACAGGAGGCAGCAGAACATGAGGAGATGGAGGCAAAGGTCAGAGTGAGGTGGGGACGAAGAACTGAAGAATGCAGGGAGAATCTAAAAACTAGAAGTTGGGAAGTACATTCTGTTTCAGACCTTCCATGAGAAGCAGAGCTCTACTGACTGATTTTAGACTCTATCAACAGAGTAACTGTTGTCTTTAGACATTGATTTGTGTTAATTTGCTTCATCAGCAAGAAGCAGCATATGCAATTATGGTAGAATGGGCTTCATGTGGTTCTAATGATTCATAATTTCCCAACCAATTTTGTTTCCCAAGAGCAAACTTTCTGAAATAGCAACTGAACCAAGGGTCTTCGTGGACTGAACTTTGGTCCACAGGTGTAGAGCAAGACCAACTCCCGTTACCTGATAATCAAGGTGGCCCTGCATTGTGACATTATCATCCTTTCCTCTCCATAGAGAAGGCTCACCCCTGAAGAGCATCACAGAGAGCTCTGCTTTGCACCAGAGTGAAAATGTATTATTTTCTCAAGTATCATGACTTGGGAGACAAACAGCAAGACAAACATGAACAAAATGTATGGAAACAAAACTTTTCAGTCTGAAGAATGTGGGATGGGAATAGGTAAAATCTTCAGTTTTGGAAAATCTGGACTCTATTGGCATACATATAGTATAGCAACTCATAACTTATGATTTCCAAGTTGATGGTAATTACATAATCAAGGCAGAGGGCAGAACTTGGCATTTTCCTCCTTGATTAATTATCACACTAACCAGCGTCTGGTTAGGATATCAGCAGTATTTTGATTGTATCTCTTGAAGTTATCTGGAGTCCCAACAGATGGGAGCCCAGCAGCAGTTGCAAGGAATGGCCATGGAGAAGGGCTTAAAAACACAAGCCAACAATGGCTAACTTCCCAACCGTGGAAAGCCTCAAGCTTCCTAACATTCCAATGTTACTGGAGGTAAAAGAAATTGTGGGGCTACTCTTTCCTGAAAGTCTTTAACCCAGTGGGCAGATAGACTAGGTTAGCCTACATAAGCCCATAGGCTGTGATGATCCAGTTCACAATGTTCAATTAAGCTTAATCTGACACATATGGGCTGGTGTAGGCCTTTGCTTAATAGACTGCATGGTGATTATGGAAATGGCTATTAGTTCACACAAATGACTATAATTGGTATTATTTGCACAATGAGCCATTTTAAAACAGTTGGCTCCTCTTTTCATTTTCGGAGTCCTCCTGTGTTTGTAATCAGAATGAAAATCACTACTTTCTCCCCCTTTACTATTTGAGTCTCCAGAGAGCTTTTCTTTGGAAAGGTGATGGTGTAGAGGTCCCCAACATGTCCTCTGCATCCTCACCCAAGGGTCTAGACTCCTCCCTAGCACTGGCATTTTTAATTTTGGTCTCTTCCTGGGATGTTGCCTGTTCACTGCACTGACTGTTTTGGGCAATGGAGTTTTATGTGTAAAGGCTTTGGTGAGTCCACTATGAGCATGGGTAGACCAGGGTGTCAGAGGAAGCTAAGCATTAAGGACAGTATGTTTTATGTTGGGCTTCTCCCAACTATTATAAATAATGTTTTTGATATTAACTTGTTATATTTTTAACATTTATTCTCTGTCTCTGTCTCTCTCTGTCTGTCTCTGTCTCTGTCTCATGTGTGTGTGTGTGTGTGTGTGTGTGTGTGTGTGTGTGTGTGTGTGTGTGCACATGTGCCAAGGGGGAGAGAATGGAGGTGAGAGGAAAATTCCAGCAGCTGATTTTCTCCTTTCATTATGTAAGTTCTGGGTTTGAAAGATGACCCATTTTATTTTTTGACCTTGAGTGGTATCCCATTATGAGAATATAGCATAATGGTTTTAGACATTCTTCTTTAATGAACAATGTAGTTATTTCCAGTTTGACCTATTGTGTATGTATTAAGCATGGATTAGTATTTCGGGAAGAGTCTCAGAGAACATACTCATTTGCTTCTTTGGGGGAAGGAATAAGATTCCTGAGTGTTAGAACAACTCTTGTCTAATTTTATTATTAGCAGTCACATGGATTTATATCATCTTATCATCCCATCACTAATGTTTGGCCATCTCCTTCAAGAGCTTTCATTTTACATGTCTCATAAAGGCTTGTGTGTCAAAGGTTTTACCTCAGCGTGGAGCTGCAGGAAAACAAAGGGGTCTCTAAGAGGTGGGGTTCTGTGGAGGACTTCAGGTCATAGGAATGTATTCTTGGGTATATTTTGGGACACTGGCCTCTTCTTTTATTTTCTTTTTCTCCTTGTCTATGATTAGAGTTATGTGATGTGCTACCATAATGGTATGCTGCCTTGCTATGGGCCCCAAAGACATTGCCACCACAATATGAACTGTATGCTATAAAACAGTGAGACACAGTAAACTTTCATTATGAGTTTTTTCTCTCATTATAACTTGTTATAGTAACGAAAATATATACCAGACTCTCCAACATCTGTTAGGTGTGCAGCAAAACTAAAGACTAACTTAGGGAGAAAGAAATCTCAATACTACAGAGGTTTACATTCCACAAAGCAGTATTTGTCTCCATTTTTAAATTAATCATTTTATTCATTTACATTTCAAATGATATCCCACTTCTGGATTTCCCCTCCACAAATCCCACGTTCCACCCCCATACCTCTTTGCCTCTATGAAGGTGCTCCTCCACCCACTCACCCCCTCTAGACTCACTGCTCTAGCATCCCCTCTACACTGGGGCATCAAGCCTCCACAGGACCAAGGGTTCCCCTCCCACTGATGCCAGATAAGGACATCGTCTGCTACATATGCTGCTGGAGCCATGGCTCCCTCCATGTGTACTCTTTGGTCGGTGGTTTACTCCCTGGGAGCTCTGGGTAGTCAGATTAGTTGATATTGTTCTTCCTATAGGATTGCAAACCCCTTCAGCTCCTTCAGTCCTTCCGCTAGCTCTTCCATTGGTGTCTGATGGAGTATCTGCATCTGTATTAGTCAAGGTGCTGGCAGTGCCTCTCGGACAGCCATATCAGGCTCCTGTCAGCAAGAGCTTCTTGGCATCAGCAATAGTGTCAGGGTTTGGTGTCTGCAGATGGGATGGAGCCCTAGGCGGGGCAGTCTCTGGATGTCCTTCCCTTCAGTCTCTGCTCCATTTTTTTTTTTTTTTTGTCCCTGCATTTCCTTTAGACGGGAACAATTTGTAAGATGGGTGAGTGGCCCCATCCCTCAACTGGGGGCTGTGCCTATCTACTGGAGGTGGTCTCTACAGGTTTTATCTCCCATTTGTTGAGTAGTTTGGCTAATGTCATCCCCATTGGGTCCTGGAAACTTGTCGCTTTGCTGGAGTCTGGAACCTTCTAGTGGCTACCTCCAGTTCCCCACCCCACAGTGCTACATATTTCTATTCAATTTCCTGACCCTCTGTACTTTTCTCCTATACCTTCCCATACCTGA
Organism: Mus minutoides; assembly: GCA_902729485.2. NCBI lineage: Eukaryota > Metazoa > Chordata > Mammalia > Rodentia > Muridae > Mus > Mus minutoides. The sequence goes on along the minus strand of LR752096.1, from coordinate 89,276 downwards.
TTCTGTCCCCTTTTCCCCTACCCCTTCTCACTCCTTCCTAGCCCACTCCCTCCCTCTACCTCCTGTGATTATTTTGTTCCCCCTTCTATGTAGGATTGAAGCATCTATATTTTAGTCTTCCTTGTTCTTAAGCTTATGTCTCCATTTTTAAGTTTTGTTTATATCAGCATTTGTTTTCCTTTTAGAGCCTTTATGTAGTTTTAAAATTAAATTTATCCAAAAGCATTTTATGTTATTTGATACTATTATACATAGTGGGTTTCTAAAATTTAATTTTCAATTGTTTCTGATATAGAAAAATGCAATTGATTTTTTGTTAGTTGACCTTGTATCTAACAGTCACATTAAATTGAATAAGTTCTAGCAGTTTGTTGAATCCTTTGGTTATCTAAGCACAAAACAAGTTTATCTGTGAATGAGCATTTTAATTTTTCTTTCTAGTTGTTACTGTGTATGTATGTATGTTTGTATGTATGTATGTATGTATGTATGTATGTATGTATATATCTATTTATCTCTCTCTAACTCCTATTTTAATGTCATACTGTATTGGACTAGACTTGGTAAGAGTGGGCATCATTACATTGTTTTTATATTCTCGTCTTAGAGAGAGAGCATATAATAGTCCAACATTAGGAATGACAGTAACCAAATGTGTTTTACAGTCAGATTTTATCTAACTGAAAAAATACTTATTCTTCCAGGCTGGTTAATGGCTTAATCCATGGGCTGGTGTTTCCTTTTCTCAAAGGATTTCCTTCACGTTCTGAGTTCATTGCATGTTCTAATCTTGTCTTTTGTTAATGTGGTGAATTGCAGTGTCTTAGTTTGTTTGTGAACATACAGCAGGTTGCCCACAGCTAATATGTATAAACAAGGACTTCTTCTCACTCAAGTTCTACTTACCCATAGCTGCTAATTCCCTTAGTGTCTGTGGCTCACTTTCAGTTTCTTTGGGAGAAATCTTAGCTAATTTGAGTAGTTTATTTGAAGTAGTTAGATATCACTCAGTTATGGCAACACATTGTGGGAACACACAGTGTGTGATGTTGCTGTTGTGTGAGCACCATAGGGTGCCCATACACAGATCAGAATGGTACAATATCATGAAGTGATGTAATCTTATGGGGCCAGCATTATATATGTGCTGTGCTGCTGGCTAAAACATATAATATTGAGTATATACTATATAATTTTCTTTTCTCTGTCTCTGTGTCTCTGTCTCTGTCTCTTTCTGTCTCTCTCAGTCTCTCTATCTCTTCCTATGTCTTCCTCTGTCTCTCTGTTTCTCTATCTCTGTCTCTGTCTGTCCCTGTCTCTGTCTTTCTCTGTCTCTTTCTGTCTCTCTCTCTCTGTCTCTCTATCTCTTCCTGCCTATGTCTCTCTCTGTCTCTCTGTTTCTCTATCTCTGTCTGTCCCTTTCCCTGTCTCTCTCTGTCTCTTTGCCTCTGCCCCATCTCTGTCTCTCTCTGTCGATGTCTCTCTCTGTCTCTCTCCTTTATTCTTTAAAGTCTCTCACTAAACGTGGAGCTCATCAGTTGTCAGGACAGGTTGGCCAGCAAGCTTGAAGGAGCCTGTTTCTGTCTCCCTTCTACTGGGATTGTAGGCATGTGCCATTGAGCGTGGTGATTTATGGAGGTCCTGTGGCTCTGGGCTTACACCCTCATGATTACACTTCTAGTTCTTTATTGATTGAGCCATCTTCTCAGCCATGCAGAAGTTGCCCTACATATTGCTTCCCCGGTATCCCACAGATTTGCATGTATCACATTTTACTATCCCTGGGTTCAGAGCAGTTTCTGTTTTCCCCTGTGATTTCTTCGTGTTTCCAATGAGCATGCTATATGATTTTTTAAAAAATTATTCATGGAATTTTCTAGTGATGTCATTGATTTTTGGGTTTGATTTTTCTGTAATCTACTCCATGGGCACAATTCAGATTCTTTCAAGGTAAAGAACTAGTTCTCTAATAATAGGTGTCATAGCCATTTATTATACATAAAAGGATGCTCCTGTTTTTGCTAACTTTAAAAAACAGTCACAGATGAGTGTGTTGAGTGTTAGAGCTGTACCAGTTTTACAGAGTGTATGTAGGATTGGACTGCATCCCCAACATGTCCTTGAGGTTTGGTTGTCAGCTGATCATCCTCTTGGAAGGTGGTGAAGCATCAGGAGGCAGAGCCTAGCTGAGGAAACTAGATTACTAAGGGTGCTCTTCAGGGGGTAATCACATCTCTAGATCATCCCTCCCTTTCTTCTTCTCTTTTTGCTTCCTCACCATGATAAAGGTACAGCCTCACTCTGCTCTGTATTCCCTACTGTGATGTTCTCCCTCCCCTCAGGCCCCTGAGCAGCAGAGCAAGCTGAGCGTCAGCTAAACCCTCTGAACCTGTGAGGCAGTTTCTTCCTTCAAGTGGAGTCTCTCAGATATTGTGTTATAGAGATGGAAAGCTGACTAACACAAGGTAATTTTGAACACTGCAGTCTAAAGAAGATATCTTATGTATTCTGGGATAGAGCCAGGCAAGAAAAAAATGTGACAAGATGGACTTATGGTACCTGAGCACAGGTAATCAGCTTTGTGGCAGAATGCAGGTTAAAATAATTGGGTTATTTTAGTTAAGATCTAGTCAGAGTAGAGCTTAGCTATCTGGCTGAAGTATTTGTAAATACATTTTGAGTATGAGTCTTACTTCTGGAAATGTGGGTGTGGAGGAAGAACCAGGGCTTAACTGAAACAAAATGGCACCCACGGTGGGACACAAACCCATGGTCCTGAGATTAAGAATCTCATGCTCTACCAACTGAACAATGGTGCTTCAGGGGTGGAATTCTCACTGGCCATTCTGTTCTTGCCACATTTTTTCCCCTCACACCTCCCATGCCTGGCTCTATCCCAGAGTTCTTTCCCCTTCCAGACATGCCACCTTCTATTTCCCACCTAAGCCATCGTCCGTAGGCTTTTTAATTGACAGATGCATCCATACAATATGTAAGATATTCTCTCTACAGTGCAGAGAGCTTATGTAGTAACTACACAGTTGTTGTTGTTTTTTTAAACAGAATGGACCATATTTAGAGAGAGGTTGAGCTTTAGAGGGCTGTGCCAGTGAACACACTCTAAGTTCCCTTCCTTGTGCAAGGTTTTGAGCAAAAATGCAGAGGAATAAACACCGAAAAACATTTGTAAGACTGTAAGGTTGCTAGGATGTAGGTAGAAGGTATGCATCTTTGGCTGTGTGCAGACTAGGCAAAGGACAAAGGAAGAAATGAGTTTCTTTTTTGACGAATTGACTGTGGTGATAGGGATAGTGTGGTGAGGGGGAAACAATCTAAGCATCCCATGATTTCTGCCCGAGGAAGCAAAGAGGTGAGAGGGTCAGTGTAGGAGTGCTTTCTCTGGGCATAATAGGAGTGAACACTTGAATAAGAATCACCTCTTGATGAAAATGAAGCAAAAGTGTGTGACCGTTTGGAAAGAAGGGATTTAAAAATAGAAAGAGAGACTGTGTGAAAGGGGGGAGAGGAAGGATGAAGAAAGTGAAGCCTACACAAGAGGAAGAACATAACCAAAGGAGAATGTTGGAGACATGAATAAATAAAAAACAGTTTCCCATCCATCACAGCCTTGTCTGGGCTTATTTTCAGTGCCTGAGGAGGAATTGTCAGGGGGACTTTGTGGTACATCTGTCAAAACTGTCAAGTTTGTCTTTTGGATAGCAAACATCCGTACTTTATCTTAAAAATAAAGTTAATGCTCTTCCATAAAAAAATGAGCCAAGCACTAAGAAAGCTAAGAAAGAAAAATATATATCTCTAAAGACTGTTACTGCCTTTCAAATGTTAGTCTAGTTTCTTTAGATATTTTCTGTATGTTAGTCTGTATTGTAAGAGGGCCATATACTAAAAACAGCATATACTAATCACTTTCAAAACATTGCTTCTTTATTTTAAAAACATGCATCTTGAGACAGGGGAGCTTACAGAGTGGGTAATGTTCTTGTGAAAAAATTTGGGTTTGATTTAAAAAGCAAACCGACCAACCAACAGGCATAGTTGTATGCACCTCTAACTTTGCACTGAGAAGCAGACACAGGGAAGTGAAGTCCCAGTGGCTCACTGGCCAGCCAGCCTAGCCTCAAGTTTTTTGAAAGACTATTTTAAAAGGTGGGCGAAGAGTAGATGAGAAAGACACCAAACATTGACTCCCCCTCTCACCCATACATAGAGAGGGAGAGGGAGAGGGAGGGGGAGGGGGAGGGGGAGGGGGAGAGGGAGGGAGAGGGAGAGAGATCTTCATCTCAACATAACATCAATAAATATAGAAGATATATTTAAATAGAAAGGGAAAGTGAAGATTGCTAATAATTCCTTCAGAACTTTATGTTTTCTTGAAGACTAATTTACTTATGGTTTTATAACCTGGTACCTCATGTTTGGTGAGCTATTTTGTTTGATTTTTTTAAGATTTATTTTTATTTTATATGTAAGGGTGTTTTTCCTGTGTAAATTTAAGTGTACCATGTGTGTGCAATGCTCAAGGAGGCCAGAAAAGGGTATTAGATTCCAGGAGACTGACATTAACAGAGTCCCTTAGAGCAACAAGTGCTATTTTTTTATTGGTTATTTCCTTTATTTATATTTCAAATGCTATCCCCTTTCCTGGTTTCCCTCCCTCCCGGAAACACCCTATCACATCCTCTCTCCCCTGCTTCTATGAGGGTGTTCCTCCACCCACCCACACACTCCCACCACATCCTGTGCTACATATATAGTTGGAACCATGTGTACTCCTTTGTTGATGGCTTAGTCCCTGGGAGCTCTTGGGGGTCTGCTTGGTTGATATTGTTGTTCTTCCTATGGGATTGCAAACCCCTTCTACTCCTTCAGTGCTTTCTTTAACTCCTATATTAGGGACCCAACATTCAGTCCAGTGGTTGGCAGTGAGAATCCACGCCTGTATTTGTGAGGCTCTGGAAGGACCTCTCAGGAGACAGCAATATCAGGCTCTTTTCAGCATGTACTTCTTGACATTCAAAATAGTGTCTGGGTTTGGTGTCTGTGTATGGGATAGATCCCCAGGTAGGACAGTCTCTGGGTGGCCTTTCCTTCAGTCTCTGACCAACATTTAATCTCCGCTTTTGCTCCTGTGAGTATTTTGATTTCCTCCTAAGAAGGATGGACGCACCCCGCTTTAGTCTTCCTTCTTACTGAGCTTCATGTGGTCTGTGAATTGTACCTCCACATAAAGCCAGATATACTGAAACTTGTAGAGGAGAAAGTGGGGAAGAGTCTTGAGCACATGGGCAGAGGGGAAAGTTTCTGAACAGAACAACCGTGTCTTATATTCTAAGATCAATAATAGACAAATGGGACCAAATATAATTGCAAAGCTTCTATAAGGCAAAGGACACTGTCAATAGGACAAAAAGACAACCAACAGATTGGGAAAAGATCTTTACCAATCCTACATCTGGTAGAGGGCTAATATCAAATATATACAAAGAACACAAGAAGTTAGACTCCAGAGAATCAAATAACCCTATTTCAAAATGAGGTACAGAGCTAAACAAAGAATTCTCTACTGAAGAAAACTGAATGGCTAAGAAGCACACAAAGAAATGTTCAATCTTGGGCACGAACTTGGCAGAGGGTCCCAAGGTCCCCAGAGGACTCTCCATGCTTCAGGTACCCTAGCAAACCCAGGATCTTGAGATCACTGGTGAGTGGAATGCAACATCTGTTCAAAAAACCCAGAGGGTATTGTGCTAGCAGGAACAGGGACAAAGGACAAAGGCAGGCCCTAGCACACCCAGAATCTTGGGATCACTGAGACCAGTCTATGCAGGAGAGCACATGGGTGGCAGAAGCAACAAAGCTTCTTGGACAGGGTCCCTTAAGGCCTTCATCTTCCTTCAGGAGGCAGAGCTGAGACACAGTCCCTGGGGCACCTTCCCTGCCAGAGGAGAGTCAGCCTCCAGGGAGGGCTCTGACCTCAGGACTCAGAAGGTGGATCTGAGCTCCAGACTTCTGTGCACCTTTCCTGCAAGAGGAGAGCTTGCCTGTAGAGAGTGCTCTGACCATGGGGACTCAGGAGAGAGTTGGCCACCCAGGAGTGCTGACAGAGGCTAAAGAATCACAGGAGGAACAAGCTCCAGCCAGAGACCAGTAGAACATCTAAAACCAGAGATTACCAGATGGCGAAAGGCAAATGTAAGAATCTTACTAACAGAAACCAAGACCACTCAGCATCATCAGAACCCAGTTCACTCACCAGAATGAGTCCTGGATAACCCAACACACCCAAAAAGCAAGATTCGGATTTAAAATCAAATCTCAAGATGCTGGTAGAGAATCTTAAGAAGGGCATTAATATTCACTTAAAGAAATACAGAACACTACTAAACAGGTAGAATTCTTTAAAGAATAACAGGAAAACACTGCTAAACAGGTAGAAGCCCTTAAAGAGGAAACACAGAAATCCCTTAAAAAATTACAGGAAAATACAGCAAAACAGGTGATGGAATTGAATAAAACCATACCAGATCTAAAAAGGGAAGTAGAAACAATGGAAAAAAACCCCAAGCCGGGTATGGTGGCACACGCCTTTAATCCCAGCACTTGGGAGGCAGAGGCAGGTGGATTTCTGAGTTCGAGGTCAGCCTGGTCTACAGAGTGAGTTCCAGGACAGCCAAGGCTATACAGAGAAACCCTGTCTCGAAAAACCAACCAACCAACCAACCAACCAACCAACCAACCAACCAACCAAACAACCAAACAAACAAACAAAAAACCCAAAAAACCCAAAGGGAGACAACTCTGGAGATGGAAATGCTAAAAAAGAAATCAGAAACCATACATATGAGCATTAGCAACAGAATACAAGAGATGGAAGAGAGAATCTCAGGTGCAGAGGGCTAATATCAAATATATACAAAGAACACAAGAAGTTAGACTAAGAAGAAGATTCCATAGAGAACATGGACACAACAAAGAAAATGCAAAATGCAAAAATATCCTAACCACAAACACCCAGGAAATGCAGGACACAATGAGAAGACCAAACCTAAGGAGAATAGGTAAGATAAGAAGGAAGATTTTCAACTTAAAGGGCCAGTAAATATATTCAAAAAAATTATAGAAGAAAACTTCGCTAACCTAAAGAAAGAGGTGCCCATGAAAATACAAGAAGTCTACAGAACTCCAAATAGACTGGGCCAGAAAAGAAATTCCTCCAACACATAATAATCAGAACAACAAATCCACTAAATAAAGATAGAATATTAAAAGCAGTAAGGAAAAAAGGTCAAGTAACATAAAAGCAGACCTATTAGAATTACACCAGACTTCTCATCAGAGATTATGAAAGCCAGAAGTTTCTGGAGAGATGTTATACAGATCCTAAGGGAACACAAATGCCAGCCCAGACTACTATACTCATCAAACTCTCAATTACCATAGATGGAGAAACCAAAGTATTCCATGACAAAACCAAATTCACACAATATCTTTCCATGAATCCAGCCCTTCAAAGGATATTGAAGGGAAAACCTAAAAGAAGACAGCCTTAAGAACAGAATCCCAACTCTAACAACAAAAATAACAGAAAGCAACAATTACTTTTACTTAATATCTCTTTATATCAATGGAGTCAATTCCCAAATAAAAAGACATAGACTAACAGACTGGGTACATAAACAGGACCAAATTTTTTGCTGCTTACAAGAAACCGACCTCAGGAAAACAAACAGACACTACCTCAGAGTAAAAGGATGGAAAACAGTTTTCCAAGCAAATGGTCCCAAGAAACAAGCTGGTATAGCCATTCTAATATCAAATAAAATCAACTTACAACCCAAAGTTATCAAAAAAGACAAGGAGGGGCACTTCATACTCATCAAAGGTAAAATCTTGCAAGATGAACTCTCAATACTAAATATCAATGCTCCAAATTCAAGGATATCCACATTCATTAAAGAAACTATAGTAATGCTCCAACCACACATTGCACCTCACACAACAATAGTGGGAGACTTCAACACCCCACTCTCATTCATGGGCAGATCCTGGAAACAGAAACTAAACAGAGACACATTGAAGCTAACAGAAGTTATGAAACAAATGGATTTAACAGACATCTACAAAACATTTTATTCTAAAACAAAAGGATATACCTTCTCAGCACCTCATGGTACCTTCTCCAAAATTGACCATATAATTGGTCACAAAACAGGCCTCAACAGATACAAAAATATTGAAATTACCCCATGCATCCTATCAGATCACCATGGACTAAGGCTCATCTTCAATAACAACATAAATAACAGAAAGCCAACATTCATGTGGAAGCTGAACAACGGTCTACTCAATGATACTTTGGTCAAGGAAGAAATAAAGAAATTAAAGACTTTAGAGTTCAATGAACATGAAGCCACAACATACCCGAACTTATGGGACACAATGAAAGCATTCCTAAGAGGAGAACTCATAGCTTTCAGTGCCTCCCAAAAGAAACTAGAGAGAGTATACACTAGCTGCTTGACAGCACACCTAAAATCTCTAGAACAAAAGGAAGCAATTTCACCTAAGAGGAGTAGAAGGCAGGAAATAATCAAACTCAGGGCTGAAATAAACCAAGTGACAACAAAAAGAACTATTCAAAGAATCAACCAAACTAGGAGCTGGTTCTTTGAAAATAATCAACAACATAGATAAACCTTTAGCCAGACTCACTAGAGGGCACAGGGACAGTATCCTAATTTAAAAAATCAGAAATGAAAAGGGAGACATAACAACAGAACCTGAGAAAATCCAAAATATCATCAGATCCTACTACAAAAGGCTATAGTCATCAAAACTGGAAAACATGGATGAAATGGACAAATTTCTAGACAGATAACAGGTACCAAATTATGATCATATTAATGACCTAAACAGTCCCATATTCCCTAAAAAAATAGAAGCAGTCATTAATAGTCTCTCAACCAAAAAAAGCCTTGGACCAGATGGGTTTAGTGCAGAGTTCTATCAGACCTTCAAAGAAGACCTCATTTCAGTTCTCCTTAAACTATTCCACAAAATAGAAATAGTAGGTACTCTACCCAATTTATTCCATGATGCCACAAATTCTCTGATATCTAAAGCACACAAAGATCCAACAAAGAAAGAGAACTTCAGACAAATTTCCCTTATGAATATCAATGCAATAAAATTCTCGCTAACTGAACCCAAGAACTCATCAAAATGATCAACCATCATGATCAAGTAGGCTTCATCCTAAGGATGCAGGGATGTTTTAATATACAGAAATCCATCAACGTACTCCATTGTATAAAAAAACCTCAAAGACAAAAACCACATGATCATCTCATTAGATGCTGAGAAAGCATTTGACAAAATCTAACACCCATTCATGATAAAAGTCTTGGAAAGGTCAGGAATTTAAGGCTCATACCTAAACATAATAAAATCCATATACAGCAAACCAGTAGCCAACATCAAAGTAAATGGTGAGAAGCTGGAAGCAATCCCACTAAAATCAGGGACTAGACAAGGCTGCTCACTTTCTCCCTACCTATTCAATATAGTACTTGAAGTCCTAGACAGAGCAATAAGACAAAAGGAGATCAAGGGGATACAAATTGGAAAGGAAGAAGTCAATATATCACTATATGGCTATCTTGCCTAAAGCAATCTACAGATTCAATGCAATCCCCATCAAAATTCCAACTCAATTCTTCACTGAATTAGAAAGGGCAATTTGCAAATTCATCTGGAATAACAAAAAAACCTAGGATAGCAAAAGCTATTCTCAATGGTAAAAAAACCTCTGGTGGAATCAAGCTGTACTACAAAGCTATTGTGATAAAAACTGCATGGTACTGGTATAGGTACAGACAGGTAGACCAATGGAATAGAATTGAAGACGCAAAAATGAACCCACACATCTGTGGTAACTTGTTCTTTGACAAGGCAGCTAAAACCATCTAGTGGAAAAAAGACAGCATTTTCAACAAATGGTGCTGGCTCATCTGGTGGTTATCATGTAGAAGAATGCTAATTGATACATCTTATCTCCTTGTACTAAGATCAACTCTAAGTGGATCAAGGAACTCCATATAAATCTAGAGACACTGAAACTTATAGAGGAGAAAGTGGGGAAAAGCTTGTAAGATATCTGCACAGGGGAAAAATTCCTGAACAGAACAGCAATGGCTTGTGCTTTAAGATCGATAATTGACAAATGGGACCTCATAAAATTGCAAAGTTTATGTAAGGCAAAAGACACTATTAATAAGATAAAAAGGCTACCAACAGATTGGGAAAGGATTTTTACCAATCCTAAATCAGATAGGGGACTAATATCCAATATATATAAAGATCTCAAGAACATGGACTCCAGAAAATCAAATAACCCTATTAAAAAATGGTGTTCAGAGCTAAACAAAGAATTCTCAACTGAGGAATACCGAGGGGCTGAGAAGCACCTGAAAAAATGTTCAATATCCTTAATCATCATGGAAATGTATATCAAAACAACCCTGAGATTCTACCTCACGCCAGTTAGAATGGCTAAGATCAAAAATTCAGGTGACAGCAGATGGTAGTGAGGATTTGGAGGAAGAGGGAGACTCCTTCATTGTTTGTGGCATTGCTAGCTGGTACAACCACTCTGTAAATCAGTCTGGCAATTTCTAGCAGCCTTATTTATAGTAGCCAGAAGCTGGAAAGAACCCAGATGTCGGTCAACATAACAATGGATACAGAAAATGTGGTACATTTACATAATGGAGTACTACTCAGCTATTAAAAGCAATGAATTCATGAAATTCTTAGGCAAATGGATGGATCTGGAGAATATCATCCTGAGTGAGGTAACTCAATTCCAAAAGAATACACGTGGTATGCATTCACTAATAAGTGAATATTAGCTCCCAAACTCCAAATAACCAGGATACAAATCACAGATCACAAGCAGCAACAAGTGCTCTTAATGAATGAGACATTTCACCAGACCCTCTGTGGAGGTTTTAAAGCATGAAACTAAACTAAACAAGTTCCATGTTTGTACTGATGTATCTCTAACTGTGGTCTACATCAGAAACGCTTGGAATTTTTTTGAAACACGAATTCTGTGTTCTGCTACTTACATTATTTACACTTTACTTTAAACAAAATATACTGTTTCCCTATTCTTTTATATTAACCTATACTGTCTTATTTACATGGTTTCCTTGAGGTAGAATATCTGTTATTATATTTTCTTCTCTTTTTTTCATTTTTTTATTAGATTTTTTTCATTTACATTTCAAATGCTATCCTGTAAGTCCCCTATACCTTCCCCCACCCTGCTCTCCTACCCACCCACTCCCACTTCTTGGCCATGGTGTTCCCCTGTAGTGGGGCATATAAAGTTTGCAAGACCAAGGGGGCCTCTCTTCCCAATGATGGCTGACTAGGCTATCTTCTGATACATATGCAGCTAAAGACACGAGCTCTGGGGGTACTGGTTAGTTCATATTGTTGTTCCACCTATAGGATTGCAGACCCCTTTAGCTCCTTGGGTACTTTCTCTAGCTCCTCCATTGGGCACCTTGTGTTACATCCAATAAATAACTGTGAGCATCCACTTTCATATTTGCCAGGTACTGGCATAGCCTCACAAGAGACAGCTATATCAGTGTCCTTTCAGCAAAATCTTGCTGGCATATACAATAGTGTCTGCATTTGGTGGCTGATTATGGGATGGATCCCTGGGTGGAGCAGTCTCTGGATGTTCCATCCTTTTGTCTCTGCTCCAAACTTTGTCTCTGTAAATTCTTCCATGGGTATTTTGTTCCCTATTCTAATTTGGAATGAAGTATCCTCGTGTTGGTCTTCCTTCTTGATTTTCTTGTGTTTTGCAAATTGTATCTTGGGTATTCTAAGTTTCTGGGCTAATATCTACTTATCAGTGAGAGCATATCAAGTGAGTTCTTTTGTGATTGGGTTACCTCACTCAGGATGATATCCTCCAGATACATCCATTTGCCTAAGAATTTCATAAATTCATTGTTTTGAATAGCTGAGTAGTACTCCGTTGTGTAAATGTACCACAATTTCTGTATCCATTGCTCTGTTGAGGGACATCTGGTTTCTTTCCAGCTTCTGGCTATTATAAATAAGGCTGCTATGAACATAGTGGAGTATGTGTCCTTATTACATGCTGGAGCATCTTCTGGGTATATGCCCAGGAGTGGTATTGCTGGATCCTGGGATAGTACTATTTCAAATTTTCTGAGGAACTGCCAAACTGATTTGCAGAGTGGTTGTACCAGCTTGCAATCCCAGCAGCAATGGAGGAGTGGTCAGAAGGCATTATTTCATTAAAAGAGTTAACTGTTCAGTTTTAACCAGACCTTCAACTGAAGAGATAGGTTTTATCTGTGTCAGAGAGTCGTCTTCTTTATTTGGCCTACTGATAAAAATGCTAATACCTTCAGAAACACCCTAATCTTGCATAACATTGACCAGATGTCCGAACAGCCTGTAGCCCAGTCTAGTTGGCACATAGTACTAACCATCATGCAATCCCTATTGATGAGGAGTGCAGATGCTGGCTGGAAGTGTGAAGATGAGGGGTAGACATGACAGAGACATGCAAGGCAGAGCAGACTCTGACAGAGGGGAATGACTCCAGCTTTCAGAAGCACTTGTAAATGGAGTTGTGTCAAGTACACTGTTTGGAGTGAGGCATGAGATCTGGCTGTCCCCCGACAGATGTTTTGTTTTTAACCAAATCAGGGCTGATGACTTTTCTAAAATGGAAGGCACCACTTCTAGCTGGCAGTTTGCTTTGCTATGGAGTTGAGTTTATGGTGGTCACAAACTCTGGATAGACATTAGAGGACAGGACCTGGCTGCACCTGGGGTGGAGTGCAGTGGAGGTGAAAGAGCCCAATAGTATATTTAAATCTCTAAAGTGGACTCATGCAGAACAGCACCAGCTGCACATATGGCTCCCTGGGACCTGGGAGAGCCACTGAGTGAGGCAGAGCATTCTCTTCAGTTGCTGAAGCACAATTATACTGCAGGTCCACTAGGCTACATTATACAGAATGACCCAGATGTTAAGATGACAATGTAGAGGAAGGGACTATTTGTAGGGAGAATTGGAGGGAGCAAAAGGGGGGCAGTAACAGGGACCATGGAAGATAATGTTGGCGGTGGTGGAAGGCATTGTATACAATAGTCTAGAGTACTGCAATGTCTTCATTTTATTTTCCTCTTGTCACATAACACTTTTAAATTTTTAAAAATTAGATTTATTAATATTATCTGTGTTTTGGCAGCATGTCTTTAAGTGTAACACCTGCATGTTTGGAGATCTTGAAGGGCAGAAGAGGCATTGGATGCCCTAAAACTAAAATTACAGATTGTCTTGAACCACCATTTGGAGGCTAGAAATTGAACCCAGACCCTCTATTAAGAGCAGTAAGTGCTGTTAACAGCTGATAAACATGTTTTAAGAGAAATTTAAAAAGTCAGGTTGGACTTTGCTCGATGGACATCATTGTGCACCAAATGATTAAGTTTTCCATGTTCTGATTTTTTTAAAATACTGCATGAAAAATAGTTCTGTAGTTTAAGTAATTTAAAGGTAGAAAATAAAGTGTATTCTAAGCATTGAAGTACCTAAGGTGAAGATGCAGCTCAAGTAGTAGCTTGCTTTCTTAGCATGAATGGTGAATTGCTTTATAGCTCAGGCTGATGTAGAACTCACTATTCAGCCTAGGGTGCCCTGGAACTTGCTATCATCCTCCTGATTCTATTTTCTGGGTGTTGACATTGCAGGCATGGTCAATCACCTTTGGTTTATGTCCTTTGTTTTTCAGTTTACACTTTGATAGATCACTACTTAGCATACATGTGTTTATCAGAGTTAGCGAAATACAATTGTGTATTGTTTTCTTCAAAGCAAGGGGTTTTGCATTACAGTTTTGTTAACATCTTATTAATTGCTTTAGTTAGCATACCAAATAATGAATTCCATCCTGGCAGTCCCTGTATGTGCATCAGCGTACTTTGCTCAGATTACTCTCCTAATTTTTTCTCTTGTCTTCTCTCTTTCTTCTTACAAGCACCTTTCCTCCTCATAGACATTTCCTCCCTGTTTCTATATTCTTCAAATGAAAGTCTTGTTATTTACATAGCATCACAAGAACTACCTTCTTATCCCTGGGTGTTAATCCACACTTGGTCTTTTCTGCGTATCAACACTACACAATATAGCATTCCTTCTTGCCATACCCACTCCAGTGAAGTCTGCGTGACAGGCCTAAAGGCTTGGCCATAGTTCTGAGACAGAGTTTCATGGAAACTTAGCCCCCTGGAAACTTGGCATTCCCATAGCACGAATGCTCCAAACCTGTCCCTGTGTTAGTTGGTGTATGGATCTCTGTGCTGTCTTTCAGTATTGTTTTATTATAGGTGCCTCCAAGAAATGATTTTACAAATACCTAAATCAGGTTGAACTTTACTCCCTGGCTTTTACCAATGTCCTAGGCAGTTCTTCAGCTGACCCTGGGCTTTGGATTTTGTAAGAATGTTACTCATCCAGACAAAATGCCCCAGTGTTGATAGTTAATAATCAGGCATCTCAGTTTGCCAGATAGGAGCTAATATTCTCAGGGCTAGTTCAAAATAGTAAACTTAGAATTCTCATTAAAGACATGAATGGCAGCCTACATTACATAATAGTAGAAAGAAGGTGTGTTGTAGTTTTAGGAGGAAATGAAGTATTGTATTATTCATGAAAGGGTTAGTAGAATGGAATTCCCCTAGTGCATGTTTTTCACTAGGCCCAGAGGAATAGCATAATTAGGTATTTACTAAGGGATCCCTGGTGGTGGGTTTAACAATAGACTAGCATTGCATCAGACCATTCACCTGGCTCCTGTGTTTAGCTGACCTTAGATAGTTAGATAGGGCTGTTCCTATCTCAGTTGTAAACACTGGCTGGCTCCTGTCATCTTTTTATGTATGCATTTTCTTTGTTTTGTGTAAAGAACCACTGTGCATCTCAATGTACTTTGACTGATGTATTTGCCTAGCTTTCTTGTTTTTTTGGTTTTTGTTTTTCTGTATTATAAGCCTGGTGCTCTCTTTGAGAAATTACATTCAGATACAACACTCCCTTGTGTTCACGTCTGTTTGTCACCTTTTTGCCGAATCCCTGCCCACCTGTACCGGGACTCTCCCACAAAGGGGCCTACTGAGGCCAGTCCACATCATCTTCTAATTCAACATTACTTTGTCTAAGTAGTAGTTTGGAAGATGGCAAAATGTAGCATGAAGCAAATGTGAATAGAATCAGGGTTCCTTCAATGAACATCCAGTGGGTCCTAGTACTTGATTTGTTAATCTTTTCCCCCTGCTGTCTTTGCTTTGTGAACACTTATGAAAGTAAGTTTTGGTATTTATTCACTTTACATCCCAGTATCAGCCCCCCTTTCCTCCCAATATGCTTTCACAAAGATCCTCCCCCATTCTACCCTTCCCTTTACCTTTGTAAAGGGGGAGCCCCTCTCTGGGTGGTAGCCCCCCAGTACCCTCCTCCCCGACAGATCAAGTAGCTGCAGGACTAAGCACACCCCTTCCCCATGAGGCCAGACAAGGTTGTCCATTTAGGAGGACAGGATCACTAGGTAGGCAAGCAATAGACTTAGGAACAACCTCTACTCCAGTTGTTGGGGGACCCAACAAGAAGCAACATGGAGACCAAGCTGCTCATATGCTACATATGTGCCTATGTCTGGCACATGCTCACACTTTGGTTGGTGGTTTAGTCTCTGGGAAACCCCAAGGATACAGGTTAGTTGAATCTATTAGTCTTCCTATGGAGTTCTTGTCTTCTTTGGGTCCCTCAATCCTTCTTCCAGCTCTTCAATAAGACTACCTAAGCTCCATCTAATGATTGGCTGTGGGTTTCTGCATCTCTTTTCATTAGTTTCTGGATGGAGCTTCTCAGAGACAGTTATACTGGTTCCTGTCTGAAATCATTAATAGTGTCAGAGATTGGTTCTTTCCCTTGGGATGGGTCTCAACTTTGGGCAGCCATTGATTGTCAATTCCCTCCCTCTGTGCTTTATCTTGGTCTCTGGATTTCTTGTACACAGGGCACATTTGGGTGGGTTATTGTCAATATCCCTACACTGGGAGTTCTGCCAGGCTAGAGGTGGCTACTTCCAGATCCATATCCCCCACTGCTAGGAGTCTCAGATAAAGTCACCCCCATAGACCCCGGGGTCTCCATTCACCTCAGATCTCTGACACATCCTAGAGATTGTTCCCCCCAACTGCTAATTTCCCTTCTCTTTCCCTGCTATCCATGCCTACATCTGATCCCCTTTCCATTTTATTTAGATTTTCCCATTTGGTAAAATAAAGGCTTTTGAAGTAGGACCTAATGATTCTTTGTTAATTTGGGTACTGTCTCTCTGCCTTTAGGTAGCATGGCTAAGGGTTTGTCTATCTTGTTGATTTTATCAAAGAACCAGCTCTTGGTATTATTGATTCTTTGTATTGTTTTCTTTGTTTCTAACTGATTGATTTCAGCCCCAGTTTTTACCACTTAATAAAACACTTATTACCTAAAGCCTTTGGGTATACTCTTAATTCATTAGTATGAGAACTCTCCAATTTCTTTAAGAAGGCACTAAGTGCTATGGACTTTCCCCTTAGCATTGCTCTCATAGTGTCCCATAACGTTGTGTATGTTGTTTCCTCATTCTCACTGGATTCTCAAAAGTCTTTAATTTCTTTCTTTAGATCTTCCCTGACCCAGTGATCATTGAATAGAGTTCTACAGTTTCCATGAATAGAAAACTGAAAGCTTTCTGTTGTTGAAGTCTAGCTTTTATCCATGGTTATCTTATAAGTTGCATGAGGTTATTTTAATCTTCTTGTATCTGTTGAGGCTTGCTTTGTGACCAATTATATGATTAAATTTGGAGAAAGTCCATGAGGTGCTAAGAAGAAGGTAATTCTTTTGTGTTTAGATGAAGTGTTTATAGATATCTATTAGGTCCATTTGAATCATAACCTCTGTTACTTTTGTTATTTTCTTTGTTTAGTTTCTGTCTCAATGACCTGTCAATTGGTGAGGGTAGGGTGTTGAAACTCCTATTAATGTGTGAGGTTCAACACATGATTTAAGCTTTAGTAATGTTTCTTTTATGAATGTGAATATCTTCATGTAGAGCATAGATGTGCAGAATTTAGATGTCCTCCCAATAGATTCTTACTTTGATGAGTATGAAGTGCCTTTCCCTGTGTCTGTAGATTATTTCAGTCGAAAGTCTACTTTATTAGATGTTAGAATGGCTACTGTAGCTTGTTTCATAGGTATATTTGCATCAAGACCTTTTCCAGCCCTTTATTTTGAGATGTTTATTTTTGTTGCTGAGATATATTTCTTTTTCTTTTACCTTTTTTAACCATTCCCTAGGTTTTATTGATTTTTTCTTTTTTATTAGATATTTTCTTATTTATGTTTCAAATGTTATTCCCTTTCCTGGTTTTCTTTCTAAATCCCCCTATCTCTTCCCCCCTCCCCCTGCTCACCAACCCACACACTCCCACTTCCTGGCCCTGGCATTCCACTACACAGAAGAACAGAGCCTTCATAGGACCAAGGGTCTCTCCTCCCACTGATGACTGACAAGGCCATCCTCTGCTACATATGCAGCTGGAGTCATGGGTCCTTCCATGTATACTCTTTGGTTGGTGGTTTAGTCTCTGGGAACTCAGGGGGTACTGGCTGGTTCATATTGTAGTTCTTCCTTTGGGGCTGCAAACCTCTTCAGCTCCTTTGGTCCTTCCTCTAATTCCTCCATTGGGGACCCTTTGCTCAGTCCAGTGGTTGGCTGAGAGCATTCATCTCTATATTTGTCAAGCATTGGTAGAGCCCCTCAGGAGACAGGTATATCAGGCTTCTGTCAGCAAACAGAAGTTGACCTCCACAAGGGTGTCTGGGTTTGGTGACTGGATATGGGATAGATCCCCAGATGGGGCAGTCTCTATATGACCTTTCCTTCAGTCTCTGCTCCACACTTTATCTCTTTAACTGCTTCCATTGGAATTTTGTTATCCTTACTAAGAAAGACCAAAGTATCCACACTTTGGTCTTTCTTCTTGAGCTTCATGAGGTCTGTGAATTGTATCTTGGGTACTCCTAGCTTCTGGGCTAATATCCACTTACCAGTGAGTGAATATCATGTGTGTTCTTTTGTGATTGGGTTACCTCACTCAGGATGATATCCTCCAGATACATCGATTTGCCCAAGAATTTCATAAATTCATTGTTTTTAATAGCTGAGTAGTACTCCATTGTGTAAATGTACCACAATTTCTGTATCCATCCATTGCTCTGTTGAGGGACATCTGGGTTCTTTCCAGCTTCTGGCTATTATAAATAAGGTTGCTATGAACAAAGTGGAGCATGTGCCCTTATTACATGTTGGAGCATCTTCTGGGTATATGCCCAGGAGTGTTATAGCTGGGTCCTCAGGTAGTTCTATGTCCAATTTTATGAGGAACTGCTAAACAGATCTCCAAAGGGTTGTACCAGCCTACAATCCCACCAGCAATGGAGGAGTGTTCCTCTTTCTCCACATCCTGGCCAACATCTGCTCTCACCTGAGTTTTTCATCTTAGCCATTCTGACTGGTATGAGATGGAATCATAGGGCTGTTTTGATTTGCATTTCTCTGATGATTAAGGATGTTGAACATTACTTTATGTGCTTCTCAGCCATTTGGTATATCCCAGTTGAAAATTCTTTGTTTAGCTCTGTACCCCATTTTTAAATAGTGTTATTTGGTTCTCTGGAGTCTAACTTCTTGAGTTCTTTGTATATATTGGATATTAGCCCTGTATTGGATGTAGGATTGGTAAAGAACTTTTCCCAATCTGTTGGTTGCCTTTTTGTCCTATTGACTGTGTTCTTTGCCTTACAGAAGCTTTGCAATTTTATGAGGTCCTATTTGTCTATTGTTGGTCTTAGAGCATAAGCCATTGGTGTTCTGTTCAGAAATTTTCCTTCTGCCCATGTGCTTGAGGATCTTCTCTACTTTTTTCTATTAGTTTCAGTGTATCTGGTTTTATGTGGAGGTCCATGATCCACTTGGCCTTGAGCTTTGTACAAGTAGATAAGAATGGATTGATTTACATTCTTTTTTTTTTTTCAAGGAAGTCATGTATATTTTAATCTTCTACCAAAGGTCCATTTTCAAAAGTACAGAGTTAGGCTGACTTGAGGAAGCTGTTGGAGTAAATATGAAGATCATGAGACTGAGACATGACCTTTGGTTTTCCTGAGTTAAGAGCATTTAATATTATATAGAGTTTTCCCCTAAAATAAAAATTAACAATGTGCAGCACCATCATAAAATATGTAATTGTAGTTGTTTTCCTAGCATAACAGGTAACATGATACAATATGGAACAGGTCCAGGTTCAATGTGTGAGTTAGAAATCAATTGGAGTTGGCACAATTTTCTGATAAGGACTTTATTGGCCCCAATAATGTCACTGGTCATGAGAAAGGCAGAGTTAAAGGACTGCCTGTGACTGCCCCAATTCCAGTAATCAATGTCAACATTCCAGTTCTTTACTAACTTTGCTTATTGGTGTCAGAGATTTTAAAGTCTATCACTTTATTTTACATGGAGCATATAGCCTCATTTTATCTCTCTGTCACTTTTTTCTGATTACCTTACAACAAGATGAGAAGTCTAAAGTAACATCCTGGACATAAGGTTACTGTGTCTCAAAACAGGGTGTTTTTTTTTTTTTCAACTTTTAATAGATATTTTCTTCATTTACATTTCAAGTGAATCCAGAAAGTTCCCTGTATCCTCCCCCCTCCCGGCCCTGCTCCCCTACCCACCCGCTCCCACCCCTTGGCCCCGGCGTTCCCCTGTATTGGGGCATATAAAGTCTGCATAACCAAGGGGCCTCTCTTCCCACTGATGGCCAACTAGGCCACCCTCTTCTATATATGCAGCTAGAGACATGA
>LR752096.1:0-69117 GCA_902729485.2 Mus minutoides | reverse complement strand
TGGAACCCAAAACAGGGTGTTTTTATGGGCCCAGGTTCAATAAAAACCACCTCAAGGCTATTTTTGATGTGAGGCCTTATACAACATCTTCCAGTAACTCTCCACATATGCCATGCTTGGAAAAAGAATACTGGGCTCTTGATAAAGGGATAATTTCCCACTCATATTTTAAATGTAATTACATGAAGCCATCCACATATTATTTGACACAGGAGAAAAGACAGATAAAATGTACAAAGGGGATAATTTAACTTTTGACAGAGAAGACATTAAAAACTAGTTTTGGTTATTACAAGAACAAAGATTCCTTTCTTGCAAGAAATGAACTGTAAATATCCCAAGGCCAATTCAGTAAGCATATAAATTGAACATCTTTTCATTTCTACCTAGTCAGCAGTGAAACCAAGGTGCTACACTGTAGTTAGAGACATTATACCCCAAAGTTTTATTACAAGTATTGTATTATTTCAATTAAAGACAAAATATAAGGGAGGTTTTCTTTAATTGTGGTTGTATTTTTTTCCAATTTTTATTAGATATTTTCTTCATTTATATTTCACATGTTATCCCAAAAGTCCCCTAAATCCTCCCCCATACCCTGCCCTGTCCTCCTACCAACTCACTCCCACATATTGGCCCTGGCGTTCTCCTGTACTGGGGCATATAAAGTTTGCATGGCCATGGGGTCTCTCTTCCCAATGATGGCCAACTAGGCCATCTTCTATATATGCAGATAGAGACATGAGCTCTGGGGGTACTAGTTAGTTCATGTTGTTCTTCCGCCTTTAGGGTTGAAGACCCCTTCAGCTCCATGGGTACTTTCTCTAGTTCCTTCCTTGGGAACTCTGTGTTCCATCTAATAGCTGACTGTAAGCATCCACTTCTGTGTTTGCCAGGCACTGGTATAGCCTCCCACGAGACAGTTATATCAGAGCCCTTTCAGCACTATCTTGCTGGCGTATGCAATAGTGTCTATGTTTGGTGTTATGGGATGGGTCCCCGGCTGCAGCAGTCACTGCTTGGTCCATCCTTTTGATTCAGCTCCACACTTGATCTCTGTAACTCCTTCAATGTGTGCTTTGTTCTTAATTCTAGGAAGGGGCGAAGTGTCCACATTTTGATCTTCATTCTTCTTGAGTTTCATGTGTTTAGTAAATTGTATATTGGGTAGTCTAGGTTTCTGGGCTAATATCCACTTAGCAGTGAGTACATGTTATGTGAGTTCCTTTGTGATTGGGTTACCTCACTCAGGATGATACCTTCCAAATCCATCCATTTGCCTAGGAATTTCATATATTCACTGTTTTTAATAGCCGAGTAGTACTCCATTTTGTAAATAAACCAAAATTTTGTATCCATTCCTCTGTTGAGGGACATCTGGGTTCTTTCCAGCTTCTGGCTATTATGAATAAGGCTGCTATGAACATAGTGGAACATGTGTCCTTATTACCAGATGGAACATCTTCTGGATATATGCCTAGGCGAGGTATTGCAGATCTTCCAGTAGTACTATGTCCAATTTTCTGAGGAACCGCCAGACTGATTTCCAGAGTGGTTGAACAAGCTTGAAGTCCCACCCAACAATGGAGGAGTGTTCCTCTTTATCCACAACCATGCCAGCATCTGCTGTCACCTGAATTTTTCATCTTAGCCATTATCACTGGAGTGAGGTGGAATCTCAGGGTTGTTTTGATTTGCATTTCCCTGATGCTTAAGGATGTTGAACATTTTTTCAGGTGCTTCTGAGCCCTTCACAATTCCTCAGTTGAGAATTCTTTGTTTAACTCTGTGCCCCACTTTTTAATGGGGATATTTGATTTTCTAGTGTCCACCTTCTTGAGTTTATATATATTGGATATCAGTCCCCTATCTGATTTAGGATTGGTAAAGGTCCTTTCCCAATCTGTTGGTGGCCCTTTTGTCTTGTTGACAGTATCTTTTGCCTTAGAGAGCTTTGCAACTTTATGAGGTCCCATTTGTCAATTCTTGATCTTACAGCACAAGCCTTTGCTGTTCTATTCAGGAATTTTTCCCCCGGTGCCCATAGCTTCGAGGCTTTTCCCCACTTTCTTCTCTATATATTTCAGTGTTCCTGGTTTTATGTGGAGATCCTTAAACCACATAGATTTGACCTTAGTACACAGAGATAAGAATGGATCAATTCCCAGTCTTCTACATCATAACTGCCAGTTGTGCCAGTACCATTTGTTACAAATGCTGTCTTTTTTCCACTGGATAGTTTTAGCTCCCTTGTCAAAGATCAGGTGACCATAGGTGTGTGGATTCATTTCTGGGTCTTCGATCCTATTCCATTGATCTACCTGTCTGTTGCTGTACCAGTACCATGCACTTTTTGTTACAATTGCTCTGTAGTACAGCTTGAGGTCAGGCATGGTGATTCCACCAGAGGTTCTTTAATTGTTGAAAAGAGTTTTTGCTAGCCTAGGTTTTGTTATTCCAGATGAACTTGCAAATTGTCTTTTCTAGATCCTTGAAGAATTGATTTGGAATTTTGATGGGGATTGCATTGAATCTGTAGATAGCTTTAAGCACGATAGCCATTTTTACTATATTGATTCTGCCAATTCATGAGCATAGGAGATCCTTCTATCTTCTGAGATCTTCCTCAATTTCTTTCTTCAGAGACTTGAAGTTCTTATCATACAAATCTTTCACTTCCTTTGTTAGAGTCACACCAAGATATTTTATATTGTTAGTGACTATTGTGAAGGGTGATGTTTCCCTGATCTCTTTCTCAGCCCATTTATCCTCTGTATAGAGAAAGGCCATTGACTTGTTTGAGTTAATTCTATATCCAGCTACTGAACTGAAGCTGTTTATCAGGTTTAGGAGTTCTCTGGTGGAGTTTTTGGGGTCACTTATATAGACTATCATATCATCTGCAAATAGCGATAATTTGAGTTCTTCCTTTCCAATTTGTATCCCGTTGAACTCCTTTTGTTGTCGAATTGTTCTGGCTAGGAGTTCAAGTACTATATTGAATAGGTAGGGAGAAAGTGTCTAGTCCCTGATCTTAGTGGGATTGCTTCCAGTTTCTCTCCATTTAGTTTGATGTTGGCCACTGGTTTGCTATAGATTGCTTTTATTATGTTTAGGTATGGGCCTTGAATTTCTGATCTTTCCAAGACTTTTATCATGAATGGGTGTTAGATTTTGTCAAATGCTTTCTTAGCATCTAAGGAGATGATCATGTGCTTTTTACCTTTGAGTTTGTTTATATAGTGTATTACATTGATGGATTTCCGTATATTAAACCATCCCTGCATTCCTGGGATGAAGCCTACTTGGTCATGATGGATGATTGTTTTGATGTGTTCTTGGATTAGGTTAGCAAGAATTTTGTTGAGTATTTTTGCATTGATATTCATAAGGGAAATTGGTCTGAAGTTCTCTATCTTTGTTGTGTCTTTATGTGGTTTAGGTTTCAGAGTAATTGTGGCTTCATAGAATGAATAGGGTAGTGTACCTTCAGATTCTATTTTGTTGAATAGTTTGAGAAGAACTGTAATTAGGTCTTCTTTGAAGGTCTGATAGAACTCTGTACTAAACCCATCTGGTCCTGGGCTTTTTTTGGTTGGGAGACTATTCATGACTTTTTCTTTTCCTTTAGGAGATATAGGACTGTTTAGGTAATTAATCTGATCCTGGTTTAACTTTGGAACTTGGAATCTGTCTAGAAAGTTATCCATTTCATCTAGATTTTCCAATTTTTTTGAATATAACTTTTTGTAGAAGTATATAATGGTGTTTTGAATTTCCTCAGGATCTGTTGTCATGTCTCCCTTTTCATTTCTGATTTTGTTAATTAGGATGCTATCCCTGTGCCCTCTAATGAGTCTGGCTAAGGGTTTATCTATCTTGCTGACTTTCTCAAAGAACCAGCTCCTGGTTTGATTGATTCTTTGAATAGTTCTTTTTGTTTCCACATGGTTGATTTCACCCCTGAGTTTGATTATTTCCTGCACTCTACTCTTCTTAGGTGAATTTGCTTCCATTTGTTCTAGAGCTTGTAGATGTGCTGCCAAGCTACTAGTGTATGCTCTCTGCATTTTTTTTTTTTTGTAAGAACCCAGAGCTATGAGTTTACCTCTTAGGAATGCTTTCATTGTGTCCCATAAATTTGGGTATGTTGTGGCTTCATTTTCATTAAACTCCAGAAAGTCTTTAATTTCTTTCTTTATTTCTTCTTTGACCAAGGTATCATTGAGTAGAATGTTGTTCAGTTTCCATGTGAATGTTGGTGTTCTGCTAGTTATGTTGTTATTGAAGAACATCCTTAGTCCATGGTGATCTGATAGGATGTATGGGACAATTTCAATATTTTTGAATCTGTTGAAGCCTGTTTTGTGGCCAATTATATGATCACTTTTGGAGAAGGTGCCATGAGGTGCTGAGAAAAAGGTATATCCTTTTGTTTTTGGATGAATTATTCTGTAGATGTCTGTTAAATCCATTTTTTTTCATAGCCCCTGTTAGTTTGACTGTGTCTCTGTTTAGTTTCTGTTTCCAGGATCTGTCCATTAATGAGAGTGGGGTGTTGAAGTCTCCCACTATTATTGTGTGAGATGCAACGTGTGTTTTGAGCTTTACTAAAGTTTCTTTAATCAATGTGGCTGCCCTTGCACTTGGAGCATAGATATTCAGAATTGAGAATTCCTCTTGAAAGATTTTGCCTTTGATGAGTATGAAGTGCCCCTCTTTTTTTTTTTTTTTTTTTTTTTTTTTTTTTTTTTTTTTGATAATTTTTGGTTGAAAGTCTATTTTATTCGATATTAGAATGGCTACCCCAGATTTTTTCTTCAGACCATTTGCTTGGAAAATTGTTTTTCAGCCTTTCACTCTGAGGTAGTGTCTTTCTTTTTTCCTGAGGTGTGTTTCCTTTAAGCAGCAAAACGTTGGGTCCTGTTTGTGTAGCCAGTCTGATAGTCTATGTCTTTTTATCGGGGAATTGAGTCCATTGATATTTAGAGATATTAAAGAACAGTAATTGTTACTCCCTGTCATTTTTGTTTTTAGAGTTGGGATTCTGTTCTTGTGGCTGTCTTCTTTTAGGTTTGTTGAAGGATTACTTTCTTGCTTTTTCTAGGGCAGAGTTTCCGTCCTTGTATTGGTGTTTTTCTGTTATTATCCTTTGAAGGGCTGGATTCGTGGAAAGAGTGTTTGAATTTGAATTTGTCATGGAATACTTTGGTTTCTCCGTCTATGGTAAATGAAAGTTTGCTGGGTATAGTAGCCTGGGCTGGCATTTGTGTTCTCTTAGTGTCTGTATAATATCTGTCCATGATCTTTTGGCTTTCATAGTCTCTGGTGAGAAGTCTGGAGTAATTCTAATAGGCCTGCCCTTATATGTTACTTGACCTTTTTTCCTTAGCTTTTAATATTCTGTCTTTATTTAGTGCGTTTGTTGTTCTGATTATTATGTGTCGGGAGGAATTTCTTTTCTTGTCCAGCCTATTTGGAGTTCTGTAGGCTTCTTGTATGTTTATGGGCATCTCATTCTTTAGGTATGGAAAGTTTTCTTCTATGATTTTGTTGAAGATATTTGCTGGCCCTTTAGTTTGTGAGTCTTCCTTCTCATCTACTTCTATTATTCTTAGGTTTGCTCTTCTCATTGCGTCCTGGATTTCCTGGATATTTTGAGATAGGATTTTTTTGCATTTAGCATTTTCTTTGATTGTTGTGTCTATGCTCCCTATGGAATCTTCTGTGCCTGACATTCTCTCTTCTATCTCTTGTATTCTGTTGCTGATGCTCATATCTATGGTTCCTGATTTTTTTTCCTATGGTTTCTATCTCCAGGGTTATCTCCTTTGGGGTTTTCTTTATTGTTTCTACTTCCATTTTTAGGTCCTGGATGGTTTTGTTCAATTCTATCACCTCTTTGGTGTTGTTTTCCTGTAACATTCTAAGTTTTTCCTCTTTAAATGCTTCTAGTTGTTTATCCGTGTTTTCCTGTATTTCCTTCTTATAGTCCTCCATCATCATCATGACGATTGACTTCAGATCCATGTCTTGCTTTTTTCGGTGTGATGTTGTATCTAGGACTTGACATGGTGGGGGAGCTTGGTTCTGGTGATGCCAAGTACCCTTGGTTTCTGTTGCTTCTGTTCTTACACTTGCCTCCTGCCATCTCTGCCTGAGGAGACCCGGCGCTGGTGCAGACCAGAAGGGACCCGCTGCCCTGGTCTGGCCCTTTTTCTATCTCCCAGCTGCTGTCTCAAGTCCCACACAATTGGATTGGAACAGATGTTGTGTTCTGCTCATCAGTGGTCTCAAGATTGCTTGGAGAGTCCTGTAGGGCCCTTGGGAGAATGCAACTCACCTCTGCAGGCTATGTCTCAGGTGGACCCAACTGGGATAAATTTCTGACAGGATTCCAAGATGATTAGTCTTGGCTTACATTACCAAAGGCTTCCATGGGGAAGCAGGCTGCTCTTGGGGTCCACAAGGCTTCTGGGGACTGAAGAGCAAGCCCAAAGCTAGACAATGGTTTTTCTTCAATTTCTACCAACAATATTCTAAGATCCCTTCACCCTCTTTCTTTTCTTCTTTCTATATCTCTTCTCCCTTTATGCCAAAACAAAACAAACACAACAAGCATTTGATCAAACATAGAGTGATTTTAGTCTATTGTTGCTGGTATAACAAAAGTATCTCATATTCTGTGACTGGAATTGATTTCTCCTGGCTCAAAAGACCAGAAAGTCTAACAGTTCTTACAGATTTGATATCTGGTGAATCTCTCTCTGCTTTCCAGATAATATGTCAGTTCTGTAAGCTGCAGAGGGCAACTCTGTGTCCTTAAATGGTGAAACAGATAGAAAAGCATGAGTCAGCAGCCAGGGTTCTTATGTATAGGGCCAAGAAACTGCCTGCAACCTATTCTCTAATGACATCACCACATCTGTGAGGACAAACTTCATCACTTATCAAGATGGAAGCTGCTTAGTAATTGCTGCCAGGGGCCCTCATTTGTAATCTTACCACCATGCTCTAGTTCAAGTCCTAACATAGAAATTTTGAGGGAGATATAGGTTCAAACCACAGCACCAAGGGAACATGTATATGTCTATGTATATGTCTATAGCATGTTGTTTATTCTTTAAGGACCTGCATCTAGTGGGAGTACAACATACCAGGGAAAGCCAAGAAATGAATGAGCTCAATATGTGCTAACTATGGATGCTTCTAGGCTCTGCTTCCAATAGAAAAGCTGAGTATATGGCAGAGTCTTGGCAAGGCCAGGAGCAGGAAAACTAGCCAGATGGAAGAGGCTGTTTGAAATCACCTTACTGACTGTAGATCAAGAAATTTGCTGACAAAATTCCCCATTCAGGACTAAAAATGAGGATTTTTATGATTGAAAAATTTTATGAGTAAAATTAGAAGCCATTAAGAGCACCGCTGAGATCCAAATTACTTCACTTAACCAAGGGCCAAAATGGCTTTGTGGATCACAGTTGCTAATGTAAATTACACTCAGTGCTGAACTGGGAGCCAGAACATACTGGAACCCAGTTGCTTCACAAATTCAGATCGAGTTTCTGAGTAAGCAAGCTGCTGCCCTCTGAACCTCTCAACACCTCCAGCTGCCTTTAAAGGGCAGATGATAATAGAGGGAATCAATCCTGGCAGAGACACACCCAAAATGCACTATGGGTTCAAGCGAAATGGCTTTGTGGTTAAATAGCTTGGTAAACACTTAGTACTAACAAAGTTAAGAAAGGTTTTCAACTTCAAGACCTCTTTCTAATTTTATAACACACTGATAGTAATTGGGAATTCACAGGCTTATCTCCCACAGTGATTCATCCAGTGAGACACTTTTTTTCTTCCTAAAGCATCTTTGAGGAGTTGTATTCCACAAAATATATTGTGGGAAACATTTTATTGGGTCATTCTTTGAAAACATGTTTACCCAAGACAAATGTAGAATTTGTTATTCAATAAGGGAGACATTGAGGGTGTGCAGGGGTCTGTAAGTTATTATTCTGACAGCAAATGTAAACTGGACTCTGTTGGGTAAACCAAGAGGTGTGTTTTCTCTGGTTGTAACAAATAAAGGAGGTAGCCACAGCAATAGTGGTTCTCTAAAAAAACAACAGGACATAAGTAAATCAGGTCATTTCAGGTCCTCTGAGGAACAGGTCCCAGGATGGGTTTGCATGGGAAGGAGACTTTCAGAGTTGTTGGGGGATTGGGCTATACACAGACAGCCTGGTTTCCAGTCGAGCTGAGATGCTGAACCCTGGGACCTGGTGGTGATAATTCACCTACATGGGATGAAAGGAGTTCTCTCATGTCTCTTGGACCCTGGCTCCTGTCAAAGCCAGGAGCCCCCTCAGCACCCACAAGAGAAGCATGGTTAGTAGTCATGTAGGCAATGTCCCAAGCTTCTGACCTTCAGGCCAAACTCCTCCCCAGGTACCTAGCAACAGTAAGATAAAGCAGCCCACTATAAGAGGGGCTGTTTGGCC
Organism: Mus minutoides; assembly: GCA_902729485.2. Taxonomy (NCBI): domain Eukaryota; kingdom Metazoa; phylum Chordata; class Mammalia; order Rodentia; family Muridae; genus Mus; species Mus minutoides. The sequence goes on along the minus strand of LR752096.1, from coordinate 60,619 downwards.
CCTCCTCACTCTCTCACTCTTCTCACTCCTCTTGCTCTCTTGCTCTTACACTCCTCTCCTCTCTCCTCTCACTCTCTTCCTCTCTCTTTTCTTTCTCTCTAGCCTTTCTTCTCTCTCTCTCTCTCTCTCTCTCTCTCTCTCTCTCTCTCTCTCTTCCCCATCTTTCCTCTTGGCCATGGCCAGTCTCTCTCTCTTTTACCTTTTCTCTTTCCTCCGGCCTTTCTATAATAAAGCTCTAAAGCCATAGACTGTCTCTGTTCATCCAGGCCAGCTGCTCTTACTTTCGCCTGTGTGGGAACCTCTCTCCTTAAGCCCTCTCTCCCTTAACCCTGGGGCTACAGGGTGTCTCCCTGGGGTCCCTTGGTTTCAGGGTCTGCCCCTTGTCCACTCCCTGTCCAGTGGGGTCAGTGGCTTAGATGCCCACCTGGGGCCAAGTGGAAAGCGTCTTGCAGCCCTCCCACATCCACCTGCCCAGAGCATAGGAGGAACTCTGGCCAAATGTGGGCTATCCTCTCTCTGCCTCTTTCCCCAGCTCCTTTTTAGTTCCCATATAGGGTGAAGCATCTATTAAGGATAAAGTAGGAGGAAGGGGTTGTAGTTTTGATACTTGCAGAAGGAGAGATGTCATGGGGAGGAGGGAGGGAAGAAAGGAACAAATCAAAAGCATCTTACATCTGCTCCATCTAGTTCCTTTCCTCTCTTCGTAGAGAGTTTGCTTTGATTTCTAGGCCTAAGCTCTGAAACTTTCTAAGGGAAACCTTCAAATTTGTTTCGCTTTTTTTCTGGAGCCTGACAAGTTCTACAGTTGACCTTAACAATGGGATATAAAAACTGTTGTGCTAAACAACTGAGATCTAAGGTATGCATGCCATAGATCGAAAGAGACCAATAGAGCATCTTATGTGCAGGATAAGAGGAAAATCTATTTGCAACCGGGATATGGGACTGAGGGTATAACTCAGCAATAAGTGCTAACTTAGCACACACAATGCCATGAAAAAATAATGTGAAAGTGATAACTGAGACTTTCTATGTTTAGAGATTTCTTCTCAGATGATCTTACTAAATTTACTACATACAATACACAACATTGGTGCTAGAGACAAGGCTCAGTGGTCAAGAGCTTTTGCTGCTCTTGGAAGAGACCACAGTTTAATTCCCAGACTGACCTGGCCACTCTGTAACTCCAGTTCCAGGAGATGCAACACCATAATATTGGTTTGGAGGGCACCAGGAATGCCCATGTTGCATTTATATGTGAGCAGGCAAAAACACTTGTATAAAATGAAAATAAATAAATAGCTTTAAGACGTGCAACAATTTCATTGAAATATCGTTAGCCAAACAACTAACATATAGTTCTAATTTAGCAATATAGATATTTTATTACATGTTAATAACAAGAATTTGTACTTAGTACAGTTAACTAGCAGAAGTTTCAAAGAAGTGGCTAAATATATGTTTCATTTTGTATTTTGAGGTGTCTGGAGACTGTAGTTGATGGAAAGTAGATGTGATTTCAATTGCTAACAAGGACATAGCTTAAAAAAATTTTTTTTATTAGATATTTTCTTCATTTACATTTCAAGTGCTATCCCAAAAGTCCCCTATACCCTCCCCCCACCCAGCTCCCCACCATATCACTCACTTAAACACCACCCATATATCCAACACACACATCACACACACACACACACACACACACACACACACACACACTAATTTATACATACACACATACTGCACATGTAGTACAACCAATTTAAGCTTATTCCTGACTAACTTACAAATAAATGAGATTCAGACTATGGTTATTTTATTTGACTTTGACAATTACTTGTGTGTGTGTGGGGGGAGGTGACCCCTAATCTACTTTTCTAGCTCCTGGCCTTGCTATCTACCAGAGGTGTCCCTCAGATACTTGCTGCTTCTCCTGGCCATGTGCTCACGGTTCCTCTCTTCTCTTGGGGGCTTCCTCCTTCCTCTTGTCCTCCTTCTTTCTCCCCTTGTCTCTCCTCTCTCCCAATCAGGTCACTCCAAACCTACCTACCTGATCCTTCCAGCAATTGGCTGTAGCCAATTTTATTTTACCAAGTTTTTCTTCAAGAAAAAGTTATGCACAACAAAAACTTTTAAACATGATAAGTTACTTGTAGGCCTAGACCTTCAGGTATATAACTTAGCCTTACAACACATAGGAAGGGACCAAACCTCAACACACACATACTCACAGATGCATAAATTCAGGTGTGTAAATATATAATTATATATTTATGCATATATACATATATAAGTAATTTTAATTAGGCTTTTTAAAAAATTACTGCACATCATATTGTAGTCCTCTACAGAAGTACTAAAAGTCTAAAATTAATTGAAATTTCCCCAAAAACTTTCTTAAAGAGACAGAAATTCAAACCATAGTAGATACTTTCTGAAGTGGTATTGAGTCTTATCAGAGGCCTTACAGTCAGGAAGGTAGGCTGATATAGTTCATTCCCACTCATTTAATGGACTATGGGTTTGATGAAGCTAAAGTTTTTCCTTGTAAAGAAATATTTGATTTGTATCTCTGTTTGCATTCTCTATTTGTGGTGGTTTAAATAGGCATGATCCCTATTAACTCACGTGTTTGAATCATTGTCCACAGGGAGTGACACTACAAGTGGTTTGACCTTGTTGGAGTAGGTGTGGACTTGTTGGATGAAGTGAGCCATTTTCTGGGCAGGCTTTGAGGACTTCTATGCTCAAGTTATGCCTAGTGTGGCACATTGTCTCCTGCTGCCTGCAGATCAAGATGTAGAACTCCCAGCTCTTGTTCCAGCAACACAAATGCCTGCATGCTGCTAGGTTCCCTGCCATAAGGGACTAAACATCTGAAACTGTAAGCCAGCCCTAATTAAATATTTTCCTTTAAACGAATTGGTCATGATGTCTCTTCACAGCAATGGGAACCCTAACTAAGACATTATTTTAAGGTATATGATAGAAGACATGTGTCTTGGTCTAGGCTATGGGCTGCAAGCCTTTTTGTAGGGGCTGGCACTTTTGTTAGCTGGTAAGAAATGACTTTTTATGGGCATTTGTTCTAGAAGTCTTGGACCACTTGCTGTAGCAAAGTTAAAGAGGATGACATTGTGTTAAACTTCAAATCTGTGATTTGACAGAGACAACTTAATGGAAAGAAGGCCCATTGTTGGTCTTGGTTTTAAAGGGCATGGCAGAGTGCATAAGAGTGGAAAGATGTGCCCAAAACTGTCTAGGAAGCAGAGGAAGAGGCTAGAATTGAAGGTCCATCCATAGAGACTCATTTATACTATCAGGACTTTCCTTCTAGAAAATTCACAGCCATTCCAAATACTGCAACCACACAAGGAACAAGCACTCAAATATGACCCTATGGGAGACATTTCAGGTTTAAATAAGCACAGCCATGAAGTAGAGAAAGGATTTGTACATGAAAAAGCAAGAGATTGGACTGGGATCCTTGTCTTTCTCTATTTCTTGGTGGCCATGTGATCAGGGAGCACGACTGGACAAACTATGCCTTTACTATTTAAGCCAGATAATCTTCCTGTGGCCCCTCATATAGTTCCTCATCTTGTAGTGAACTCCAAACACAAAATTATTTTTGTTGCTATTTTATAACTGTAATTTTGCTACTATTATCAATCATAATGGAAATATCTGTGTCTTATGATGGTCTAAGGCAACTCCCGTGAAAGGGTCATTGAGCCTCAAAGGGGTCTTGACCCACAGGTTGATAACTGTTGAATATGGACTAAATAACCACAAGGTTCTTTCCAAAAGATCTTTGTCTATACAGTTATTAAAATATTGTACTAAGTTTTTGAGTACAACATTATCTTTTAAAATTATCTTCTTTCTTTTTAATACCACAAAAGTCACATTTATTGCTAATTGAAGTTATTCAATAAGGAATTTGTACCATTACTACTTACATATTCCTAGCTAAAGAATTGCTGAAATGTTAGTATTAGCAAATTAAAGAAGTTTTTGTTCATATTATTCTGGTTTATCTGTTATTTTAAAAATGGGTGACATTGATCCTAAATGCTTAGGAATATGGTGATCTGATACTCCAGAATGGAGAAGGAATTCCTGATGTTACAAAGGCTTCAATATTCTTATGTTGTTCTGAAGTGGTCAGCATAGACTTTGTTGTTGGCCTCCTACTGTTTTTGTAGTCTCTCATTTGGTGTTTTCATCTATGAAATGCATTTCTAGGTATTATCACAATCACGTCTGACTATAGGTAGACTGTAGAAGGCCATAAATACTATTTATTAATTGATTAATGATAAAAATCAATTTATCAATAAATCTTAATAAATTCTTCTCTTCAATAGTTTTTCTTTGTATAAAAATAGTTTTATCATTTTTCCTATTATCCTTTCTGACTACAGAGTATTGCAAGAAATGGTTATTTTGTTTTTAATAATTTTTGCTATGCCTCAGTCTCAAGTCTTATTACCACAGCTGGAAGTTGGCTCTAACTTGCTTCTTAGGGATGCTTTTGTAAGAATAGTTATATTTTAGACACAGAAAGATTGAAATAATAAAAACATGCAGAACAAGTGGTCATTACTTTGTTTTCTCATCTAATTACATCACATACTTGAACTTTTTCTCTAAGGTATTATTATTATTATTATTATTATTATGGTTTTTTCGAGACAGGGTTTCTCTGTATAGCCCTGGCTGTCCTGGGACTCACTGTGTAGACCAAGCTGGCCTCGAACTCAGAAATCTGCCTACCTCTGCCTCCCAAGTGCTGGGATTAAAGGCGTGCGCCACCACACCCGGCTTCTCTAAGGTATTATTATTATCTACCTAATAAATGAGTTAATTAGTGAATAAATATAGCAGGGAGGATACAAGTATGGAAACTCTTATAGAATCATTAGAAGCTAATCATATGCTTTTGATAACATAACTGTGACAATATCTAAAAATTAGGAGCCTAATATCTAAAAATTAACCTAGTGGGTTAATTTTTGAAAGATGTATTTTATTATCAAATATATATGTTGACTTTTCAAGGCATCAATTTAGAAACAAGCACTAGAAATGGAAAATTCTAATCTAAAGTGATTTTCATTTTACTGTATGCAGAATGTTTTATTAAAGTTGCTTAATGCTCAGTTTTTTCCTTGTCACCTTGAAGATCGCTGTCATGAAAATGGTAATTCATTTGTCAGATGTTTTGAAATTGCAGGCTTCTGTGGTTAATATATTTTATCTCATTACCAAATAAAATTTATGTCCTCATGAAACAGTTTTTATTGTCTGAGCAGTTTCTGATGATGTTGATACATTAAGTTGTCACTTGACAGCCTATAAAATGTTGACATCTAGAAGTGAGATATGACTTCCCAGTGTAAAACTTCTTACTTATCTTTTCTGTTGTAGAATTTTCTTCAATTCTGAGATACAGCCATTGCTTCTCTAGTTATACACTTGGCAATGGTAATGGTTTGTGAGGTCTGGGTCACTGAGAAGGCCTGCAGAGCTTACATATAAACCTCAATCAGTACATGTGACTCTCTCTCCAGATGTTAGGGAGCTGGAATATATCAAGAAACACATTCCAGTTCCTTCTCAGTGCTCCTGGAAAACCATCAATAGTTACGTGTGTGCGTGTTTGTTTGTGTGTGTGATCTCATTTTACTCATTCCATATTGGCTTGGGTGGCTCTGAGGTTTAACTCCTGAAGTTTCCTGGGGCTCTTTAATCACTGGCTCTAGTAATGTGCTAAATAACTTTGATTACCTTGACACTTACTTAACAGCTTCTCTTCTCTTTTCTCTGTATCCACAACATTGCTGTGGTTTTCTTCATTCTACCCAGAGTTGTATGACTGACTTTGAGAAGCTACACTTGTTTCATTTGATCATTCAACTTTCTGGGATTCCACCATGTAGCATGTGTTAATTAGTATTTTGTTTTACTATTACCAAACACCCAAGAAAAAGCAATTTATAGTATGAAAGATTTATTCTGATGCATGGTTTCATAGGTATCATCATGATGGGAAGGGCATGGCAGAGCAGAGCAGTTTATATTATGATGGCAGTCAGGAATCAGACAAAGGAATATAGAACAGGTCCAGGGAAAGGTAGACCCTTCAAGGATGGACTTACAATGCCAGTCTTTCAACTGGGTCCCTTCTACTTTCACCATCTCTGAATAATGCTGATATTATATAAATCCATCAAGGTACCAGTTCTTTCACTAAATCAGAACCATATGACCTGATTATCTCTTGATAGTCCTTCACAGATATACCCAGAGGTATGCTTTACAAATCTAGCTATTTCTTAGTCCAATCAAGTCAACTGTTAAGATTAACCATCACATGTCCAGGCATTAGAAATGCCAGAAAACTCATTTTCAGTCTCTATTGTAACAAACCTCACCTTTGCAGCTTCATATACAACCTACTTAGGAGTTGCAGGAAGAGAACCCAGCTATAGTATATGTTACCTAACCTCAACAGCTTCTGAAACTCAGATATAACCTTACATGATCCTTCCCATTCTTACATTCTTGTAAAGCAATGCTACATTGACACCATAGCCAAGTGTTGTTGCCTTTTTGGTTTTTGTGAGCCTCTGTGGCAGTGCCTGGAAAAACATTTCCCTAGTGTAACCATTTTCATGTAGCATACTTTGAAGTTTCTATCTTTTCAGGTACTCTTCTTTCATGTATGTTTTTAAAGGTTGTAACCCAGAGCGTCCTATTGGAGCAGCCTAGGTAATTCACCATTTTTTATTTTTTGCTATTTAATACAAGTCATTTTATTAGACATAGGGATGAAATTAATACCTTAACAATCATGTATAAATTTAGAGTTCTATTACATGCATTTTTATTTTGTTAATTTACTACTACTACTACTACTATTATTATTATTATTATTATTATTATTATTATTATTGATATTTTCTTCATTTACATTTCAAATGCTATTCTCAAAGCCCCCTATACCCTCCCCAGCCCTGTTCCCCAACCCATCTACTCCTGCTTCCTGGCCCTGGCATTTCCCTGTACTGGAGCATATAATCTTCACAACACCAAGGGCCTCTCCTCCCATTGATGGTTGACTAGGCAATCCTATGCTACATATGCAACTAGAGACACAAGCTCTGGGGGGGTACTGGTTAGTTCTTATTGTTGTTCGTCCTATAGGGTGGCAGACCCCTTAAGCTCCTTGGGTACTTTCTCCAGCTCTCCACTGGGGGCTCTGTGTTCCATCCAATAGATGACTGAGCATCCACTTCTGTATTTCAGGCATTGGCAAAGCCCCACAAGGGACAGTTATATCAGGGTCCTTTCAGCAAAATCTTTCTGGCATATGCAATAGTGTCTGGGTTTGGTAGTTGTATATGGGATGGATCACCAGGTGGGGCAGACTCTGGTTAGTCCTTCCTTCCATCTCAGCTCTGAACTTTGTCTCTGTAACTCCTTCCATGGGTATTTTGTTCCCCATTCTAAGAAGGAGCGAAGTATCCAAACTTTGGTCTTCTTTCTTCTTGAGTTTCATATGTTTTGCAAATTGTATCTTGGGTATTCTAAGTTTCTGGGCTAATATCCACTTATAAGTGAGTACATATTATGTGTGTTCTTTTGTGATTGGGTTATCTCACTCAGGATGATATCCTCCAGATCTATCCATTTGCCTAAGTATTTAATAAATTCATTGTTTTTAATAGCTGAGTAGTATTCCATTGTGTTAATGTACCACATTTTCTGTATCCATTCCTATGTTGAGGGACATCTAGGTTCTTTCCACCTTCTGGCTATTATAAATTGGGCTGCTATGAACATAATGGAGCATGTGTCTTTATTACCAGTTGGAATATCTTCTGGGTATATGCCCAGGAGAGGTATTTCTGGATCTTCTGGGAGTACTATGTCCAATTTTCTGAGGAACCGCCAGACTGATTTCCAGGATCTGTCTATTGATGAGAGTAGGGTGTTGAAGTCTCCCACTATTATTGTGTGCAGTGCAATGTGTGCTTTGAGCTTAACTATAGTTTCTTTAATGAATGTGGATGCCCTTGCATTTGGAGCATAGATATTCAGAATTGAGAGTTCATTTTGGAAGATTTTACCTTTGATGAGTATGAAGTGCCCCTCCTTGACTTTTTTGATAACATTGGGTTGAAAGTCAATTTTGTTCAATATTAGAATGGCTACTTCAGCTTGTTTTTTGGGACCATTTGCTGGAAAAAAAATTGTTTTGCATCCTTTTACTCTGAGGTAGTGTCTGTCTTTGTCCCTTAGGTGGGTTTCCTGTAAGCAGCAAAATGTGGGTCCTGTTTATGTACCAGTCTGTTAGTCTATGTCTTTTTATTTGGGAATTGAGACCATTGATATTAAGAAATATTAAGGAAAAGTAATTATTGCTTCCTGTTATTTTTGTTGTTAGAGTTGGGATTCTGTTCTTGTGGCTGTTTTCTTTTAGGTTTTTTGAAGGATTACTTTCTTGCTTTTTCTAGGGCGTAATTTCCCTCCTTCTGTTGGAGTTTTCTCTTTGAAAAGCTCAGATCTGCCTCCTGGCTGAAGATGAAGGCCTGAAGGGACCCTGTCCAAGAAGCTATGTTGATTCTGCAGCTCGCATGCTGTCCTGTGCAGTGGTCTCTGAGATCCCCAGGATACAAGGTGGTGATCTTGCCTGAGTCCTGGAGTGAGAGCCCTCCCCAGAGGCTGACTCTCCTCTAGTGGGGAAGGTGCCCAGAGGTCTGGGTCTCAGCTCTGCCTCCTGGCTGAGGATGAAAACCTGAAGGGACCCTATCTAAGAAGCTCTGTTTCTTCTGCAGCTTGCATGCTCTCCTGCATGGACTGGTCTCTCAGAGACCCAGGACATAAGATCATAATTCACCATTTTCAGTGTTTCTGTGCAGTCTGTTGTTGCTCTTTAACTTTAGCACGGATATCCTTAAGAAGTACAAATGGGCTGTCCACAATGTTACTTTCACAATGTGCCAAATTACACATTATTCATATTTTTGTCCTCTTGCTACTCGTTATCACTACAAATGGTAACAAGTAGAGAACAGTAAGTACAAAGCAGTCCGATGTTATGAAATCTCTGCCACCTGATCTGTTACCCCTGAATTCAGTTTCAGTCAAGTTTGAGGACACAGACAGAACTCAATTGAGTGTTTTTGCCAGAATATAACATGGATGGCTCCTGGTGTAAACCCTGATGGAGAGTCCTTGTTCCCCAGTAAAATTTCATGAGCACAGCCTTTACTTACCATTTTCCTACAGGCATTTTGGTCTTCCAGTATGGCCTTACAGCCCAGGGTTTCCCAGTTCACAGCTTCAAACTTCAATTCACTTCAGAGAGCCTATGAACCAGATCATCAGATTCATTCCACATTCCAGAAAAGACCTTAATTCTTGGTCCCAGTTGACTGTTTTATTTTTGTTGTTGTTTTTTTAATCATCACATTGTTATGACAAAGAATAGCTTAAATGGTGAAATGTTTATTCTGGCTCAGGGTGTGAGGTGATCCAGTCCTCTACTGCATGCAGCTGGAGGCTTGTTGGTGACCAGAGTATATGACAGTTGCTTACTAATAATTTAATAGACCAGGAAGCAGAGATGGGTCAGAAAGTGGGGCCAAGATATAAACATCAAGGTTTTCCCCATGACAACACATTTCCACCAGTTAGATACCTATTATCAAGAGTTCCACAACCTCCCTGTGATGGTTTATATATGCTTGGCCCAGGGAGTGGCACTATTAGAAGGGGTGGCCCTGTTGGAGCAGGTGTGTTATTGTGAGGATGGCCTTTAAGACCCTCATCCTAGCTGTCTGGAATCCAGTATTCTGCTAATAGCCTTCAGATGGAGATGTAGAACTCTCAGTTCCTCCTGTACTGTTTGGTTGATGCTACCATGCTCCTACATTTATGATACTGGATTGAAACTCTGAACCTGTAACCCAGCTCCAGTTGAGTATTGTCCTTTATAAGACTTGCCTTGGTCATTGTGTCTGTTCACAGTAGTACAACCCTAACTAAGACACTCCCCAAACAATAGTGTTAGCTGGAGAACAAGTGATCTAGCACATGAGCCTGTGCAGGGCATTTTTACATACAAGCCATAGGAGTTTCATATTCTTGTTTTTTCATGTGGTCTCATGGCCTTACAGTAGCTCAATTCCAAGATAGTATGTGGGAGCCACAAGGCATGTCCGAGTTGTTGCTTTGACATCCTGGTGAAGGGCAGGCCTCTCTCTACTTTTGCTCTCAGAGTAAGGTCTTAGACAGCCCTGAGTTTAGGGAGAAAGTGGTAGATTCTTCTGATTGATGGGAGTAGTTGGGTGCATCTACAGGACAAGGGAAAGCTGATGAAAATTATATACTCTAATGGCATCACCTTCACTGGCGGTCAACAGTCTGTGTTTCCTATTATCTTAATGATTCATCTCGCTTTTGCCAGAGGGTTTCCCCTCCATGTTCATGGAAGGTTCATCTATCAGTGTTGATCCTATGCCATAGACTTCTTCAATACAAACTCTCCAGGGCTTTGCAGAATTTGTGGGTACAGAACCAGAGACATGTCCTATATAAGGCACTGATTTTAATAGTACTTTTGTGCTTGACATTCTAATTAATTATTTAAATTAATAGTTGCAGAGATGCCAGGTAATATGTATTAAATCTACTAAATATTTATGTGTGACCAGAAACATAGCTATACATAGGAAAGTATTCTTGTCATCATAACCTACTACTTGACATTTAACAAGAACAACATAAGACCTGAAGTTAGAATTAGCTGCTTTCAAATATTGCTTCATTTTCCTAGAATTTTTGGTGGCTGAGAAATCTTAACAATTTGCCGTTAGGTTTCTGCAGCAGCTGCTTAAAGGGCTTTTTGACTTTCTCCTTGGGGAGGCCTGTCAAGCATTTCTGTCCCATTATCTCCAAGAGTTGGTCCTGATGGGAAAGGTCTATGGACTTTAACATTTATTTTCTCTTCCCTAACCCCCTCTCCTGGGAGAATACATCTTGAATTCAAAATAAGTATAAAAACCTATCTTTAGATTGTTCTTCCCTTTTGTTATTTATTGGCTGTATTTAAAATCTCTCCCTAGAGCCAAGACAATTTTTGGACAGTGTTTTAGAGATCAATGTAAAAGTCCTGTTTTTTTGTATCTCTAGTATTAAGTGAAAAGAAATTACTTGCTGTTTGCCCTTTCCTCAGCAGCAAAATTGTTATTCAGATGACCAGAAGCTATGTCCTCTGGCTTCAATTTATAGATATTTTTGGAATCCCATCTCCAAAGGACTGGTTCAAGGAGCAAAGGTATTTGCATATTTAATTTGTCATGTTGTGAGTATGGAGTAGAGCCTTCTAAGGAACGGTCATTTTCTCTTCTCATCATGTTCATTTCATTTCACAGGCTTTACGTAACCACAACAAAATGGGTCTCATCCCTTGGATGTGGAAAGAATTTTGTGTAGTAGCAGAAGTTTGCTCTGTGGGAATGTTGGCAGGCAAGCTAAGAAGGAAGAATCAAAATGTTCAGATGACTTCCCTGCCTTTGAAAGGGAGAAGGTTGGTATGAGTAACTTTTGAAGTCTTACTTGTGGGCCCTTAGGAGCATAAAGGTCTGTCACTGCTAACACAGACTTCAGGTACCACAAAAGATTTAAGTAGGCACTAACTTGAATCTTGACTATTCTCCCAAGGACCTGAGTGTTGAAGTTTTGGCATTACTGGCATGAGAGGTGGACCCTTCGTAGATGGTATCTAGAAGAAGGAAATTGGGCCACTGGGAGAGTGCCCTTGGAGTAAATACTGAGATTCAAGCTTCTTGCTTTCCTGGGTACAGCTTGCTGAACAGGACTCCACTACTACATGGTCTCATCTTGAGGTACTGTGCACCAAAGTATGAGCGAAAATAAACTTCCTTCCTAAGGCTTTCATCAAAGTGCCACTTTGATGCTAGCAATGAAAAAGTACCCACTGCAACGCCCAGAGACTTCAGTTCATAGTCATCTGGCTCTGCTGCTTTGGACTTTAGCTTGAGGGTATAGACTATTATCATGGAAAAGGCACGATGATAAAGGGTCCTCATGTGGCAGCAGCAGTGTGAGGTGGCTGGTCATACTGTATTTAAAGTCAGGAAAAAGAAAGCAATGGATGCTGGTGTTAGTCAACTAAACCTCTGCAAATGCCCTCACTGACGTGTGTCTACTGGATGACTTTAAATCAGCTAAATGGACAATGGAAACTGACCAACCTAGATTCACCAACTAAAGGATGTGACTCACACTCAGCGTGGATAGTACCTTCCACATTGTACCTTAGAAAGGCATGAAGAGGGAGTGATGTGTGCCTGCCTTCTTTTGCCTCCTTTCCTGAGCTGTGCATCCTGTGGCCATTCTCCACTGATACCACACTCTGGCCTCTTCAGCTCTCCCAGTGCTGACTCAATAGCAGTGGCTGTGCGGGGAGCTCTGAGCCTTAGGCCGGGCTTGTGACTGTTGAGGATCTAACCCATGGACTGAGCAGCTCCTTGCTTTCTGATGTTGAGATAGCCATTTTTTTGAACCACCCATATCCTGACCTATAAACCAATCTAATAAACACAATTTTATACCACATACATACTCTACCACTTTTGTTCCTCCTCAGAAGCCTTCCTCACACACCTGTGAACCAAATTAACCTTCTCTCCTTTTAAACTGACGATCTCAGGGATTTTGCTATAGTAATGGAAAACTGACAGTTACGGTCAAACTAAAATAACTCCTGAAGGTTCATGTTTTAGATACTTGCTTTCCAGTTAGTGGGCCATTTAGGAGGCAGTGAAGCCTTGAAGGAAAAATGGCCCAGGTGGAGAAGTAGGTAATTAGGGTTGGGCCTTTTAGGGTTATAGCCCAGATCCTGTTCCATTCTAGGTCTCTCTATCTCTTGGTCTATTGTCATGTAAACAGCATCACCACAGAAGCCCTCCAGCATGCCTTCTCCATCATGATGCATAGCAACCCTTTGAAACCAGGAACCAAAGTAAATTGTTCCTCTAATAGGGTATTTCTATAGGATGTTTTGCTATAATAATGGAAAAGTAAGTAAAATGTGAACTGACATAGAAGGACATTAAACATTCCCAAGGAGAGGAACAAAGGAACCAGAGCCAGACAGATCTTTGTCTGAGAACTAAGAGCTGGCAGTTTCCAAAATCAAAATGTAGTATTAACCATTTATTAGATGTAAACACAGGCATGAGAATGTGTGCTTACTGGTTGATCTTAGACAATGCAAATAAATACCTCCTAAATAAAATGAGACTAGTAAATTCACCCTTCCCCACCATTCCCATGTGAAGTGATGGTTTCATAGGTAGGAAATAGCAAGTTTCATTCGCCTCTCCTTATGTTTTTGAATATACTGTGACCAAGCATGGGAAAACTTATGAAAGGGCTTTGTGATTTTCTGATCCAATGTACCTTGTAATTCAAAGTATTTCTTTTTTTTTAAATAATAAATGAATTTCTTTGTTTCTCAAGTATGCCCACCTCTAAATTCTAGGTTGAGTTTTTTTTTTCCCAGAAAAATATTAGATACCATAAAAACAACAAAAATTTTCCTCCCAGTATTGGCTTTACAAGATGAGGCTTGGTGACAGTGATAAAGAATGACCAGGAATACATTGGATTATTGAGTAGGCTGGAGGGTCAGGTTCAGTTCACCCCACAGCGCCAGTTCTGCTTACCAAAAGTGGCCCACTAGGCACTCACCTTCCACGCCCAGCTTCACACCAGTGAGCCAGACTTCTTACCCATTTAAAGTTTGAGAATAGGTTGAGATCGTTTTGGCCCCAAGACCTCTAATCATTCACTTTACTGGATAAAACTGTGGGTTTCAGTCTCGGCGAGAGCACCAGCTATCCTGAGGGAAACTTCGGAGGGAACCAGCTACTAGATGGTTTCATTAGTCTTTCGCCCCTACACCCAGGTCAGATGACCGATTTGCACGTCAGGACCGCTGTGGACCTCCACCAGTTTCCTCTGGCTTCATCCTGGCCAGGCATAGATGAAGGGAGAGCACAAAACAATCTCTTCAACAACTGTGGAGATGCCTTGGAAGTTCGAACACATGTGGGCCCCTTTGTTTCCACCCCTACAGTTGCTGGGCATGGTCTCACATTCCCTAAAATTCTATCACTCAAGCCACGCAAACATTTGTAATTTTGCTCCAAAAGCAGCTGAGAAGGTATGAACCAACTAAACAATACAATCTGATTTTCCCCACTTGCTGGATGTGATAGACCATAACAGAAGGCACTGCACTTCTACTTCACACTGAAAACTTTCTCCCAACACGCAGGTGAGCTCGCCTTCTCTCTAGAATCACACCCTCTTCTTGCCTACCTCTGCCACCTTAAGTGGCACAAGTTCACAAGTTTAGACAGAGCATCTCATACAAACTCCTGTGCCATGCTAGATATTTTGAGGAAAATAAACAAAAAGGCCCTAGATTTTGAACATTCATTTTGCTAATTGCCACACTCTCAGCTTCCCACCCCCATTTTATTTATTCCTCACAATAATCTTCCAAGGTGCCGACCCAACTACTGCTGTTATTTAACACAAACACTCCTTTGTTTGGCAATTTACTATAACCAAGTCCACCCTGCTCACACAGAAAAGTGGCCTGTGCGTGGTGGCGCATGCCTTTAATCCCAGCACTCGGGAGGCAGAGGCAGGCGGATTTCTGAGTTCCAGGCCAGCCTGGTCTACAAAGTGAGTTCCAGGACAGCCAGGGCTATACAGAGAAACCCTGTCTCGAAAAACAAAACAAAACAAAAAACAAAAAAACAAAACAACAAAAAAAAAGAAAAGTGGCCTGTATATGGCACACAAATTATGGCCTTAGCAGCAGTTACTTGAGAGCTCCAGGGCTCAAGTGACCTGGAACTGTCCTTATTCACATCCATGAAGGGTGATATTGACTGACATTTTATATCCAGCCACTTTGCTGAAGTTGTTTATCAGCTTTAGGAGTTCTCTAGTGGAATTTTTGGGGTCACTTAAGTATACTATCATATCATCTGCAAATAGTGATATTTTGACGTCTTCCTGTCCAATTTGTATCCCCTTGACCTGCTTTTGTTGTCTAATTGCTCTAGCTAGAACTTTGAGTACTATGTTGAATAGATAGGGAGGGAGTAGGCAACATTTTCTAGTCTCTGATTTTAGTAGGATTGCTTCAAGTTTCTCTCCATTTAGTTTGATGTTGGCTGCTGGTTTGCTGTATATTGCTTTTACTATGTTTAGGTATGGGCCTTGAATTTCTGATCTTTCCAAGACTTTTATCATGAATGGGTGTTGGCTTTTGTCAAATGCTTTCTCAGCATCAATGTTCATAAGGAAGATTGGTCTGAATTTGTCTTTCTTTGTTGCATCTTTTTGTGGTTACTTAAAAGCATAAATGTGGCTTCATAGAATGAATTTGGTACCGTTCCTTCTGTTTCTATTTTGTGAAATCATTTGAAGAGTATTGGTATTAGGTCTTCTTTAAAGGTCTGATAGAATTCTCCACTAAATCCTGGGCTTTTGAGGTTGGGAGACTATTAATGACTGCTTCTATTTCTTTAGGGGTTATGGGTCTGTTTAGATGGTTTATTTGATCCTGTTTTAACTTTGGAACTTGGTATGTATCTAGAAAATTGTCCATTTCATCCAGAAATTTCAATTTAGTTGAGTATAAACTTTTGTAGCAGGATCTGATGACTTTTTGGATCTCCACAGTTTCCATTGTTATGTCTCCCTTTTCGTTTCTGCTTTTATTAATTTGGATACTGTCTCTGTACCCTTCGGTAAGTCTGACTAAGGGTTTAATCTATCTTGTTGATTTTCTCAAAGAAACAGCTCCTGGTTTTGTTCATTCTTTGTATAGTTCTTTTTGTTTCTACTTGTGTGATTTCAGCCCTGAGTTTGATTATTTCCTGCTGTCTACTCCTCTTGAGTGTATTTGCTTCTTTTTGTTCTAGAACTTTCAGGTGTGCTGTTAAGCTGCTAGTGTAAGCTCTCTCCAGTTTCTTTTTTGAGGCACGTAGAGCTATGACTTTTCTTCTTCCCACTGCTTTCATTGTGTCTCATAGCTTTTGGTATGATGTGTCTTCATTTTCATTAAATATTAAAACGTCTTTAATTTCTTTATTTCTTCCTTGACCAAGTTATTGAGTAGAGAACTGTTCAGCTTCCATGTGTATGTGTGACTTCTGTTGTCTTTGTAGGAATTTAAGACCAGTCTTAGTCCATGGTGATCTGATAGAGGGCATGGAATTAATTATTTCAATCTTGTATCTGTTGAGGCCTGTTTTGTGACCAATTATATGGTCAATTTTGGAGAAGGTACCATGAGGTACTGAGAAGAAGGTAAATTCTTTTGATTTAGATTGAAATGTTCTATAGTTATCTTTTAAGTCCATTTGGTCCAAAACTTTTGTTAGCTTCACTGTGTCTCTGTTTAGTTTCTGTTTCCCTGATCTGTCCATTGCTGAGACTAGGGTGTTGAAGTCTCCCACTATTATTGTGTGGGGTGCAATTTGTGCTTTGAGCTTTAGGAAAGTTTCTTTTATGAATGTTGGAGCCCTTGCATTTGGAGCATAGATGTTCAGAACTGAGTGTTGAACATCTTGGTAGACTTTTCCTTTGACCTGTATGAAGTGCCCTTATCCTTTTTGATAAATTTTGGTTGAAAGTTGATTTTATTTGATATTAGAATGGCTACTCCAGCTTGTTTCTTGGGACCATTTGCTTGGAAAAAAAAATGTTTTCTAGCCTTTTACTCTGAGGAAGTGTCTGTCTTTGTTACTGAGGTGCATTTCTTGTATGTTGGGTCCTATTTAAGTATCTAGTCTGTTAGTCTATGTATTTTTATTGGGAAATTGAGTCCATTGATATTAGGAGATATTAAGGAAAAGTGATTGTTGCTTCCTGTTATTTTTGTTGTTATTTTTTTGTTATTATGTTTGTGTGTCTGTCTTCTTTTAGGCTTGTTGAAAGATTACTTTCCTGCTTTTTTCTAGGGTGTAGTTTCCCTCCTTGTGTTGGTGTTTTCCATGTATTATCCTTTGCAGGGCTGATTTGTGGAAAGATATTGTATAAATTTGGTTTTATCATGGAATACTTTGGTGTCTCTGTCTATGGAAATCAAGAGTTTTACTAGGTATAGAAATCTGGGCTGGTATTTGTGTTCTCTTAGGGTCTGTATGACATCTGTTCAGGATCTTCTGGCTTTCATAGTCTCTGGTAATCTAGTGTAATTCTGATAGGACTGCCTTTATATGTTACTTGTCCTTTCCCCCTTACTGCTTTTAATATTCTTTGTTTTGTGCATTTGGTGTTTTGACTATTATGTGACGGGAGGAATTTCTTTTCTCATCCAGACTATTTGGAGACCTGTAGGCTTCTTGTATCTTCATGGGCATCTCTTCTTTTAGGTTAGGAAAGTTTTCTTCTATAATCTTGTTGAAGATATTTACTGGCCCTTTAAGTTGAGAATCTTCACTCTCTTCTATACCTTTTCTCCTTAGGTTTGGTCTTCTCATTGTGTCCTGCATTTCTTGAATGTTTTGGCTTAGGAGCTTCTTGCATTTTGCATTTTCTTTGACTGTTGTTTCAATGCTTTTCTATGTCTCTTCTGCCCCTGAGATTCTCTCTTCTATCTCTTGTGTTCTGATGGTAATGCTTGCATCTATGACTCCTGATCTCTTTTCTAGATTTTCCAACTCCAGGCTAGTCTCCGTTTGTAATTTCTTTATTGTCTCTATTTCCATTTTTAGATCTTGGATTGCTTTGTTCATTTCCTTCGCCTCTTGATTGTGTTTTCCTGTAATTCTTTAAGGGATTTTTGTGTTTCCTCTTTAAGGGCTTCTACCTGTTTACCTATGTCCTCCTGTATTTCTTTAAGGGAGTTAGTTACTTATGTCCTTCTTAAAGTCCTTTATCATTGTTGTAAGAAGTGAGTTTAGATCAGAGTCTTGCTTTTCCTGTGTGATGGTGTATTCAGGACTTGTTATGGTGGGACAATTGAGTTCTGATGATGCCTTGGTTTCTGTTGCTTATGTTCTAATGTTTGCCTCCTGCCATCCAAATATCTCTGGTGTTACCTGCCCTGGCTATCTGACTGGAGCCTGTCCTTCCAGTAATCATGGTTGTGTGTGAACTCCATATCGTTGTCTCTGTGATTCTGTGATTCTGGGATCCTGTGATCCTGAGATTCTTTGTGTGTCAGAGTTCCTGGGAGTCAAATTGCATCTGAGACCATGAGGTCCTGATGTGACCAAGCTTCTGGGATCCTGGGATCCAGTGATCCTGACTGTGTTAGAGTGCCTGGGAGTGGAGCCTCCTTTGGGTGCTATGGGACTGGCTGCAGAGTCTGTGCCCAAGGTAAACTGGCACAGATTGGAAGGGACCTGAGCCACTGGTTGGGTGGGGTTCCTGTGTCCTTGGATCCTCCTGCTGGTCCCAGTTACTCACCATGGTGATGGAGATGGGCATATCTTAATTGCTGTATATGTACCCAGAAAGCACACCACAATCACTGGTAGCTGTGGTTTGGACCAGCTCTGCCCCCACAGGCTCATGCTCTGAATGCTTGGTCCTATCCTGTGATGCTGTTTTGAAGACTATGGAACTTTTAGAAGGTGAGGCATGGGTAGTGGAAGTAACCACCAAGGGAGGGCCTCTGGATATTATTACCCTCTTGGTTTGGCCCATGTTCTTGATTCCTGGTCTAATAAGATGTAAGGAGCCTCTTATGTGTTCCCATCATAAGAAGGCCTTTTCATCCAACATGCCTTCTTCAGTGTTACAAACTGACATCACAAGCCAAAAGACTTAAAGCTTTTCTTCTGTAAGTTCCTTCTGTACAGCGTTCTATGACAGCAACAAGAACAGTAACTAATAATGCACTAGTGATACACTTCTCAGAAGCAGTGGGGCACAATGCTGCTACCCCAGTACGGCTTAGTTCTGTCCTGTGAGTTTGCATCTCCAGGTCCTGACTCAACCAAATGAGCTCTTTGACTCACCTTCATTGCAAATGAGTTATTTTACTTTCTGCTCATAGTAGTTGTGGTTCTAGATCAAAAGTTTCCCTTCATGAATTGTTTCTGTCCCTCTTAGGAGAAATTGACATGCTTTTGTCACTATAATTCCCTTACAACATCATGGACTGGGGTCAGAGAGCTGGTTTAACAGTTAAAGGCACTGCTGCTTTTCCTAAGGACTAGAGTTCAGTGACCAGAGTTCAGTTTCCAGCAACCATATCAAGGTTCAGAACCACCTGTTAGCTCAGTGCCAGAGGGATCTGTTGTTCTCTTCTGGACTCCATAGGTATACCTCCTACCTTTCTGCAAGCATGCGCACACACATACATACTCACACACATATATACTCACACATATATACACTCGCACACAAACTCACACATACACATACACACGTACATACTCACATATACACACTCACACACATACATATATACACACACATACACATATATATATATATATATATACACATATATACACACAGTCACACACACATGTACACACACTCACATATACATACACATATGTGCATACACATTCATACATATGCATACACACAATTATGAAGCTAGAGTTACATACAGGTGGTTGGAAGCTTTCTGACATGCCTTTAGGAAGCAAACACTGGTCCTCTGGAAAAGTAGGAAACACCAAACCTCGGAGGCAGCACTCCAGTCCCTGTGAAGTTCTTTTTTTACACCTGTAAGATCCCAATAGGCATTGCTTTATATCTTTTTGAGGATGTAACAAATGCTCTTCTAACCCCCATTTCAGACGGAATATTATAGTTAAACCATTTTTTTCTGCTTTGGACATATAAGGAACTAGAAGCAGTTTTATTTTGCATCCAGCAGTATCTGCCTCTTTTTTATTTCTAAGCTTTTGCTTGCAAATGAAACAGTTTGTATTTTAGCACAACTTCCTACTTATGTGTTTTTATCATAGGCAGCAAGAATGCAGGTGGCTCTTTTAATATTTTACAGGAAAATCTGTTGAAGTAGGTCATCAAATTCCTTAGGAATGCCTTTTAGGTTTTTTGCATTACCACATGTGAACTCTTGGCCCAACTCTCTACTACAAGGTTATAAAGGTTTTGTTTGTTTGGTATAATCTTCTACTTTCTTACAGCAGTTCCCTGGCTTTTCATTGGTTCCCCACTAAGTACCTCCCCTACATTTCAGGGATCTACTAACAGTGTCCTTAAGTCTGGTAGTTCTCAACCTTCCTAATGCTGCAATACATTTCCTCATGTTGTGGTGACCCCCAACCATAAAATTATCTTTACTGCCAGTTCATAGCTGTCATTTGCTACTTTTACGAATCATAATGTAAATATCCAATGTGCAGCTCCCAAACGGGTTGAGACCCACAGGTTGAGAACCCCTGCTTAAGTCCACCTTGCTCAGTGCCAAGCAGCGAGAGGCCTTTACACCATTGCCTAAAGCTTTAGGTTCTCATTTCATTTTCTCTTTGCTGTGCTGGGGGTTGAACCAATGACCTTCTGCATGGGTGATGGCAGAGTTATTTTTCTTATAGCAGTGACCAATGGCCTGAGAACGAGCAATTGAAAGGAGGAACAGTTTATTTTTGGCTTGTTTTTCAAAGTAGAGATGGCATGACATGGATTGGCTCTTATTCACAGTGGGAAGGGGGCTGCTTGCTCATATCCTGATGGGTTGGGGAGCAGAGAAAGAGGAACATGGGGCCCTCAGATGACATGCTCATTGTCTCTTTCCCCCAGTCCATGCATGAGCCATCCACATTCACTGTAGATACTTTCCTCTCAGTTGATACTCTCTGGAAAGTCCCTCTCAGGCACTGCTGTCATAAGAGCTTTTCAATCCAGTTAGAACTGATCAGCTCACCAGGAAACGACTCTCAAGTGAGCTGAATGTAACCCAGCTCTCTCTTTGTTTTTTTCTTTTGAAACACCACAATCTGATTAAGTTTTGGAGATGGGCCTTGAACTTGTGATCCTCCTGCTTCAGACTCCTGGACAGACAGCTGGCCTTCCAGGCATTTTGCCAGCTGGCTCAGAAGGTTTCCATCATCGTATACTCTACTTGTAGCTACTAATAAGTTGCCTTACAATCAACTGAGGCTGGGAAGTATGCTGGGTTATTTTGTATGGTTGAGAGAATGAGAGGAGGGAAAAGACATGAACTGGGGCACAGGTGGCCATTTTATAGGGTTTGAGTGGGATAATGTTTGGAGGTGGGAAAAGTGTTAAAGTAAGATGGCTTGTTCTGATGTCTTTGTCACAATCAGGACCTTGTACTTTGTTTTGTAACAGTGGCTGCTATGGTTTCTGAGCAGAAAAACAAAATGATCTCATCTTTGTTTAAGACAGATAATTACATAAGCAATATGATTATGTAAATTAGGTAAGTAATTCGATCTAATCTGTGTTTAAGACAGATAATTAATTTCAGGAGACTAGATGGATTACTGTGTGGTAAGACTGCTGGCACACTCCTAGTGGACAGTTATTAAGCATGATGCTATTTCACTTCTCATCTATTTTCCTATTATTTTTCTGGTCTGAGTTTTACCCTTCTAGAAAAGCTCTACGCTAACTGCATTCTCTACCAGCTAGAATTATTTATAAGTTCTTACCATTATTTATTCTATAAAGAGCCATGTCCGACTTAAAAGCAATATATAATGTGGCCATAGTCTTAAACGTAAAGGTCAAGACCAGAACAAACACGAGTCCACTAGCAATGTAAGACCAGCTACAAGACACTTAAAAGCACACAAAACTAACTCTGATTGGCTTCCTTTCCATCCTAGTATGCTTTCTAGACTAGTTAATTTTAAGAAAGTTGACTCATTAGTGATCATGAGTATTGTATTTTATAACAACAAAACACACTTCCCTTCTTTTTATTACTGCCACCAAGTCTTGCTTTACCACTTCCCTCCCTGATCCTTTTCACATTAAGGACTGTATCCTTTAGCCTCAAAGCATGCTGTGATTAATCTCCACTTCCTTGCACTTTAGAGGTTAGACTGAAGAGATAATTGAGTTTAGTCTTAGCTAAGTTACTTAACGTTGCCTTTAAGATGATATAATATTTGAGGTTTTAAAAAAAATGTCCCTAAGAGGACTCTTTGGATTTATTAAATTAAGCAAAATATTGGCACTGAGTATCCAGGTAGCTAGTGCAAAAGGGAATTGATCCAACATTTAATTTCTCATGGGACAAGAGAAACGAGGAATCAAAGAACTGTGAGTCATGAATCATATATCACATATAAGTCAGAAATCGGCTGCCTCTGCCTCCTGAGTGCTAGTGTTAAAGATCTGACCCACCATGCCCTGTAGTATTAGCAGTTATGAAACATGGTAGGAGATACTTCAGCGAAGTTTATACATATTTTATTATGTGCCTATTTAACTTACACTACCCATGTGTTTAACTTATACTTATACTAATAGTAAAAAGCCTCTTGTAACGAATGAGTCTTTACTTTGGCTCACAGTTCGAGGAGTTTCAGCTCTTCGTTGCTTGGACACTGTCATGGTACAGCGTACCATGGTGAGAGCATTGTTTATCCCATGGCAACCAGGAACCAAAGAGAGACAGAGAAGGGGCTATGGTCTCAATATCCCCTTAAAGGACACAATCCCAGTGACCTTATGTCCTTATACTATGGCTCATCTTTTAATGATTACAGTGTCTCTCATAGTCTTTGATCCAAACCATAATAGTGTAAGGTTGTAAAGGACCACCTGGCTTAACTGATTGATTTCTAACAAAGAGTCTAATGATGGTGATTTCCTAGCTGCAATTTTATCTTTGTAGAATAAATCATTCCAAGGTCCCCGAAGAGTCAGGAAACCCCAAAGCCAAGCATTGTGTTCCTGTCTATTCTGGGAATCTCCTGTCAGTATTGATGTCTGGCATCAATATTCAGTTCTTTTCACTTTTGTCCATTTTTTTTCAGCAAAGAACTTATTTTTGGTTAAAAAAAAAATTGTTCAAGACAAATGGCCAGAGATAATTTTCAGGGAAACACACATAAAGTGCGACCTCTGACAGCCTCATGCTTGCTGGGCTGTAATGGTGCTGCTGCATGCAGCAGTCTGAATTCCATGATAGACAGGTTTCTCCCATCATAAAAACCACCCAAGCTATCAGCATATAACCCCCCCTCCCATACCACTCTCTTTGCTTTTGTAGCAAGAGTAATTTGATGCCTACGTTTATGGCTTGAATTAAGAACTTAGGATTCTGAGATCTATAATTTGAAGTATACCGTCTCATTGTTAATAACGTTTTCCCCCTCCTTCTCTAAGGCTTCAAAGGAATGCATTATTCGTTTAAGCATCATTATTCATTTAGCATTTTTGTTACATACAGTCCTTTGGATTTGATATAGAAGAATTCTGTTTGATTTACATTTTCTCAGTTCCTGCCTACCATATGCAGGGAGCTATGCTAAGTACTTAAAGTGAGATGCTACTAGCATAGCTTAGGGAAATCAGAGCTCAAAGGAGGGCCGCAGAGCCATGGGTACAGGCACAAAGCACAGGTTCCAGGCATTTTCCCAACCAAAGGATGCCTTCTCCCATCTCAGAGGTTTTGAATCTACACTTTCTACTACCCAGTATCCTGTCTAGTCCCTGAAAGGCCTCCCAGAGAATTAAGAAAAATACCCTTTGTTGGAGTAGCAGGAGAATTTGGCACATACAAAGAGGAGAAGGAACTTTCGTAAGATCAAAGTGCATTTGCATTTCCTTAACAGAGTTATGGAACATCATTGAGCATCACCTTCAGTGGCTGTCAGAAAGGAGACATCTTATCCCTCCTTCAGGATCACATAGGAACTGTCTGGGAGAGAATTGAGGTGGGTGCTATACACCCAGGTGCATGGCATCTAGAGCCAGCAAGCCCTGTCCTGACATTTTTACCTAGCAGAGAGGTCACCTCTAAAATGTTTAAATGGAGGAGAGACTGTTGCACTGTGTGCCTGGGGACCCATCACCCTGCTCTCATTCTCCTAAAGCCATCATAGATTCTTAGTTCTCTTTATTACCTGCAATTCAAGTGAAAACTAAGCTAAGCATGGCTTGTGTCTGAATTTTCAAGAGAGGATGAACTTACCGACTAAGATGGAGTGACTTTTCTATTTGAGATATGTTATCCCCATTGAGGCAATTTCTAGCAGAAGCTTTAAGAAACTGTTTGTAGAGAAAGCTTTATTTCAGAAAATCCCAACTAATGGAAGAAAGACAGGAGAGAGACTTGAGTGCACATAAACATGGTTAAAAACACTTACAGGTCTTCATTCAAACAGGTTGACTGGCAGGACATTCATAACCTTGAATCTCTGCAACACAAGGCTTAGCAGCCGAGAAAGTGCTTCTGTGTAAGATCGATCCTTTGGAAGAGTAGGAAAAACCTAAAGGGGAGCCTGACATCTCAAGGTGCAAGATGAACAAATCTGTACAAGCCCCCAGTAGGGGATGATGTTCCTCGCTCTTTCAAACGGTAGCTAAAATAGAATCCCGTGTGGTCATCAAAGGTGGGCTGAATGAGAGGTAGGAGGGATTCTGCGGTCGTGTCAAATGTAGCCTGTTTGAGTTTGAGTCTCCTTTTTTGTAAATACAAAAATGATAAAGGCTGTTATAAATCTCCCAAGTCTCTCTTAGGCCTTTTTCTGGAATAAAATAAGAACGCATACAGGAGCTGTTTCGAGAAGGGAAATGCAAAAGCAAATATTAACTGTCACTGTTTAGGTAGAGAACGCCAAGCACAGACTCTGAGTGTATCATCTTAGGTAAACACCACTATTTGATGGATTAGGACACAGAGGTTTAGAGATGAAAAGAATCTACAAATAATCATGAAAATGGCAAACGGTGAAGCCAAGATATTCTGATGCCACTGATACACAATTATGTGTGTAGAAGGATCTAACAGGTCATCAAATGCAACCTCACCATGCTGTGATGTGCTTCTCGACTGTCTTTTATTTCTTCTTTACTCCAAACCATGCTTCTGCACCGTACACTGGCTCTTTTCCTCAACACCACCGAATTTGCCTTTGTTCCTAACACTTCTGCCTCCTGCCAACTCTTAAAGATTTCTCCCTCAGGTCCCTCTGTGAAGATTCAATGCTGTGCTCTCCTCTGTGTTCCTAGAATCTGCCTGGTTCTGCTCACTTAGGAAGCAAATAAATATTTAGTCAATGGAGGATCGAATGAAGTATACTGATACCCAGAGAAATGAAAAAGTATACCAATACCACCAGGCAGAGGGAACCTCTAGACAGCCAAATGCACTGGGTTTTCAACCAGTATCACTGGAGTCTAAGTCTATCTTTCTGTTGTTGTTGTTGTTGTTGTTGTTTAAAATAATGTACTTAGAGTTGGAATATTTAAATTAAAAGCCATTAATTAAAATCTTGGTGCATTAAATTAGTCATGTGTAGGGGGGCCCACCGCCTGCAGTAGACCGGGTTTCCCTGGAGGAATGGCCCAAGGCTGTAATGAGACTAAGGGGGATAGGGAAGAGAGACGATCGCCATGGCTACATGGTTGCTGCTCAAAGCCAATGTTTAATGGAGGACAAGCACTTGGGGGGAAAAAAAAAAGAAGGCCCGCCCCCAGTCTTCTGCGCTGGCGTCTGGAGTTTGGCAGGAAGCCTGAGGTATCCTGGGATGTCCCAGGTTTGCTCAGGTGGGCTGGTCGTAGGTGGGCTGGGCAGAGCTGAGGTGGGCGGAGCCACACAGAAGCAGGCTGCAGGGCCACCGGGCTATCTCAAGCCTAATTAACAAGACAACGGATGCCTGCTGGGCGCGGCTTTCCAAGGTTTGGTCACAACATCAGCTATGCTGATGGAAGAAGGGAAGCCACAGTTATGTACTAAAAAAAATAGAATGATATATTATTTTGGTAATGAAAAAATCAGCTGGATGGAACACTAACATGAGTTAGGACCAACTAATGACACAAGAGTTAGAAGCTGGAAACAACATGCAGATATTAGAGAAAAGACTCAGAGCTACTTCATATTAATTTTTGTAGCATTGGAATATGTTGTGTCAGTCTAGTTTGAAGAATACAAAATTATCCTTCCTACATAACTATGCAGAGTTCAATTTCAGCTTTATTCTGCCAGAGTTCAGCCATGTTATAAAACGTTGGGAAATGAACATATGCAAAAATCATTATTTTTATATATAGGCAAGTTTTAAAAAATAAGCTTAGGTAGTAATAAGCAGGCAACGCTGTAATTTAAAAATGAATAAAGATGTTTTAATCTACAGCCATGCTATAAAATATTAGAAGATGAACAAATGCAGGAATAATTATTACCATGTAAACAAATGTTAAAAGGTTAAGTTTAGGTAAACTGTAATATATAGGCAACGCTGTGATTGTGAAATGAAAAAAAAAACGATACTTCTATCTATTAAGAAATGACATAATTTCAAAAGTGATGTCATCATGCCCCGATGTTGACAGATAGTTTTTCTCATGTCAGTGAGATAATCAGGTTTCTCTTTTGCCCATTTAGTATAAAGTAATCACTATGCCACCTAGCGTTTATTAACGTTCATTGACAAATGATATACAACACCGGCAAGGGAAATATGTCACAGTTACAGTATGATTTATCCCGCCAATGTGGCGCTCATTTTCAAATAGCTTGGTAACCCAGGCCATTAATCTAACATGCTCATTATAGGTGGACTGGCGGAGACAAACTATGAATAATAAAATGGGGACACGAGTGTGTGGCCTTAAAACTTTGTACTTAGTTTGTTTTCTGTTGCTGCGATGTACCACCCGGGGAGAAAATGGTTTTATTTGGCTTATACTTTCCAATCATAGTCTTTCATTGAGGCAAGCCAAAGTAGAAACTTAAGACAGGGAACTGGATATGGGAACTGAAGCAGAGACTGAGATAGAATGCTGCTTCCTGGTTTGCTTCTAGGCTCAGATTCAAATATTTATTATTATATGCCGCCTATGGCCATCTTCCTAGGACTGATGCCACCCACAGTAGGCCAGGCTATTTCATCAATCATTGATCAAGACAATGCCCCACAGATATTCCCACAGGCCAATCTGATGGAGTCAGTTCTTCAGTTGATGTTCTCGTTCTCAAGTGTCTCTAGTTGGTGTCAAATTGACAAAAACCAAAAGACTAGTCAGCACGGGCATCCTGATGTAAAAATTTAAGCAAAAATTTGAACATAGAGGATAGTAAAACAAACTCCACATTTCATTGCTTGTTTGTAAACTCAAGGGCGAATTTGGCCCATTGCTTGTCTTTTTTAGGGGAGGGGGTGGGGAAGGCAACCTCCCTTTGTAATAAATCAAATCTTTTATTTATGTTTGGTCCAAAGTGTATTAGTATGTGTCCTTAAAGCATAAGAACTCACTGAAATATAACTGGAAAATCATTATTAAACCTAAACACACTAAAAATAATTTAATTTTTGTGTAATGGGTGTGTGTGTGTTTGTGTGTGTGTGTGTGTGTGTGTGTGTGTAAGAGTAGTTGCATGTGCAAGCCAGAAGTCAACCTCAGATGTCATTTTTCAAGTTTCACCCACCCTTTCTTTTGAGGCAGTCTCACTGGATCCTGGGCTTTCCCCATTTAGAGTAGGCAGGCAGGCAGGCAGGCAGGCAGACAGGCAGGCAGGCAGGCAGGCTGGTGAGCCCCAAGGATCATCCTATATTTATTTGCCTCCCAGTGCAGGCATTACAAGCATACGCATCATGCTCAGATGTTTACATGAACACTGGGGATCAAATCCAGGTCCTCATATTTGTATGACAAACACTTTACAAACTAAGCTATCTCCCCAGTCTCAGTTTCTTACTTTTAGATACTCTTTACATAGAATTTAAATTTGTCTGGTTCTATCATAATTTTAAATAATTGACTTGCTAGAATTGAGATACAAATAAGGTCTGTGGAATTTATTGACATATCTCATATTCTTTTAATCTATTGATATTTCATTTTCCTCATGGCTGGCCTCTGCGTTGTGAAAGCTCAGATTATAAGTATATCTCAACATGCCCACTATAAGTTACTTATTAAGGGAACCGGGTTTCTTGTTTGTTTAGTTTCCATATCTATAATTTTTTGATTGTATCACCATAGTATCTGCTGTAAAATCCTTCTCCTTTTTGAATTTCCCATGAGCTGGACAGTAAGGAGCAGAGGCCTTGAGGTTTTGATGGTAATACTTTGCAAATGTCTTTGCATCTTGCCACCAGGAGGCGCTCTGTGACATTAGCAGACATTAATGATGATTGCCTGGATCCAGATTTATCTGTTATAGATTTATAAACGGCTACTTAACTAATACATGCGAATAAAAGTCTTTTGGTATCAAGGGGGAATAGTGTTGGCCATGTGCTGTACTGAGAACAGAGGTTTCTGTGAAAACAGAACTCAAGTAGCTCCTCTACCCAGGGATTACTTCCTGTCATGGATGATGGTAGTTCCTTTACCCAGGGATTACTTCCTGTCATGGATGATGGTAGTTCCTTTACCCAGGGATTACTTCCTGTCATGGATGATGGTAGTTGCTTTACCCAGGGATTACTTCCGGTCATGGATGATGGTTTTGATGACTATGGAGCATTGCTGAGCATTTGTGGTTCTGTGGCCTGTTTCCTACAAACTGTCCAGCAGGCAGTCACATGCTGTGATGCTTCCTTAGTGTTTTGTTTTATTTATCCAAAATATGAGAAAAAAATAAAGGAAAAAAATGTATCCTCAATTAAAAACCAAGACTTGTCACTTGCACAGTGTTCTGATCATACCATTTTTTCTTCATATATTAGCTGTATTAAATTTCCAAATTTTTCCCTTCATTAATTGTGGGTTACAGTCAAAACATGTAAGCCAAGATAAAGATAACACTTTGATTTTATAGTGCCTTCATGAGTTTTCAAAATAACTAGTTGGTGCCCAGCATCTTCAACATCAAGCCAATTGTTGGGCCCCATTTTGGTCCTGGTTTGGGCCTTGAGGACAAACCCAAGCCTGGCTTGAGTTCCTGTAGCCTTGAGACCTGTCTCAGTCACTCTCATATTGGGGTGACTCAACAAGACCTGTTGGCCTGCCTCTGCCCCATCGTTTCTGATGTAGCGCTTTGCCATTGGCCCTGTCAGTCACTCCACATCCTCCGTCTACCCTTCCCTGCCTCCTATGTCATCTTACCCCACCAAAAATCCCCTTCCCTATGTTCCGAACTTATATAAGCGAAAGGCTGCTGCCATAAAGTTGAGTTCCTGCTTTGACAAGATTCTCAGCTTGATGTGTTCCTTTTGGGCCCTCAACACTCTCCATCCCACTTAGTCCCGGAGAGAAACAGTGGGACCAGGACCTCTTTCCTATTGCCTGGACCTGCTGGAGCTGGCAGCCAATGACATATTTTTTAGGACCAACATTGACTAATGGCCTAACACGAGTTTGAAGTGTTTCAATTAATTATAACTGTAATTTCTTTGATGTTTAAATTATCCATCATTGGCCAATTTGAAATTCTTCAACTTGGCTCTTGAAGTCCTTTTGGCATGGTCTCTTAGGTTTATTTTAAATATCACACAATTTTAGGCTTACCTTGTACATTTCTTGATCTAGATCCCAAGGAAGCCTGTTGAGATATACTTATGAGCAGCTGTGGTTTCTTCCTTCCTTCCTTCCTTCCTTCCTTCCTTCCTTCCTTCCTTCCTTCCTTCCTTCCTTCCTTCCTTCCTTCCTTCCTTCTTTTTTGTTGATATTCTTATATAGTTTTATTTACAGTTTTCATTTTTTGTAGACTACAATATGACTGTAATCAAGCAGTACATAATCTTTCAGCACTACATTCTTTCTTTAAAAAAATAAAATAAGATAAGATAAAACAAAAAAAATCATATTAAAGTTGGGCAAGCCAAGCAATCACAAAAATAATAAAGTCCCAAGGCACAAGAACCAAGAGACCCAATCATTTATACACTTAGAAGTCTCATAAAAGTATGAAACTGAAAACTATGCTATATATTCAGAAGACCTGGAGCAGACCCATGTAAATCCTGTGATTGCTGCTGCAGACTCTGTGAGTTCATATGAACTTTGCCCAGTTATTTTAAAAGGGACTTCTCCTGATGTCCTCCATTCCTTTAGCCTTCCCCACTCCTTCTGCCTTCATTTTTGAGGGGTGTCCTGAGCTGTGAGGGGAGGGATTTGATGTAGACCTCTCATTTAGAGCTACACAGCCCTAATGTCTCTCTCTGTGTAATGTCTGGCTGTGGTTGTCCATATTAGTTTTCATATGCTGAAGGAGGAAGCCTCTTTGATGATGGCTGAAAAGGGCACTGATCTATGAGTATAGCAAAATAAGATTAGAAGTCTTTTTTATTGTTACTTTTTTGTTTGTTTTTGTTTTTAGGCCAGTAGTATTTGGTGCTACCCTAGGTTTCTGGGCTATTTAGTCTCTGGTTCTTAGTCACCCAAGCAGTGCCAGATATGGGTTCCATGGAGTAGACTGTAAGTCCAATCAGATATTGGTTAGTTACTTGCATAAAGTTTGTGCCACCATTGTCCTTACATATTTTGAAGGCAGAACAGATTGTAGATCAAAAGTTTTGTGTTTGAGTTGATATTTGCATTTCTCTTTTGTCAGTCAGCAGAGTTCCTTTCTATATCATAGTCACTAGGCTATGGATATGAAGGTTCTAAGTAGGCACCAGCTTGACCTCTCCATGATCAGTGAGTTTTGTGGATGTTGCTTTCAGAAATGGACCATTTGTGGAGAGCAACCCATTGTCTTGGCGACAGCCTGGGGTGATTTTTTTGTTTGTTTGTTTGATTTTTGAGATTTCCATAGAAATCCTTTGGCCAACAACTTAATTGGATGAAACTTAGTCCCAGGGCTGGAAGCTAGGTTTAGTGACAAGAGAATGGGGATTTAATCTCCCTCATTATTTGGAGACTTCATTAGGACCACATTCATATCTTATAGGAACTTTCCACTTTATGAGGTTTCCATACCATCCCTCAAAGGTCCTTCAATTATAGCCATTTCTCCCTTCCTGTTCTCCCTTAATTCTACTCCCTCCCATTTCCCACCTGATTCTCCCATTTTCATCTCCCTTTCCAGCTTCAGTCCACCAATAAAGTCTAGTTTATTTCCCTCGCCTAGGGGGGATCCAGGTGCCACCTTCCCAGTGCTTTTCTCTTTGCTAAACTTCTCTAGCTCCATGGATTGCAGCTTGGTTGTCATTTATTTAATGACCAATATTCTGTTACAATAAATATATACTATTTTTTTCTTTCTGGGTCTGGGTTACCTCACTCAGGATGATTTTTTTTCTAGTTCCACCCATTAGCCTGCAAATTTCATGATGTCATTTTAAAAAAAATAGTTCTCCATTGTGTAAATGTACCATATATTCTTTACCCATTCTTCTGTGTTGTCTCCAATTTCTGCCTATTATGAAAAGAGCAGCAATGAACATAGTTGAGCAAATGTTCTTGTAGTAGGATGAAGCATCCTCTGGGCATATGCACAAGAGTGGTATAACTGGATCTTGAAGTTGCTAAAATATCATCTGTGAGGAATTTTATTGATTTCCATAGTAGCTGCACAAGTTTGCACCCCCACCACCAATGGAGGAGTATTATCCTTGCTCCACATCCTCACCACATGAGTTGTCACTTGTGTTATTGATCTTAGATATTCTGTCAGGTGTAAGATGGAATCTCAAGGAACTTTCAATTACTATTTCCCTGATGGCTAAGAATGTTGAAATTTCTTTAAATGTTTCTCATCCGTTTGAATTTCCTTTAGTTTCCTTATTTTCTGTTTAGATCTGTACCTCCTTTTAAAATTGGTTATTTTGTTTTTGGAAATCAAGTTTCTTGAGGTTTTTTTTTTTTTATCTTTTAGTATTAGCCCTCTATTAGATGTGGAATAGGTAAAATTTTTTCACATTTTGTAAGCTGCTGTGTTGTCTGATTGGAGGTGTCCTTTGCCATGCAAATGCTTCTCAGTTTCCTGAGATCCCATTGATTAATACTGACTGTTCTATCAGACCTCTGTTCAGGAAGTCTTTTCTTGCACCAAGGAAGTACAAAAAGCTAGTCCCCAGGTTTTCTTTTATCAGGTTCAGTGTACCTAGTTTTATGCCGAGGTCTTTGATCCATTTGGTGTTGAGTTTGGCACAGAGTAACTGGTGTGGATCTGTTTTCATTCTCCTATGTGCATACATGCAGTTCACTCAGTTTGACCAGTATCATTCATTGAAGATGTCTTTCTTTTTTTTTTTTGCATTTTTGGCTTCTTTATAAGTCTTTTATTGAATTAATCAATGTATTCTTATGCCAATACCATGCTGTTTTTATTACTATAGCTTTGTAGTACCTCTTGAGATCAGAAATGGTGAGACTTCCCACAGTTTTTTATTCTTTGAGAAATCCTGGGTTTATTATTTTTCCATATGAATTTGAGAATTGTTCTTTATTAAGTCTATGAAGAACTGTGTTGGAATTTTGACAGAGATAACAATGAATCTGTAGACTGTGTTTGATAAGATGATCATTTTTACTATGTTAATCCTATAGATCTATGGGTATGGGAGATCTTTTCCATCTTCTGTTGTTTTCTTTAATTTCTTTCTTCAAAGACAAAACTTCAAGTCTTGTCCTTTACTTGTTGGTTAGAGTTACTCCAAAATAGTTTATATTTTTTGAGATTACTGTGAGAAGTGTTATTTTTCTGATTTCTTTCTCAGTCCAGTTGTCATTTCTATATAGGAGGGCTGATTTTTGTGACTTAACTTTGTATCCAGATACTAGATGAAAGTATGTGTTTATTGGCTATAAGAGTTCCCTGGTGGAATTTTTAGAGTCAATTATTTATACTATCAGAACATCTTCAAATAAATATATATTGAAATATTTTTTTTACCAATTTGTGTCTCCTTGATCTTCTTCAGTTGCCTTATTGCTCTAGCTAAGAATTCAAGTATTATATTGAAGGTAGACAGCCTTGTCTTGTTTCCTAATTTACTGAAATTGCTTTGAGTTTCTTTCCATTTAATTTGATGTTGGCTATGGACTTGGTGTAAATTGCCTTTATTTTGTTTGAATATGTTCCTTGTAGTCCTAACTTTCCCAGGACTTTCATCAAAGTTCTTTTATACTTTTAATAAGATAATCATGTGAGTTTTTTCTTTCAGTTTGTTTAAATGGTGGATTTCATTTTTTATTTTTTATACATTGTATATATTGTATGTGTTCTTGGATTCTGTTTGTAAGTATTTTATTGAGTATATTTGCATCTATGTTCATAAGGATAAATGGTCTGTAATTTTCTTTCCTTGTTGGGTCTTTGTGTGATTTGGTATCAGGATAACTGTGGTCTCATAAAATGAACTGGGAATGGTTCCTTCTGTTTTCTGTTTTGTGGAATAATCTGAGGAGTATTGGCATTAACATTTCTTTGAAAGTCTGGTAGAATTCTGCACTAAAACCATCTGCCTCTGGGCATTTTTTTTTTTTATAATTGGTAGTCTTCTATTTCACTAGGCCTTATAGGTCTATTTAAATTGCTTATCTGATCTAGATGTAATAAGATCATGTACATGGTATTTATTGAGAAAATTATCCATTTCTTTTTAAACGTTTCAATTTTGTGGGGACAAGTTTTTACGATATGTCCTTATAATTTTCTACAATTCATCAGTGTCTGTTATGTCCCCTCTTCATTTCTGATTTTGTCCATTTGTATATTCACTCTCCACATTTTAATTAATTTGGAAAGAGTTTATTAATCCTATTGGTTTTCTCAAAGAACCAACTCTTTGTTTCATTGATTCTTTTTATTGTTCACTTTGTTTCATTTTACTGATTTCAGTCCCCAGTTTTATTATTTCTTGTCATTTATTCATTTTGGATTTTATTTTTTCCTTGTGTCCTAGAGCTTTTGGGTATGCTATTCAATTGCTAGTATAATATATATCCTGTTTTTTTTTAAATGTAGTCATTGAGCACTATGAATTTGCCTCTTAGAACTGCTTTCATTGTATCTTATAAGTTTGAGTAGGATATATATTCGTTTTCATCCAACTCTTGAAAGTCTTTCATTTCTTTCTTTCTTTATGTCTTCACCCATTATTTTCATTCAGTTCTTTGTAAACTTTCTGTTGTTTCTAATATTAAGCTTTAACCCACGGTACTCAGATAGAATGTAGGCTGTTAGTGCAATTCTCTTGTAATCTGTTGAGACTTGCCTTGTGTCTAAGTATGTAGTCAATTTTGGAGAAAGTTCTATGATGTATGGAGAAAAATGTGTGTGTGTGTGCGTGCGTGTGTGTGTGTGTGTGTGTGTGTGTGTGTGTGTGCTCATGTGTTTGAGTGAAATGTATAAATATTTTTTAGGCACATTGGTTTTGTACATTGTTAGCCCTAGAATTTCTGTTTATTTTTGTCTAGATAACCCATTTGTTGCTGAGACTGGAGTATTGAAGTCTCCTACTAGTGTGCTAGGGTCAGTATGTGATTTAAGCTCTAATAGTGTTTCTTTTACTAATGTGTGTGCCCTTGTGTTTGGGCATAAATGTTAAGAATTGAAACATCATCTTGGTGGATTTTTCTTTTGATGAATATGTATTGTCCTCTCCCATTTCTTCTGATTAGGTTGGGTTTGAAGTACTTTTTTTTTTTCAGATGTTAACATGGCTCTAGGACCTTCTTTCTTAGGTGTATTTTCTTAAAATCTTTTTCCATGCTTTTATCCTAAATTAATATATGTCTTCAATGTTGAGATGTGTTTCTTGAATTCAACAAAAGGAAAAAAAATCTGGTTTTTGCATCCATTCTGTTTGTCTGTGTCTTTTTATTGGGGAATTAAGACCATTGATATTGAGAGATATCAGTCACTAACAATGGTTGATTCCTGTTATTTTTTGTTAGTGGTCATAAAGGTTGTAATGGTGATGGTGCCTGTGTGTGCATGTGAAACATGTGTGTGTGCATGTGAAACATGTGTGTGTGTGTGTGTTATCATGTAGAAGAATGCGAATTGATCCATCCTTATCTCCTTGTACAAAGATCAAGTCTAAGTGGACCAAAGACCTCCACATAAAACCAGAGACACTGAATTTTATAGAGGATAAAGTGGAGAAAACCATCGAAGATATGGGCATAGGGGAAAAATTCCTGAACAGAACAACAATGGCTTGTGCGGCAAGATCAAGAATCGACAAATGGGACCTCATAAAATTCCAAAGTAAGGCAAAAGATACTGTCAATAAGACAAAAAGGCCACCAACAGATTGGGAAAGGATTTTTACCAATCCTAAATCTGTTAGGGGACTAATATCCAATATATACAAAGAGCTCAAGAAGCTGGACTTCAGAAATTCAAATAACCCCATTTTTAATGGGGTGAAGAGCTAAACAAAGAATTATCAACTGAGGAATACTGAAGGGCTCAGAAGCACTTGAAAAAATGTTCAACATCCTAAATCATAAGGGAAATGAAAATCAAAACAACCATGAAATTCTGCCTCACACCAGTCAGAATGGCTAAGATCTAAAACTCAGGTGACAGCAGATGTTGGCAAGGATGTGGAGAAAGAGGAACACTTCTCCATTGCTGCTGGGATTGCAAGCTTGTACAACCGCTCTGGAAATCAGTCTGGCAGTTCCTCAGAAAATTGGACATAGTACCACTGGAAGATCCTTCAATTACTCTCCTGGGCATATACCCAGAAGATGTTCCAACTGGTAATAAGGATACATGCTCCACTATGTTCATAGCAGCCCTATTTATAATAGTCAGAAGCTGGGAAGAACCCAGATGTCCCTCAACAGATGAATGAAAACAGAAAATGTGGTACATTTACACAATGGAGTACTACTCAGCTATTAAAAACAATGAATTTATGAAATTCTTGGGCAAATGGATGGATCTGGATGATAGCATCCTGAGTGAGGTAACCCAATCACAAAAGAAGTCACTTGATATGCACTCACTGATAAGTGGATATTAGCCCAGAAAATTAGAATATCCAAGATACAATTAGCAAAACACAAGAAAATCAAGAAGAAAGAAGAGCAATGTGTGGATACTTCATTCCTCCTTAGAATAGGGAACAAAATACCCATGGAAGGAGTTACAGAGACAAAGTTTGGAGCAAAGATGAAAGGATGGACCATCCAGAGACTCCCCCACCCAGGATTCATCCCATAATCAGCCACCAAATGCAGACACTATTATTGCACATGCCAGCAATATTTTGCTGAAAGGACCCTGATATAGTTGTCTCTTGTGAGGCTATGCCAGTATCTGGAAAATACAGAAGTGGATGCTCACAGTCAGCTATTGGATGGAACACAGGGCCCCTAATGGAGGAGCTAGAGAAAGTATCCAAGGAGCTGAAGGGGTCTGCAACCCTATAGGTGAAACAACAATATGAACTAACCAGTACCCCCAGAGCTCGTGTCTCTGGCTGCATATGTAGCAGAAGATGGCCTAGTCGGCCCTCATTTGGAAGAGAGGCCCCCTTGGTCTTNGGAGGGTTTAGGGGACTTTCGGGATAGCATTTGAAATGTAAATGAAGAAAATATCTAATAAAAAATTGAAAAAAAAAAAAGAAAGGGAAAGGTCTATGGGATCCACAAAAGTTGGGATCAGGGGACAGGAAGGCTGCCATCAGTGTTTTGCTGGCTATGAAACTGGAGAATTGAATCTAGGGAACAGAGAATTTTTTTTTAATGCAAAATGCTATTTATGCTCTATAACCTGGGCAATGTGGGTGTTCATTTTTCTGTTGGTTAATGAGTGCAGTTGGAACTTGTACATACTCAATGACCTTTTTTGGTTGTATTCATCGTTCATATGTACATTCCCAACCATCTTCTTATAATAGTTTCAAATTATTTAAAAACTTTAATTTAATTGTATATAACTTTAAACCCAATGTCTGTTTGTCTGGGTATAAAACCTTTGCTTGCATTTTGTAACTCTCGAAATTACCACGTTCCTCAGTTACATTATGGTGAATGTTACTGAGAAACCTTTGCCTATTTTATTTTCTTTTGCTTTCGTTGAAAATTTTTGTTTCATTTTTCTCTTTTCCATATGTCCAACAAATTTGTTAAAACACTTCATTTCGACTACTCTGGCCTGATTTTAAAAGCATTTTCTGTGTTCTGGAAACGTAGACTCACATCTTCTACATACCAGGAATATTTTCAGTTTAGAGTTGCTGTCTCTGCTTTGATTTTCTTCTTTGGAGACTTTCATTGCAGATATATGCTACTATATTAATCAATTTTGTGTTGGCATAAAAAATACATGGGGTTGGGTAATTTCTAGAGAATGGGTGGGTGCTTATTTGGCTTGTGGTTTAGGAGGCCCTGGAGTCTAAGTGTGTCCCACTGGCATGTCAAAAGGGTCTTCTTTGCTTTGTCATTACGGAAGGGCAAACAAAAGCATGAACGCAACAGAAAAATGAGTAAGATTATTCCTTTGCAAGGCTCCCATTTCCTGGCTAGCTAAACCATTCCTACTATAACGGTCTTCATCCACTGATGAGTGAGTGCAGTTGGCTCATGACATTGCCAGTTTAAGGTCCCTCTTAATGTTCAGTTGACTTTCAAACCACAGCTCCAAGTGACCGTTCTTATGTTTCAGCACTCATCCTTTTACACATTTTGTTGCCTTTGGCATTTTCTCTGTTCTCCTTTCCATCATTTTCTTTATGATGTGCTTCTGCTCTTCACTGTGTCCTACTTATGTCTGCATCCTGGGCTTCTCTTTCCCTTGGAATTCTTTCTTAAAAGTTCTCAACCCACTTTTCAAACCTTACCCAGGCACTCTAGTGTTCTAATTCCAAACCATGATCTGAATAATTTTCTCTTCTCTGTCAATCACGCAGTCTCAGTTACTGTCACCTGGTTTCTACTGTTTTCAAACTCTCAAAGGTCACATAGAAATACAAGATTAAGATTTTCACTGCTGTCTGTTCTTGTCTATATGATGTGATTTCATTGTCTGTAGAAATAAAGTTTTGTAATTGTCATTTCTTAAGAGGACATGACACAGGAGTCAACTAGCCACCAATGTTTCTGGTTCTCCAGTGTCCCAAAGAGCACAGAAGCACTCAATTTCCTAGCTTGGTGCTTTAGAACCCCACTCTGTGTTGCTAGTGTGCTTTGTTTATACCTCAGGATAGATCCAACTACTGAGGTCTGGCCCTTCTCTTTTGCCTGGGCGTCCCTATCCTGTTCCATTTGTATACAATATCTAACAGTTTCCTGAAGTATGAAGACTTGCCCTAATTTTCTAAGGTGGCATTGAATGAATAAAAATCCATTATTTCATCTTTATGTAAATTATAGCTTTTAGAATCACAAAGACTTCCTTATCTTTAAATATATATGTGATGATCTGAAATTTTGCAGAGGATCTGAAGTCTGCAAAGACACTTCCCAATTTGTTCTTGTGGGCAATGTGCACCATCCATCATGAAAAGGGTAGACTTGGGATTGGGCACTGTTTATGTTGAGGTTGGACCTTTCCCCCTTGAGACTATGCATCATCCATGCTGACAGCAAACACTTTCTTGAGGTCTTAGCATCTTTACTCTCTCTGGCAAGAAGTTTTACAAGTTTTGACAGTAGACTTCTCCCATTCCATTTGACTTACGTTGAAGGTGAACTCTGCCTTGGAACTGGATACCAACTATGCTGAAGATAGATTCTATCAGATTAGGATTGGACACCTTCCATTGTGAAGATGGTCCCTTCTCCCTCCCTGGAATTGGCATTATTCATGCAGAAGGTTGAATTTTCTCCCTTGGGGTTGGTCACTATGATGAGGGTGGATACTTTTCCTTAGGGATGGATGGTCACCTATTGACACTTCAACTTCTAGTCCACTCATTAGATGTCCTTGGCCTTTCCTCAGCCTTTCTTCTTACTTGAGAGCACAGGCATCTTGTTCTTGGCGATTTAAAGCCTGCTCATGTGCTTATTTTGCTTTTATTGTACGTGTCGTTTATAGATCTTGTTTTTGTTTTCTCATAACAATGGTTCCATCTCTCTTTATTGAAGGGATATAGGGATAATTAAAAAAAAGACAGTCATTCCTGGTGGTGGTGCAGCTGCCTTTTGCCCATTGGCTATTTTGTAACAACTGTGGACATTTCAAAGTATCTAAAATGCAAAGGTCAGAGTTTGTTTTTCTTCCTAATAGAATCACCCTTTTCTCTAATATACATAATGCTATTTGAAAATACAGTGAAAATCATTGGATAGAATCTAGAAAACTTGAAGGATTTCAGGAGAAAAGGCCACTGGAATTTATCCTCATATTCCCTTCCATGTAAATTTGAAGAATTTTGGCAACCAGGAAAGTGCCTTATAGACACATCCACAGGTAAATCTGATGGAGGCAATTACTCAAGTGAGGTTCTCTATTTCCAGGTGACTCTAATTTGCACCATGTTTACAAAAACCAGCCAGAAAACTACTAGACGCTATTTCTGGGTGTGTCTGGAGGAGTGCTACAAGGTAGTGAAGAAAACAAATTGACCTTCTCAGTGTGTATTGGCATCAATTGTTTTTCTGTTTATTGCAGGACTGAATATTGAATCCACAGCCTTGCACACCGTAAGCCTGCACCTAGCCAACTGAGCTATATCACAGCACCACAGGCATTATCAACAGTGTTGAAGGCCAGGATAGAATAAAAAGATGGAATGCATCCTCTTTCTTAGATTCAGGCTATAAGATACACCATTAGTTCTGTGGCTGTCAGATTTATAGACAATGTTGTGGTTTAAATGTGAATCTTCCCATCATCATTTCAATCATTTGAACACTTGGTAGATTCTAAGTTGAAGATGCTATTTGGAAAGGTGGCAGAACATTTCAGAGATGGATCCTTGTTGGAGGAAGTGGGTCACTGTGTGTGGTGTGTATGGAGGTGTGTGGGTGGTGGTGGTGGTGGGTGGGTGTGGTCAGGCTCTATAACTCAACTCTACTTCCTGTTCATGCTTTATTTCTTGAGTATGAATGCATCATAACTCATCCACTTCCTGTTCCTGCCACCATATCTTCCTCTCCATGATAGACTGTGCCCCTTCAGAACTGTGGGGCAGAACAAACCCGTTCGCCCATTAAGTTGATCTTGTCAGGGTATTTTATCACACCAGTTGGAAGCATCGAAGACACTAGCTTCTCTGCTTTTCTAGATGCAGAAAGCACATTAAGTATTTCCCATCACTGTAATCACATGAGCTAATGCTTCATAATAAATCTCTTTTATATACATCATGCCAGTATATTTCCTATTGGTTCTCTTATTTCGATGAAGTATGACAAATACAATATTTGTGTATGTGTTTAGATCAGAAACCAAAAACAGGTGTTTTCTCCAGTCAAACAAGACATTATTATTATTATTATTATTATTATTATTATTATTATTATTATTATTTGGTTTTTCGAGACAGGGTTTCTCTTTAGCCCTGGATGTCCTAGAACTCACTTTGTAGACCAGGCTGGCCTCGAACTCAGAAATCAGTCTGCCTCTGCCTCCCGAGTGCTGGGATTAAAGGCGTGTGCCACCACCACCCGGCTAAGACCTTATTTTTTGAGACAGGGTCTGTCACTGAATCTGCAGCTCACTGATTTGACTGACTGGCCAATGAGCCCTAGCAATTATCCTGCCTCCACCTCCCTAGTACCTAGATTCTAGGTGCATACTACTATGTCCACTTTTTATGTAGATGATATCAAATGAACTCAGGTCTTTGTGTTCATGTGGCAAGCATGTTGTCAACTGTGCTGTCTCCTGAGACCTATTTTCAAGTATCAACATTAATGCAAAAATATCCACAGGAAACATGAAGGAAACATCAACAATTCATTTCCTCAAGCTTATGAAGGAAACATCAACAATTTATCTAAAGCTGGAATCAGTCACAGGGCTGTGGGGAGCCAGGTTGGAGCTTGAGGCAAAAAGAAAAACAAATCATTTGCAATGGTTCTGCCTTTGTTTTAA
This sequence comes from Mus minutoides, assembly GCA_902729485.2. Taxonomy (NCBI): domain Eukaryota; kingdom Metazoa; phylum Chordata; class Mammalia; order Rodentia; family Muridae; genus Mus; species Mus minutoides. Next base: position 19,464 of record LR752096.1, on the reverse strand, counting down.
AATTGGATATTTGTTCATCATGGTTGCTCTGCATTAATTTTAATTTATTAAAATGCTGTGTGAAAAGTTTATTTCCTGAACTGCCAAGTGTTTTGAAGCACTCTGAAATTTGGGTGACTGAAGAAAGTACTTCACTGACCTTGTTCTTGTCCTGAGCCTGCTGTGGTCCTCTAACCAGCCCACCTACTCATCCTTTCCCTGCCTCCCCCTGTCTCAGTATATCTGCTCTCCCCATGCTTCCCCCTGTTTCAGCATATCTGCTCTCCACCTGCCTCCTCCTGTCTCAGCATATCTGCTCTCCCCCTGCCTCCCCCTGTCTCAGCATATCTGCTCTCCCCCTGCCTCCCCCTATCTCAGCATATCTGCTCTCCCCCTGCCTCCCCCTGTTGCAGCATATCTGCTTTCCTGTATTAGTTACCTTCTTTCTCACTGTGACCAAGTAGCCAATAAACATAATTTTAAGGAGGAAGGTTTTGCTGTTGCTAATGGCTTCAGAGAGGATTAGCTTGCCATCTCAGAGCAGGACCAACTCCGGGATACAACTTGATCCCATCAAAGCAGTCTCAGGAACTGAGAGGCATAGAATCTCAGAGCACAGAAGCATAGGCCAGAGGCAAGTGGGCCTATAATCTATAATCTAGTCCTAACACCCAGCATCTAAGTTCCTTCTGTGAGGTTTCATTTCCTCAAGCTTCTACACCTTCTCCAAACAGAGCAACCATCTAGGGATCCAGTGTTCAAACACAGCAGCCTGTGGGGAAACATTTTACATTCAAACCATGCCTTCCAAAACCAGGAGCAGTATGGCGGCAAGATCTGGCTTTCTTCTGCTCCCTTTGGGCATGTGAGACTTGGTTTTGTCTGTGCAGAGTTAACAGTGGCTAAAGCATGCTTACCTGCTGCCTGCAGGTAACTCCCAAACACCACGCTCCATTTATAGAATGTATCTCAAAGGCACTTCAGCATCTAAACCTGGAGGCCATGGGGACAGCTGTACTTCCTATGGCTGCTCAGATCTAAAGTCTCCAGAGTGCCACTAACATAGCCCAAGTGTCCAGAGTCAACAGTCACAGAAGGTTTAAAACAATAGAAGAGGAGAGCACATAGACTTCACAACCTGGGCTGAATAATTCATGCTACTGTTTCTCCCCTAGGGAAGTTCTCATGTGCTGTACTCTCTTTCTCCACCTCTTCTCCCTATTCCGAATGTAGTGTGACACTCTAGTAAGTAGTCCAAACTTTGAACACTGTCACACAGTGCAGTCATCTACAAAGTTCACATTTAAAAACTACTCACCCAAGATACAAACAAACAAACAAAAAAACAAAAAAAACCCCCACAAAATTCTGATTTTTAAAAAAGTTTTTGCTTTTTTTCTTAAAACAAAACAAAACAAAAGCCACCCCCTCTTTTCATAGCTGTCTTCAGTCACATGCAGTTGCATGGACCTTGTGATGGTTTGTATATGCTTGGGCCAGGAAATGGCACTATTAGGAGGTGTGGCCTTGTTGGAGTAGGTGTGTCACTGTGGGTTGGGCTTAAACTCCCTAGTTCTAGGTGCCTGGAAGTGAGTATTCTGCTAGCATCTTTTAGATGAAGATGTAGAATTCTCAGCTCCTCCTGAACAATGCCTGCCTGGACATTGTCATGTTCTCACAATAATGGACTGAACCTCTGAACCTGTAAGCCAGCTCCAATTAAATGTTGTCCTTTATAAGAGTTGCCTTGGTCATGATGTTTCTTCACAGCAGTAAAACCCTAACTAAGGCAGACCTGAAGGCTATGGGTTGGATATGTCTATAACTATGCCAGTCTTGCACATGGATTATGTTGAACTGAGGAGAAGCATACACAAGAAAAGGTCTGTGCCATCTTGTATTGTTCTACTTACTACAGAGGTTTCCATCACTGTGACAAAATACTTGAAGCAACCAGCTTACAAGAAAGATTTATCTTGACTCATGGTTTCAAAAGTTTCAGTCTGTGGTTGTTCGGTAATGGATATTAGCTAGCAAAAGGAAAGTATTCACCTCGTGGTACCTGAGACAGGGGAGGAAAAGAAGAAAATGAGGAGAAGGAGGGAAGGAGAAGATGAGGAGGAAGAGTGACTAAGTTCATACTATTCCCTTCAACTTCATATCCTCAATGATCTCACTTCCTCCCACTGTTACAGACTGGCAAGCAAGCCTTCAGCACATAGGTAGGCATCGGAAGACACTTGAGATGCCGGTGGTGACACTCACCTACTAGAGAGGGTGATTTATGACGATCAGAGCAGGAGATGGAGCCAGGGCAGTGGGACCAGTCTTTCAAAAGCACCTTGTCTCCATTAATTTTTCTTATGTATTTTTCCCTTCCATGGTGTGCTGTTTTGATCCTCAAAGCCCAAAGCCTTTTTTGTCTTTTCACTTCTTTACAAAATTATTGTTCTTTTAACCCAGAGGCTATCCGTGGGTTAAAAGGTGGCTTGCATTTACTTGTGGCCTCTTGGTGAGGTGGGACGTCAGAAGTTTTGACTGTGCTTTCCCCATGCCGCTGGCGCGCTGGGTGGGTGTCAGGCTACGAGAAGACATGGGACCCCTCTCCAGGGGTGGAGGGTGCAGTCTGAGGTCCCTGGGGACTGTCCAAGTGGGTTTGGGGGTCCCCAGGCTTGCAGAGAGGCCAGGACGGCCTGGTTCTCGGACCCTTGGGCACTCCAGAGACTGCTGGATGTGGGGGAGGGGGGGAGGCGCGTAGGTTGAATTTAGCCTGGGGCTGAAGGGGAAAGAGGGGAGGAGAGCTTCAGATGGTTCCCATGGGGATGAGAGAGCCTTTGACTTGTTGGGTAGGAGGCTTCGCTTGGTGGAGACCATGGCTGGGAGCATTGAGAGGTCTTCTGCAGGAGACTAGGCGCTTGCTCTTTAAAAGAAGGCCTGTTCCATTGCTCCCCACGGTGGATTCTGATGAGAAGAGATGGTTTTAAAGTACTTATTGTCATGGTGAGAAGTTAATGAGTAAAACCCGTACCTCCCCCCCCCCCCCCCTTCCTCAGGGAAGGCCTGAGGCTAAATACCTTTTCCCAGGGAGGAGTGTCTGGGAAGGAGAGTCTTAGTTGGCTAAAGCCTTCAGGTCTTTAGGTAACTCATTAAAATGGAGATCTGTCTTGAGGCTATGTGACCGGTGGTCACATTTTCTACCTGTGGAAGGGCTTGGGGCATTGCCCTTATATGGCTGATGGCCACAGACCTCCCGTAGCTTTGTGTCAGGAACCTGGTGTCTAGGAGCGTGGCAAAATGCCAACAGTCCCTTGCAGGATTACCCCCTGTGGGGTCACTGGGGTTTTAAACGTAGATTAATCAGAAACCAGACTGCCTTTCACAGTCCCACAGCTATCCACACATGTGATGTTATCATCATTGAGGTCTTTGTGGGTACATACAATGCTCAAAATCCATTACATGCTAATTGTAGGAATCTGGTCTCATGAAGTACAGAAGATAAAGAAAGCATTTACTTCTTCCCTCTCTCCCTTCCTCCCATTATCTTACCCCCCCCCCCGCCCTTTCTTCTTTCTTCTCTCCCTTTGCATTCTATTGTTTATGGTGCTGAGGATAATAGCAGAGAATAAGCCAAGATTCTGTCCTTAGGAAGTTTATGTTTTACTAAGAACAAATAAACAGATAAAAAATAAACAAGAAAATATGTATAGATGTGGTTAGCATGGCAGGGAGTGGTAAGTGTTGAAACTAACCTGGAGCCACAACAGCTAGATATGGGGAACAGGATGTGCTGGGGCCTGAGTCTCTCACATTTACCATTTTCAGGGCTGGAGAGATGGCTCATTGTGGTTAAAAGCAGTGAATGCTCTTCCAGAGGTCCTGAGTTGAAATTCCAGCAACCACATGGTGGCTCACAACAATCTGCAATGGGGTCTGATGCCCTCTTCTGGTGTGTCTGAAGAGAGCAATGATGTACTCATATACATAAAATAAGTAAATAAATCATTAAAATGGGGGGGGGCTGGAGAGATGGCTCCTTTGTTAAGAGCACTGACTGTTCTTCTAGAGGTCCTGGGTTCAATTCCCAGCCACCACATGGTGACTCACAACCATCTGTAATGGGATCCAATGCCCTGGTGTGTCTGAAGACAGTGACAGTGTACTTACATACATAAAGTAAATGAATATTTAAAACATTTCCAACAATGTAATCTTTCTACCAGCTCCTCTTCTACATCTATTTTTTACCGATGTGAAAGTGTGTCCTTTAGGTCTTTCTTTTCTCTGTAAATCATTGAGTACCTTTCCTGCATGCTGCAGTACCTGCTGAAGAACACCCTCCCATCCCCCACCTCACCCCTACTTCAGCAACACAGCTTGCAGATGAAACAGAATCAAGTTTGCATCTCCATTCAGGAATGGGGGGTATTTTCTCCAGGTTCCCAGGGGTCTTTTGGAGTAGGGAAAGAAAGGTCAATTTCTATTGTGAGCCAGAAGTTTGATCTAAGGAGAAGCTTTCAGATCTAGATCTGGTTACAGGATGGGTCATGTTTAACAATTTAGGTTGGTGAATATTCAGAGCAGAAAACTTGAGACAAGAGGCTCAAGTGTTTAAGGAAGCATAAACCAAGCTTCCTCTTGGTGGTCCTTGTGAAGTGCTGACCGGTCTGTCAGGAATTTCTTATTAATAAACAATTAGATCATTTCCCAAGGTAGGAGTAATCTGAAATAGTAAAGTTATGCTAATAAAGCTATAAAGACAATGGGATGGTAAGAGGTGCGTTAATGAGGTCACTCTGATTATAATAGTAGGTTAAATACATAGTCAGTCCAGCATAGTTTATTTGTTGTAGTGGGGATTGAATCTGGGGCCTTAGGCTTGTTAGTCAAGAATATTGCTACTGATCAATACCCCCAGCAAAACTAGAGTTGAAAACTGTGTGATTTTCAAACATCATAATATGGGCTAAATTTTTAAAGTTTTAAATAGTCAGGTTTGAACACTACCTGTAGTGTCATGGGTATATGCAATTGCCAGTTTTTGTTCTGACATTTCAGAGAGATTTTGACATTTATCCTTTTTGTCAGGTGCTTTTACACCTGAAAGTACGACAGGAAATTTAGCTTCTGTCCCATCCTAAACCTATATAAGCAAAGTATATGAAAAATGTACTGTTTTACACACTCAAATTAATTATGCTCCAAACAGATTAAATTTGAGATCAAAATACTTACCACTAGATCACTGCCATTAGTTTTTAAACCTTTTTATTTTTTATCATACTGAGATCTCACTAAATAGCCCAACCTGACCTTGAATTCACTATGTCATTCAGACTGACCTTGAACTTGTGATCTTCCAGCCCCAATCTCCTTGATTGCCCCCCACCCACTTTTAAACTTGAGCCCTGATTTTTCGCATAGTCTGGTGTAGGCTTGGTTCATTTATGATGTTGGTATGGCAAGGAGATGGGGTTAGAAAGACTTGTTTGGCAAGTTCCCCAAAATACTTTTAAAAATGCTCTGGCCAATTTGGAGAAGTGGGTCATAATTCATGTGTGGCAGACAGGGCCATTCATCCTCTTTGATGCATTTCAGCTACTGCACAGCTGTCAGACCAAGGAAGTTATAAATCTTCCTACATGTTAACATTCACATTTAATTAATACTAATAGGTAAAGCTATCTAGAGGGAGATGATGTGGTGAAGAGAATAAGGTCTGGGAAGGAGATAATAAAGGTAAAATTGAACATATTATCTCTAGATCAATCTGGTCTCATAGTTAGTAATATTTCCCCTGTTTATATTTTTCTATAATTTGGTTTTTTAAGAAGGGCTCTTCTGTGGTTTGTATTTATTTTAAAATTGTAGACAGCTCTACTCTTTCTTTGGAAAAGGTAAGAAAATCACACTTAGACTCATCAAGCTTCTTATGCAATATTTTAGGACTGTTTATCCTGTTCTTGACATCCTTCAGTTTCATCCCTGTCCCAGACAGGTTCTTTGAGGCTTTGGGCTGTGACAGTGCCCAGAAGCTTGATTTCTAAATGGTACTTGGGATCAATCAAACTCAAGTTGACTCGGTAACATTGAGCAATGCAGACATCCAGAGTCCTTTGACTACATCGTGCATTTTTGTGGGCTACAAAGTGACCTGAATTATGACTCTTTCCCAAAGCCCTTGAATCAGTTTCTATGAAGATAATGACCAACGCAGGCAGATTTCACAAAACACCCACAGCACATCCAGGACAGACTGATTCTGGCTGTGTTCAATATGTAATGAGTTTCTGATGGGTGATGGGAAGGAAAGCTTTCTCAGACTTCTCCACTGGCCGCCTCACTGCTCTCCTTAGAAATTTAGGCAAATCCCAGTTAGGTGGCCATCTATGGAATTTCCAAATGTCACTCTTTCTCAGACATGGTCTTAGATGGTTTTGAGTAATTTGCATTTACCCATAAGGTTTGAAATAAGTTGTCTAGCAATGGTTTGTCTGGATGATTTTTTTCCCCTCCAAACTCCAGTGATTGCACTTTCTTTTTTAGGACTAAAAAATTTCACTAACATAAAAGTTGTCTTTTCTGGACATAGTCAGTAGGATAAATAGATAGCCTAATGATTGGAAAAAATCTTCACTAATCCCACATCTGGTAGAAGGGTAAAATCCAAAATATATATAGAAATATATAAAGAGTGGGGCACAGAGTTAAACAAAGAATTCTCAACTGAGGAATACCGAATGGCTGAGAAGCACCTGAAAAAATGTTCAACATCCTTAATCATCAGGGAAATGCAAATCAAAACAACCCTGAGATTCTACCTCACACCAGTAAGAATGGCTAAGATCAAAAATTCAGGTGACAACAGTTGCTGGCGTGGTTGTGGAGAAAGGGGAACACTCCTCCATTGTTGATGGGAATGCAAGCTGGTTCAACCACTCTGGAAATCAGTCTGGCGATTCCTCAGAAAATTGGACATAGTACTACCGGAAGATCCTGCAATACCTCTACTGGGCATATATCCAGAAGATATTCCATCTGGTAACAAGGACACATGTTCCACTATGTTTATAGCAGCCTTATTCATAATAGCCAGAAACTGGAAAGAACCCAGATGTCCCTCAACAGAGGAATGGATACAAAAAATTTGGTATATTTACACAATGGNGATGGCCTAGTTGGCCATCAGTGGGAAGAAAGGCCCCTTGGTTATGCAGACTTTATATGCCCCAATACAGGGGAACGCCGGGGCCAAGGGGTGGGAGCGGGTGGGTAGGGGAGCAGGGCCGGGAGGGGGGAGGATATAGGGAACTTTCTGGATAACACTTGAAATGTAAATGAAGAAAATATCTAATAAAAGTTGAAAAAAAATATATATAAAGAACCCAATTCACAGAATTCACAACAGAGGAATCAGAAATGGTCAAGAAGCACTTAAAGAAATGTTCAAAGTCCTTAGTTACCAGGGAAATGTAAATCAAAATGACCCTGAGATTCTACCTTACACCAATCAGAATGGCTAAGATTAAAAATTCATGTTGGCGAGAATGTGGAGAAAAAGGAACAAGCCTCCATTGCTGGTGGGATTGAAAACTTGTACAACCACTTGGGAAATCAATCTGGAGGTTCCTCAGAAAGTTGGGAGAGAGACTTGAAGCCCCAGGGAATGGGGAGGTTTGTTGGGGTGGGGACATCCTCTTGGAGATGGGGGAGGAGGAATGGCATGAGGAACTGTCAGAGGGTAGACTGGAAGGGGGGTAATGACTGGATTGTGAAAAAGATTAAAGATAATGAAAAAATCAGAATTACCCTTTCTAATAACTTTAGGGGATACCTTTTAGGATCGCTGGTGATAAAATTTAATATCTAAACGAAGTACAGTAAGAGAATGGCAGTAACAACTACAATAAGATAGAGCAGTTGCTATAATAGTGTCATAATAATTTTATGACTGTACTGCTTCTCTTTCTCAAGATATTTCCTTCTACTCTGTTCACTGAGGTCTGGATTCTCATCCTTCAGAGAGACCAGTGTCCAGCGTGTTGAGGAGAAAGAAGGGATTTAGCCAGTGATTGAAGAGTGGAAAGGAGGAAACTATGCTCATAAACCAACTTATCAGCTCTAAGATAAGGCTGAGAAATGACAGACATGGAGCAGAAATAATGAATGACACTTAGGCTGATAAATGGGAAGAATATTCCTATCTATTCTGATGAGAATGGGAGAACTTACAATCATGGTATCAGATAGGCATCTTAAGTCTTGATAGGAAAGAAGAGAGACCAGACAAGTCTAGGTGAAGCTAACCATGTACTAAACTCACAGACAAAACTTTTCTCACACTATCAATATGTATGTCTACATACAGAACTGAGTAGTATCTGATCCAAAGGTTAAGGCAGCAGCAAGAAAGAAAAAAGAAAAAAAAAGACAAAGATATTATGAAGGCTATGATGCTTAACATTCATTGTCAACTTGATGAGATTTAGAATCATGATGGAAACACATGTGTGTGTCTATGAGAATGCTTCCAGAAAAAGTTTAACTGAGCAGAAAAAAATGTATCATAAATATAGGCAGTGAAATCCTATAGGCTGGGGTCCCAGGATGAATAAAAAGGGTAGTGTAAGCTGAGTGACAGTATCATCACTCACTTCTCAATCAATTACAGGCATAATGAGCTTCCTGAAGCTCTCACTAACATGACTTCTGAGCCTTGATACTGTACTCTCAAAGTATGAGACAGGAATATTTTCTTTCTTAAGTTTCTTTTCCCCTTTGAAAAAAAAATATATTTTCACAGCAAAAAGGAAAGTAATCTGTACAAAGGCAAAAAGACGCCGTCTCAGCATCTTCAGCCATCTCAGCATCTTCAGCCATCTCAGCATCTTCAGCCATGTGGGAGTGTTCATTGGTCTCAGCATCTTCAGCCATGTGGGAGTGTTCATTGGTCTACGGGAAGAGACAGTGATTCCAAGAAAGATGGACCCTGAAAAGTCACATAGGATGTCATTATCATCATGAGCCACACATCAGTAGTATTATCTATAGAAAAGCTTTTAGGGAACTAGTAATCTGTTGTCCATCCTTGTGGTTTTCAAAATCAATCATTTTTAGAAGCCGACCAGGAGCTAGTAATGCTAAAGGGTTCATTTAGGTTTTTTCTCCATAACATTTCTCCTTGTTTACCACTGCTGGCTGAAAACAGGAACTGCCAAGCATGGATAAAAGGAGAGTGTTGAACTCCAGCATCCCCACAGAGCTGCTTTAAAAGTCCCCTGATTTTGGCTTCATTTTAGGGGAGTGGTATGGGTGGATTTGTTGCTTCTTTCCCTAAATCAACCTTGAAGAAATGCAATGAAAGTGTAGATCTGAGAAGCAAGGGCAAAGAGCATAAACCTTGTGGGAGCACGGTGGACATGGGATGAGATGAAAAACAGGTTTGGGAAAGAAGGACAGCCTAAGGAGAACAACGTAGGCATATGGGTTGGAGAACAACACCCAAGCTGTTGCTTCCTCCTCTCTTGGTCTTCTGTCAATGGTTGCCAGAGACTCTGCTGCAGAAATCAGCTCTTTCTAACCCAGCTCTGTGGAGTGCTAGGATCTTTGAGGTAATGTCAGTGAAGAGAAAGATCCTTGCAGGAGTGAGATATTTATGATGGTAGACGATAAGGGAGCAGTCACATTCTCTTTTTCTCTTTGTTCCTGGCCTTGTAAATCCACAGAGCAGACAGATTGTGGCCAAGGATGCTGCTAAATCATGAGACTTATTCTTTCTGGTAGTTTATAGATGGACCACTAACCACTACAGGCACTCACAAAGTGCCAAGCACTGTGTGTGTGTGTGTGTGTGTGTGTGTGTGTGTGTGTGTGTGTAAACAAAACAAACAACAAACAACACCCAGCTACTTGGTCTGTACCAGCAGTGTTACAAGCTGACAGCCTGCAGCACGAAGACACAGCTAATAATGTCTAAGTAGGGAAGGACAGAAGCTGTTGCTAATCCTTGGGCATCTCTTCCCCTCCCATGCAAGGCTCTGATGGAAGCATGTATACTAGACACCAGGACTGCTTGGGAAAATGGTGTTTCTAAAGCTTCCCCTCTGAGCTTATTGGCCAATGGATAGAATTTCCTGCCAGAACTGGTTATTTTTCTTTTCTGAAAGAACATGCAAATTGGATAACACAAGGTTTTCATTGCATGAAAGATGCCATGAACAACAGTAAAAGTGACAGGTATTAAGAAATTGTTTGACAATGCCCCAAACTGACAAGGGACCAACAACCAGAATACAGAATGTACTAAATATTTCTGTAAATCAACTAGAAGGGAGAAACTCTAACATAAAATCAGGCTGAGACTATGAATAGGCAATTTACAGAACAGAAAGCCCTAAAGGTTGATACACACGAAAGAGCTGCTTAAATTCATTATTCATCAGCATTTAAGTTACATTTACAATGAAAGATTTCACACACAATAGCCTTGAAAAACAATAGGGATGTGGGCTCCTGTGATTATGCGTTGCTGACAGGAATGTAAACTAGAAAAATCATGCTACTGAACATTCTGAAAGCAAATTAGCCATATGTGCAGTTCAAGGTTCAGGAGTGCTACTCCTTGTAGCTTCCTGAAGATGCTCAAGGTTCAGGAGTACTACTCCTTGTGGCTTCCTGGAGATGCTCATGTGTAGTAGTATTAAGGAACACGCTTGTGAGTGGTCATCAAAATGGTTTATTTCTGGGTGCTGGAAGCAATCGAGGTATCTCACACTGGGTTAGAGAATGGGAATAATGTTCTACATGTCCACTATGGTAGTTTGATGAGTGGCTACAGCAAGGAGCTATATGAATACAGAAAAATGCCAACAAGTTTTAAAGACCGAGTCCTGAGTAAGTAGCATAACAAAGAATACAATCTACAGTATTGATACTAGTACTACTTCTGTAAAACTATAAGAAAGACATACAGAATCAAAATCAGTAACTTAGCAGAATAAACACAAGCTGGAGATTATACACTTGATTAATTAAAAAAGTTGACAGTTTGGTTGCAAGAAAAGAGAATGGGCAAGGAAAACAATGAGAATAATTTAGATAAAAAGGAGATAGAGCCAGTCATTCTCAGATCATTGCTTTCAAGCATTTATGTTTTGTTAAGAGACTGGAATAGATTGGTTCATCAAAAGTTCCTAGTTGTGAAGATTCACAGGTACTGATGGATGGGGGATGATATAAGCTCATCAATTTGAGATCAGGAGACCTGACATACATAAGAATCCCACTGTGAAGATTGCATCATAGATTTCTCTATATTCAAATATCCCAGCCAGGAGAGAAGCTAAGAGTTAAGACTCAGGAAGCAAACAACTCATGTCCCAGGAATTTCCTAAATCTTACAAGATTCATAAGATCCTTCCCCAAGATTATGCAATAACGGTTTCTTGGAGACTTTCCAATAGGTTGAACTGCTTGCAAACTATGCATGGGACTGCATGGATGCAGCTTTTGTGAGGAGTTACCCATGCTAACATAGTTTTTCAGTGATGTATCTGCCTGTCGTGCGCTTACCCCGTCCAGCGGGAATAAGACGCAGGACAATCAGATTTCTTCTCTGGATGGTTTACTCAGGATAAGTAAAGTGGCAAATGGCAAAATGGCAAATGGCTGAATGGTAGAATGGAATGGCCATGCAGTTACAGAGTGGCAGAGTGAAATGGTGAATGGCAGAGTGGGGCCCCGAACCCCACCGGGAGCAGCCAATTAAACCCTGTCCTGGCCAATCGCTGAACTGCCCCGTGGCTCTCGCTCATACACCAGGTGGTCTCAGGAGTAAGATCAAACACCAGCTGACACAGCCTAATGCCAATTAGGAGTTGTTTATGCCAGTAAAGCTGAGGCGGTCGGTGCCGTCTTTAAGGAGCGGTTGCATGGCTCCCCACATCTGCCTTTGAGTCATCTATGCACCTATAAGTAATCCTTTTCCCATATTACTATACCTAATCCTTGTAAACTCACTTTCACTAAGATAAGCTTGGCTAGAGTTGTTTCTTTAGGTCCATTATCAATGCTACATGGGGTAAGTAGGTATTTTTTAACTGATTCTCTGGAAAAGTCATATGAGAAAGAAGTAAACGGAAGACAGGGTGAATATCACCTTCCTCCTACTTGTCCTAAGAAAAGGGAATAATGTTTAGATTGAAAAAAGAATCCAAGGTCAAGCACAAAACCACACAGGGTCACTTTTCTTTCTTTAAAAGAAAAGATCTGTCACAGAAGCCTGGAGTACAGAAGGCAGTGGGGAAGCGCATCCTACCTCGCCAGGGAGTTTCTGGCTCGACAATTAATTGGCTACACCTGGACTAATTTCCCCAGGTATAATTTGTCTAACCATGAGAGATCGATCTTTAAAATGATGCAAGGTAGCCAATGCAGCAGGGAAAAGAAGGGCTGAAAGAAAAACACAGTCATCCGATTTTAAAAATTATCCGTGAAATAGCATTAAATGCTACAATACTGGCACAGTGCTTAATTTCACACAAAAATGCTTCATGTGTCTATACTTTAAAAAGCATGTAAGTCATCTTTTAAAAATATTCCTAAACCCCAAAGTGTTATGATTCTAGAAAGATCTTCCCAAAGCTGTGATTTTTGTCTATGATTTTGCTATTGAAAACAATTTCACATTGAGAGTTATAAACATATGAAATCAAGTAACAGCATAAAAAATTACAGAGTGTGGCTGCATAAGAGACCAATAGAAGAGCATAGAAACTCTACAGACAATCATTGCATACAGACATCTAAAGATGCCAGGATGTGTATTACTTGATCAGTAAATACTAGCAGTGAAGAAAAATATGCTATTTTGGATGCAGAAAATGGCACATCTTTTAAGTAAGGTTTTAAGGAAAAGTTGGTATTTGAGGTAGATTTCTTTTTAAAGGTAGTCTGGGTGATGTAAAAATGACATTTAATGCAGAGGGATCTATTTGAAGGAAGGTTCAGAAATCATCAAAGTGAAGGCATGTTGGGGAAATGGTATAAGGTTGGCCATCATAAAGATCAGTGACAACACGACAAGTACTAAATGCTTAGTACTACTGTGCATAGTTCTAAGAGGAGAGTCTCAAGTGGAGAAAGTGACAAAGAGTTAGCATCTGGGGGGACACAGATAGTGACAAACGCAGCATGTTGAACTCAGGTGTCAGTCTTAATCCTTACAGGAATGTGAATGTAGATCACCAGGTATGTTCCCAATCGATCATCAGTTGAGAGATGTTGGTGCACTGATTTCAGGTCAGACACAGAACATGGCTTTGCAGGAACTCTAAAGAAACATGTTTGATTAGCTCTGGAGTGGGCCAGACAGGACATAAGTGAAGTCAAAGGCCCTGTTTGGGGGTTTTAAGATAAGAGCAAGGACAGCGGGGAGAGGCATGAGATGGTGTGAAGAAGAGTAAGAGCCATTAACAAGGACCCTGTGAAACAACAGAAGCTGGCAACAACTATGGTGTTCTGTGACCTGGGGAGGCTGTCAGGAAGGCACAGCTTGGGGAAGAAGAGCAGGTGAGTTTAGGAACTTGAGGGAAGTAGATACTGGTGGAAAATCAAGGTGAAGATACCTAGGAAATGTCTCGAAACAGGAGTTACTACTACTCACTCAAGAAGTCAAGAATTGAAATCATCCATCAAACAAAAAAGGAGAATCATAGCAGCAGAATGGGTTGGAGGACTGAAGTGGCGAGGTGTTCTGATATGTTTCTATCTTCCACCTTCTAATTCCAACATACAGCACATGCACTTCACTAACAGACCCGTTAAGTGACCAGTGTGTGACTCGAGTGGGTTTAGGACGAGGCATATTGACCAGAGTCCCTGTGAGAGCTGCTCATAGGTACTTACCACCCACCCTTCTTCTCTCCCTGGAAAGGAACTATTCCTTTTGCTTTCTATGGCTCATTCCTGTGGTGTGGGTGGGTGTATATACTGTTGCTCAGTTGGGTGGGTGGAGACGATAGACACCTAAAAGTACTTATTCGAGAAGAAAGTACAAAAGACTCCGAGGACAAAGACTGTTGTGGTAAGGACACATCCACAGTGGTGAAACGTTAATCTTGAACAGAGAGAAGTGATCCTTTTCATTGCAAATTCAGTCCGAACGGGTACCAGAATCTTTTCTTACAATAATTCTTTGCATCTACCAGGGTGGAGGTTCCCAAAGGCTTTGACATTGCAAAACTCATAATTAGACTTAAAATCTAAATAATGCATAATTTTAAAGAAATCCTAGCAATCCATACATATTTCAGAGGATAAAGTCTCACAAAGTAGCACAGGCTAGCATTAAATTCATTAAATGCCTCTACCTCCTGAGCATTGAGTTTACAGTTGTGTGCCCTCATACACAGAAATAACACCTATGTTACAAAGGAACATTCAGTCAGTGTTTAACAAACAGCCCATCATTTATCCCTCCATTCTGCAAACAAGTATTGTTCATTTTAATAACAGTAAAGTCTAATATATACAAAACAATCAACATTCATCTCACCTCCAAAGACATTTGACTTCCAAAATTTAACCAGTTTTCTTAAGGGAAATGATTTATGAAAAGAGAGAAGGGGGGGTGTGGTCATCTCAATGGTCGAATACTTTCCTACCACTCAAAAGGCCCTCAGTTACTGAGTTAGAGTATTAAATTCCCCAACACACACACACACACACACACACAGAGAGAGAGAGAGAGAGAGAGAGAGAGAGAGAGAGAGAGAGAGAGAGATGGTGGAGTGGAATATTGGAAATATTTGTGTCAAAATAAGATATGTTATCCTGATGTTATTATTGAAATTCTATATATTCTGAAATGTAATTTGTTTAAAAATGAATGGACAAGAAAAGAAGCACAGAGCACTCTCCTGTTTCTGGTGGAGGAGGATCTTACCTATGTGGGGTGACATCCATCCATTCAGTTCTTCTCAAAGCTCCCTGATGACTCTATAAAGTAAATTTCTTAAAATGTCAACTCATCATCCCCCTATAATTTAGAATTTCACAATCCTGGGTATTAAAAATTAATTCTCCAGATGTCCTTGCCTTTAATTAAATATCTAAACATTTCTTGGAGGCTCTGGCCTGTTCTGATCTCCCTATCTCTACTCTACCAACAAATTACACCAATTTGTATAAATGTACCTGACCCCCCCAAAAAAACCTCTAAGTAAAATTCTTTAATTTTTAGGCATTTTTTAAATTGAAAGTATGGACTGCAATAATATACCAACATTACTGTACTTGTGTAAGCTACTTTAGGAATAAATTTAAAATAATTAGGACATCAGTAATTCTAAGGCAGTATAATATCTCAGGGCCTGGGCAACATGCAATCGTTCCCAGGAAGAAGAAAAAGTATCTTCCTCCAGATCAGTGAACACAAAGGGTAATGTCTGATGGGTACTGGAGCAGACAGCAGAGATGCCTCAGTCTATTCCTGCTAATAACTTACTCTGGGACCTCGAAAAGAAATCATTTCACTTCCTACTGGTTGGGTTTTCACAGCTGGAATAGAAAAGGTAATGAGGCTTTGTTTGGGTGAGGCAGGAAAGAAAATTCTAGCTCTGTTCATTGCTCTGCAGCAATCCAATTCAAAGCATGATCTGGACTCAAACGTTCTTAACACGTCATTCATTCATTCTTTGCAAGTCTGGGGGAAGGAAAGCAAGGGACATTCAATTAAAAACTGGAAAAGCAAACAAGCCTGGGTTCTGTGGAGGAGTCAGGGAGCAGTGTGGAGCACCGGCTGAGAGGAGTCAGGGAGCAGTGTGGAGCATCGGCTGAGAGGAGTCAGGGACCAGAGTGGAGCACCGGCTGAGAGGAGTCAGGGAGCAGTGTGGAGCACCGGCTGAGAGGAGTCAGGGAGCAGTGTGGAGCATCGGCTGAGAGAAGAGCCAAGCTTATGTCCCTCAGAGAAAGCAGAGAGAGAACTCAGGGTTGTCTTTATTCTATCATTTTGGTTATGAAGTAACTTTAATTAAATTTTTATTTTAATTGGATAGTTGTAAGGTGCTAAATGCCATTGAAACATCTTAATCGAGTTAATGAGGTGAGAAACAGGGCACAGAACTCTAGCTGGGTCAAACCTGTGAGCTCTATTATCAAAACAGAGAAAATGTAATGGTATCCTTTCCATAACCCAGGGAAGCAAGCCATTAAAGTCAGGTGCCTTTGAACACAGGTAGAAAATGAGAATCGTTCAGATATGCAAGACATAATTAAGGGAACATTTTCCAGGGGAAAATTAATTACACCGAGTAAACATATGGGTTATCGCATAACTTAAGTGTAAAATTACCACTTTGCACATTATGTAGACTCCAAGGGAATAAGAATTTTAGTTTGTAATGTAAGTGTTTTGGAACATGCAGAGATCAATGTGTCAGGTATGGAGTCATCAATCTTTAGAAAGTCAGTGACAGAGAGAGCATAAGAAAATACCCCAGAAGCACGACAAATCAAAAGTGAGTGTCCTTATCAACTGCACTCTTTTTTTTTTTTTTTTCTGAGACAGGGTTTCTCTGTATAGCCTTGGCTATCCTGGAACTCACTTTGTAGACCAGGCTGGCCTCGAACTCAGAAATCCGCCTGCCTCTGCCTCCCGAGTGCTGGGATTAAAGGCGTGCACCACCACGACCGGCTTTCAACTGCACTCTTAAGGTAGTGCTGTGTGTGCCATACATCCATCCATCCCACAAACATACTATATGTGTAACACATAATAATACATACATACTACATATATAATATATACACACATATACAATACATACATATACAATGCACACACATATATAAAACATATACATACATAAAAGGTCTGTCTGTGTTCATAACCATATTCATATTTCATTATCAAGGGTTTCTTACCTAGTCATGACCCAGAACTTGGAGGCAGAGGACAAGGAGTTTAAGGCCATCCTTGGCATCATTACAAGTTTTAGGCTAGTCCCAGCTACACTGAAATCCTTTCTCAAATTTAAAATAGAACAGTAAAGGTTTTCTTAAAATCAGAATTCGAGTGCCAGGCATGTGATTAGACACAAAATGCTTCTAAACTTTCATCTTCATCTTCTACCTCAGTGGGCATGAAAGAAGGAATATCTTATTTCTGTGCTATTTTCCAATCACAATAGGGTTCTTTTGTTAATTCCTAAGTGACCGCCTCTGATTTTCCATTTGGATAGCCAATTTCCCGTTTTTAGATGCTGGAAAAATTAAGATTCCTTATGGGCATTTGATTTTTCTTTTATTGTGCTTTTCCCCCAGGGCTTTCTGGCTTGCTTTTTAAAAACTTTGTTACCGATCCAAGAAACCTATTTTACCTGTGGGGGAAAAATGGTGAAATGTAGTACTGTACTTTGAATAATTTACAGTATCTTTTAAAGAAAAAGAGTAAATATTTTATATTTGCTAGCAAATGAAATAGCTACAGTATGTATTAAAACAGCATAAATACTTGATAGGTCTCTGGGCCATTACTGTGGATCCCCTTTTACAGGATGCACTGCCTGCTTATGGGCACCACATGACTTTTGTTCATTAGAGCAGTAGAGAAGCCACCGTCCTTTTCACAGTACACCATGCACCCTGGGTCAGTATTTTCTTTCAAGCCTTGCTTTCTTCTGCACATTCAGGTACCCCGGCCCTCCGGAAATAGAAACATGGACAAGTAGACAAACATGCTATTGATGTGGAAATGGAGTTGAAGCCACTAGAGTGACCTGTGAGGGACACTTGACAGACATTCAGCAGGTGATTGAAATGAGGGACAAACTTTTTTTTTAATTAGATAATTTCTTCATTTACATTTCAAATGCTATCCCAAAAGTCCCCTATGCCCTTCCCCTACCTGCTCCCCTACCCACTCACTCCCACTTCTTGGCTCTGGCATTCCTCTGTACTGGGACATATAATGTTTGCTAGACCAAGGGGCCTCACTTCCAAATGGTGGCAGATTAGGCCATCTTCTGCTACATATGCAGCTAGAGACATGAGCTCTGGGGGGTACTGGTAAGTTCATATTGTTGTTCCACGGATAGGGTTGCAGACTCCATCAGCTCTTGGGTCCTTTCTACATTGGGAACCCTGTGTTCCATCCTATAGATGACTGTGACATGCACTTCTGTATTTGCCAGGCACTGACAAAGCCTCATAGGAGACAGCTATATCAGGGTCCTTTCAGCAAAATCTTGCTGGCATATGCAGTAGTGTCTGCATTTGGTGGCTGATTATGGGATGGACCCCCGGGTGGGGCAGTCTCTGCCTGGTCCATCCTTTCGTCTTAGTTCCAAACTTTGTCTCTGTAACTTCTTCCAGGGATATTTTTTTCCCTATCTAGGGAGGAATGAAGTATGCACACATTGGTCTTCCTTCTTGATTTTCTTGTGTTTTGGAAGTTGTATCTTGGGTATTCTAGGGTTCTGGGCTAATCTCCTCTTATCAGTGAGTGCATATCAAGTGACTTCTTTTGTGATTGGGTTACCTCACTCAGGATGATATCCTCCAGATACATCCATTTAACCAGGAATTTCATAAATTCATTGTTTTTAATAGCTGAGTAGTACTCCATTGTGTAAATGTACCACATTTTCTGTATCCATTCCTCTGTTGAGGAACATCTGGGTTCTTTCGAGCTTCTGGCTATTATACATAGGGCTGCTATGAACATAGTGGAGCATGTGTCCTTATTACCAGTTGGAATATCTTCTGGGTATATTCCCAGGAGAGGTATTGATGGATCTATGTACTATGTCTAGTATTCTGAGGAACAAAATTTCCAGAGTAGTTGTACCAGCTTGCAATCCCACAAGCAATGAAGGAGTGTTTCTCTTTCTCCACATCCTCGCCAACATCTGCTGTCACCTGAATTTTTGATCCTAGCCATTCTGACTGGTGTGAGGTAGAATCTTAAGGTTGTTTTGATATGCAATTTCCCTTATGATTAAGGATGTTGAACATTTTTTTCAACTTTTATTAGATATTTTCTTCATTTACATTTCAAGTGTTATCCAGAAAGTTCCCTATACCCTCCCCCCTCCCGGCCCTGCTCCCCTACCCACCCACTCCCACCCCTTGGCCCCGGCGTTCCCCTGTATTGGGGCATATAAAGTCTGCATAACCAAGGGGCCTCTCTTCCCACTGATGGCCAACTAGGCCATCCTTTTCTATATATGCAGCTAGAGACACGAGCCCAGGGGGTAATAGTTAGTTCATGGTTATTCTTCCACCTATAGGGTTGAAGACCCCTTCAGCTCCTTGGGTACTTTCTCTAGCTCCTTCTTCCTTGGGAACCCTGTGTTCCATCTAATAGCTGACCATGAGCTTTCACCTCCATGTTTGCCAGGCATTGGTATATTTTCCCCCGAGACAGCTATATCCGGGCCCTTTCAGCACCATCTTGCTGGCATATGCTATAGTGTCTATGTTTGG
>LR752100.1:97862-108581 GCA_902729485.2 Mus minutoides | reverse complement strand
AAAAAAATCCAGGATGGGGAGATTGCTGCACGTGCATAGGACTTGAGTTTGTAACTTCAGAATTCACTGAAAATCAGACATTATGTCATGTGCCTGTAAACTCTAAAACCAGGAGACTGAGGCAGAAATATACTGAGGATTCAAATGGCCAAATACTCTGGCTAAATGGTGATTTCATGGTTCAGTGATGGACCCTATATCAAAATCATGAGGAAAGGGTAGAAAAGGACAGCAAATACCACACACTGGCCTCTACATATGCAAGTACTTGCACATGCGCGCACACACACACACACACACACACACACACACACACACACACACGGCAGGGAGAAATAGAGATTCAACAAAGCAGCAGCTGCAATAAAACACTCAGGAACAATTAAAGCAGATAAAATAGAGTAAGTCATCAATTATAATCAGAGGCAAAGAAGATGAGTATATAATAAGGTGATCAACTCAATGAAGGAAAATAGAGAAGATAACTGTATCTTGTTAAAGTGATTGGTTCAACAATAGCCAACTATAAAAATATATGCACTCAACACTAAAACACATAACTATATAAGGCAAACATGATTAGATATAAAAGAAGTGGTAGCCCTCGGTTCTATAATAGTCATAGGCTGAATGGAACTAACCAAACCACCTAAGAGACAAACATTGAATCCAACAGTGCACAGGCTGCATTGTTTTCAGTGTCAACTTTGAAGTCTCCACAATATCTCATTAAACTCATAACACCCAATGGCTTTTGCAGCCCGAAGCTCCAAAATCCCTCACAATCCTCCCTCAAAACAACATGGTCAGGTCCAGTACAGCAACATACCATGCCTTGTCTTGCTTTCTGTTGATATGATACAACATTGACCAAATGCAACTTGGGGAAAGATAGGATTTATTTCACCTAACAGGTGACAATAATCCAGGGAAGACACAGCATAGACTGACGACAGGAAACTGGAGGTCCAAGAAAGGGCACATGACACATGAAGGAATACTGGATTTCTCTCCATGCCTGTGCAGTTCGCTTGCTTGTATAAGCCAGGGCCACCTTCCCAGGAGTGACACCATGCACCATGGAATGAGCTTTCCCACATCAATCACTGATGGAGAAAATGTCCCACAGACATGACCACAGGCCAACCTGATGGAGGAAATTCCCCTTTGCCATGTGACTCTAATTTCTGTCAATTTGACAAAAAATAAAAATAAAACAAGGCTTAGCAACTCAAAAAGTCAAAAATCACATCAAGCACTTTCTTTGACTTTCAGTGTTATATCAAGCCCATGATATAACACTGGACATTGACGAAAGGGATGTTAGAAATTGTGTGAGTACAAAACTTTTTTAAAACGACCTTAAATCCTGATAGCTATATAAGATGAGGAGCCTGAGAGATGATCTTCAGGTCAGCTCATGCCTCGGGTTTCCCCATGGACAATAAACTCTTGGCATGGGTTTCTCCCTGTTGTAAATCCTGTGTTGGGAATCTTGATAAATACCTTTTGGATGGAAGTCTTTACTACCTAAAGTAATTGCTACAAGCATGCTCATGGCACCTGGCTTCCTTCACATGGAGGTTGGCTTTCAGAAAGTACTTTGAGAGAGACTGAAAAAACAATGGGCCCTGAATGACAACCCAGTTATCCTTGCGGGACCTAAAAACACCCAGAGTGGATATTTTTTCTTATGGCTATACAGACAGTGCCCAAGCGTGCACTAATTAATGAAGCCACTATTTAGCAGTTACTGTGTCACTTGAGATCTCTCTGTGACTTTCTTAACTACAGTATTTGATTTATTTTGCCACTCTGAAACTAAAATAGACCATTTATGTGATGAATCATCTATTCAAATATAAATCACCAGGACTTCCCAAAATGGTCTTGCAAGTAGAAAAAAAAAGCACACATAAACAGTGTATATAACCTGATCCTTCTCTGGAAGAGCTAATTATGGAAACTTTTTTCACTCTCCTGTTTTAAGAACTGGAAAGTTTACTTCCAAAATGACCCCTTTGGCAAGCCTCAGAACCATTATTTCCGAACTAGATTTGCTTTCTTTATTGAAGTGTAACATACACATATACTCTAAAATATACAAGTTCAAAATATACACATGCACACATTTTTATAAAGTGATCGCACCTGTGTGACTGCTATTTCATAGAAGAAGAAGAAGAAGAAGAAGAAGAAGAAGAAGAAGAAGAAGAAGAAGAAGAAGAAGAAGAAGAAGAAGAAGAAGAAGAAGAAGCATTAGAAACTAAACCTTGTACCCCTATCTCCAGAACCTGAATCCTGCACCTCACTTGTGGCCCACACCAATTAAATAGGCATGCTTGCATTGGCATTTTATTTTGAACAGAATTAATAGAATTTATCTTTGCTGTTACATGTCCACAAATTGATTATCTTTCACCATGGTATTACACTGTGGCAGGGGATATATTGTGGTATGTTCTAGTTTTGTTCAACACTTGAGTCATTTCTAGTGGGATATCCTGAATCATACAATGAGTGCTCTGGATCTTATATCTTTTCTATACTGATTAAAGGAACAGTCATATACATGAAGGAAGGAAACCCATTGTTATGTATATGCATGTGGATTCTTTAATCCATGACTTTCATGCTCTTAACAGCATTATTTGTGACCAACAAGTGATCATTTTAGCAAGTTCTAATATGCCATGTTCTCTCATGATTTTCCTTTGCTGATTCATGTAATCCTTAAGAACTTAATGCCTATTCCTAAAAGCATGTTGATAATCTCTCATAACATTGAGTCTGTTGTTTTGTGTTGGCACAGTTATTATTGTAAAGCCGATGTTTAGATGGATCTGTTTCTATACTCCCTGTTCCATATTTATTCTTAGTTATACAATGTCTTGATTGCCATAATTTTAGAATAAATATTTTTATTTAGGAATTCAGTTTTAAATTTTGTTCTTCATCTTAATTTTTCCTTGGGTAGTCTTGGTCTTCTGCATTTCATTTATTTATTTATGTTCTTTATTCTACTCAGTGCAATTCAACTTGCATTTTAGAATTGCTTCACCAATTTTTTTCAAAGTATCTTGAAAGGGTTTTATTGGCATTGTTTTAAATATGTGAGTCAACTTAGGGGAATTTACAATTATATAGTATTATCTCTTTTAACTGGTTCTGTTCTATGTTTCTGTATACAAACCACCCTGAAACGGTAACTTAATAATAACTGTTTCTTTTCCTGATGAATCTGGGAATGGGCTGAGCTCAGCTGGGAAGCTTTTGTTCCAGTTTTTCAGGCATATGTAGTCAGATCCTGGATGAGGCAGAGGTCATTTCCTCAGTGGCTTCTTCAATCATTTGTCTGCTGTAGGGGTTGGACAGACACAAAGAAGTCAGGTCATGAGCAGTTAGGCAGAGCTGTTCATGATGCTTTCTGTTTGCCTGTGCTCATTTCCTTCATAATGAATATGTGTACATGTGTGCATATTAAATTATGAATATTTGGGGAGAAACAAACCCAGGACCTCACACACAGTAGGCAAAAACTCTACCACTGAGCTACATCCCTACTCTCTATTTTATGATTTTTCTGACTTTGTTTTTACTTTCTTCTTTCTTTCCTCTCCTTTCATTTATTTTATGCATGAGAGTGTTTTGCCTACATAAATGTATGTGTAACACATGCATGCCTGGAGGCCAGAAAGGGACGTCATATCATATATATATATATATATATATATATATATATATATATATATATATATATACTCAGAAATCCACCTGCCTCTGCCTCCCAAGTGCTGGGATTAAAGGCATGAGCCACCACTGCTCGATATCTCTATAGTTTTTAATGCATCACATTTGATTTAACAGTTCAAAGCATTTAAGAATATTCGAGGCCAGCCTGGGCTACAGAGTGAGTTCCAGGACAATCAGGGTTATACAGAGAAATCCTGTCTCGAAAAAACAAAAACAAAACAAAAACAAACAAAACAAAAAAAGAATATTTAGAATTTAAACCTTTTAAAACACCAACATAAAAATAAAAGGGTAAAAATGATTAAATGCATTGAGCTGTTTAGTGACATGTGAGACTTTCAGTGAGGTTTGTATAAGGCTTATTAAGGTTTTCATTACCAATGTCATTTTACCCTGTGTCTTCTTCAACTCTGTATCTTTTTCATATCCTGAATTTATTTCCTCCTCATTTCATTCATCTCTTGACGTTTGCTCCTGTGCTCTTTGACTTCTTTTAACATGTTTATATTCACCCTTATTTATCCTTTTTCTGGTAGTTCTTTAAGTCCTTTTTATTGGTTACAACTATTAAGATATTACTGTGTATCAGAGAAACATGTAGTCTTGATTTTTTGTGTTGTTTCTGTTTCTGTGCTTCGATTATCACATGTTATGTTAGCCCTTTGGTTGGCTTAGTTTTTCGGTTTGGTCTTTCTTTCTTACTTTCCTTTGTATTTTCTTTTTAATTCTAGTTGCCTATTTTTCTTCACTGGTGGCATTTGCAGTAATCAGTGGAGGACTGAGTGGAGAAGGGATGAGCTGTCCTTTCCTTCTCTTAGACTGGTAGTTAAGACCAAATGTTCTATCTCAAGTCTTCCTCTGAGAGTCATGTATTGTCTTGTGTAAATGTAGGCCTCCTACCTGGGTGTGATGCTTTCCCTAGGCTTTGTGAAACTCTAGCTGGTCCTACCCAGAGACAGAGCTGTCCCAGCCTGGTTCTTTAGTTACTACTGGAGCTGTTGAGATTGCACAAGAGTTAAATCCTATCTCCATCCTGAATCCTCGGCTTTATCTGAAGCTGTTAGAAGTTATGGAATGCCCCAATCATCAGTAGGTCTTATCCTGGTTCCAAATTGGTCTCTCTAGGACAGCAACAACCATCAGGGTAATTGAAATTTGTAGAGCTTCATAAACACCCTCTCATCTTCAATCTCAAGTGGTATTTACACTAAATTTAGAAAACTAAGCATTTCTTTCTTCTTAACTAAAAATATCAACATTACTAGAGCTTCATACTGTTTCTGTTAAGGTACTGTCCCTTCCTAAATTAATATGTGTTCATATTTATCTGTTATTGAGATTTTCCTTTAGATTTGGCTTTTGGGGCCCCGCCCTGCTTCCCAACCCACTCACTCCCGCTTCCTGGCTCTGGCATTCCCCTGTACTGGGGCATATGACCTCCGCAATACCAAGGGCCTCTCCTCCCATTGATGGCAGAATAAGGCATCCTCTGCTACATATGCAACTAGAGACACAGCCCTGAGGGGTACTGGTTAGTTCATATTGTTGTTCCTCCTATAGGGCTGCAGACCCCTTTAGCTCTTGGGTACTTTCTCTAGCTCCTTCATTAGGGGCCTTGTGTTCCATCCAATAGATGACTGTGAGCATCCACTTCTGTATTTGCCAGGCATTGGCATAGACTCACAAGAGAGAGCTATGTTTTCTTTCACAAGAGAGATGATCTTTCTTTCCATCTCAGCTCCAAACTTTGTCTCTATAACTCCTTCCATGGGTATTTTGTTCCCTAATCTAAGAAGGAGCAAAGGATCCACACTTTAGTCTTCATTGTTCTTCATTTTCTTGTGTTTTGCAAATTGTATCTTGGATATTCTAAGTTTCTGGGCTAATATCAGCTTATCAGTGAGTGCATATCATGTGACTTCTTTTGCGATTGGGTTACCTCACTCAGGATTATATCCTTCAGATGCATCCATTTGCCTAAGAATTTCTTGAATTCATTGTTTTTAATAGCAGAGTAGTAGTCCGTTGTATAAATGTACCACATTTTCTGTATCCATTATGCAGACAGGCATAGTACTGGAGGAGCTGAGAGTTCACCATCTTGTTCTGATGACAAATAGAAGATTCACATTCTCAGGGAGCTAGGAGAAAGCTCTCTCAAAACCCACCCCCACACTGACACACTTCCTCCAAAAAGGCCACACCACCTCCAACAAGGCCAAACCTTCTAATAGTACCACTACTCCCTTGGCCGGAGCATATTCAAACCACCCTAATATATTTAATCATATATATTCTGGATAAGCCTCTACTTTCTCTCAGTGTCCAAATAATAACAAAATCACCCAGATCTACTTGAGATGTGTCTATTTTCATTTGTAAATACCACAAGGTTTCTCTTAGATATTAGTTACTCACAGACGAGTTATTTCAGAAATATGGTCCTGCTTTCTTGAAAAATCCCAACCCTCATTTCTCTCCCTATACTTCTACGTTTAGTAGAACTTAGAATTGCTTTGATATAAAATTATTCTAAACCTCTTGTCTTCAAGATCTTAAACATTTGTTCTTGGTTTTCTTGGCATTCCTAAACTGAAGTTTAGGAAACTCCAGTATTTTTTCTCTTCCTCGATGTTGGACAAACACACAATCGGTATGTGTTTGTCTAGAAATCTGTGTCCTGCACTGAGAGCTGTAGGATTCACTTCATTCTTGCTCCCTCTTTTTGTAGTCTTGATAAGTAGAGCCCTGGTTGTCTCTATTACTATGCATACTCTTGGAGCATTTATTTATTTTCCTTTCTTGCTTTGTCTACATCTGTCTACATCTGTCTACATCTGTCTTCTATAAGAGGTTTCGCTTAGTGAGTTCTGCCATCGTGACTGAGAAGCCACTGGGGATGATTTCAATGTACTTTCACCTACTACGATTTAGAAAGAAACGTCATGAATATTGTATATTTAGTTATGCAATTTACTTTAAAATAATCATTTTAACATGTTACTTGACCTAATATCAAACATCTTACATACATAAAGGTTTTTATAAGTACTTTCTTCAATGCCTTGAAGAATCCTAAGAAAATATCCATGGTATAGGAATGGTGTGTTTCTCATTTAGTTTCTATACCTAGATCCTTCCTTATAAAAATTGTATTTCCACCATCTATTCAGCCCTCAGCATTATGCCAGACATAATCAATGCACTACATTATTTCTTAAAATAATCTTCCATAGTAAGTGCATCATTGCTAATATTTAAGCTGATAAGAAGCTGGGGCACTCACAAAATTATATGAACTACCTAAGACTGATCACTTTTCTCCAATATGTAAAATCCAAGATTCCCTTTAAATTTGGAGACAGGCTAGCAAAGGATGCACTATCATGATTTTCTACTAAAGTATAATGTAGATTTACTCTTGCAAATATATCGTTGTGTTATCTACATGTTGGATCCCTTTTAGAGATGTGTTCCACCATGCCTTAGTTAAGATTTCTATTGCTTTGATGAAACATCATGACCAAAGCAACTTGTTGAGGAAAGGGCTTATTTGGCTTACATGTCCAATCACTGTTCATCATCAAAGGAAGTCAGGACAAGGAATGTAAGCAATGTAGAAGCCTGGAAGCCAGAGCTGATGCAGAGACCATGGAGGAGTACTGCTTACTGGCTTGCTTCACATGGCTTGCTCAGCCTGCTTTCTTTTTGTGACTCAGGGATAGCACCACACAAAATGATCCAGGCCCTCCCATTAAATACTAATTAAGAAAATACCATAGAGCCCAATCGTATATGGAGACATTNAAAAAAAAAAAAAAAAAAAAAAAAACCTCAAAAAAAAAAAAAAAAAAAAACCTCTTGTCTTCAAGATCTTAAACATTTGTTCTTGGTTTTCTTGGCATTCCTAAACTGAAGTTTAGGAAACTCCAGTATTTTTTCTCTTCCTCGATGTTGGACAAACACACAATCGGTATGTGTTTGTCTAGAAATCTGTGTCCTGCACTGAGAGCTGTAGGATTCACTTCATTCTTGCTCCCTCTTTTTGTAGTCTTGATAAGTAGAGCCCTGGTTGTCTCTATTACTATGCATACTCTTGGAGAATTTATTTATTTTCCTTTCTTGCTTTGTCTACATCTGTCTACATCTGTCTACATCTGTCTACATCTGTCTTCTATAAGAGGTTTCGCTTAGTGAGTTCTGCCATCGTGACTGAGAAGCCACTGGGGATGATTTCAATGTACTTTCACCTACTACGATTTAGAAAGAAACGTCATGAATATTGTATATTTAGTTATGCAATTTACTTTAAAATAATCATTTTAACATGTTACTTGACCTAATATCAAACATCTTACATACATAAAGGTTTTTATAAGTACTTTCTTCAATGCCTTGAAGAATCCTAAGAAAATATCCATGGTATAGGAATGGTGTGTTTCTCATTTAGTTTCTATACCTAGATCCTTCCTTATAAAAATTGTATTTCCACCATCTATTCAGCCCTCAGCATTATGCCAGACATAATCAATGCACTACATTATTTCTTAAAATAATCTTCCATAGTAAGTGCATCATTGCTTATATTTAAGCTGATAAGAAGCTGGGGCACTCACAAAATTATATGAACTACCTAAGACTGATCACTTTTCTCCAATATGTAAAATCCAAGATTCCCTTTAAATTTGGAGACAGGCTAGTAAAGGATGCACTATCATGATTTTCTACTAAAGTATAATGTAGATTTACTCTTGCAAATATATCGTTGTGTTATCTACATGTTGGATCCCTTTTAGAGATGTGTTCCACCATGCCTTAGTTAAGATTTCTATTGCTTTGATGAAACATCATGACCAAAGCAACTTGTTGAGGAAAGGGCTTATTTGGCTTACATGTCCAATCACTGTTCATCATCAAAGGAAGTCAGGACAAGGAACGTAAGCAATGTAGAAGCCTGGAAGCCAGAGCTGATGCAGAGACCATGGAGGAGTACTGCTTACTGGCTTGCTTCACATGGCTTGCTCAGCCTGCTTTCTTTTTGTGACTCAGGGATAGCACCACACAAAATGATCCAGGCCCTCCCATTAAATACTAATTAAGAAAATACCATAGAGCCCAATCGTATATGGAGACATTTTTGTCGTTTGGGACGTCCTCTTTTTCAGTGACTTATCAAGTATCTGTATCAAGTAGACACACCATCTCCTCTCAGAGAATAAATGAGCCTCCTTTCCTCATTCTCCCTGACTTTTACCTAACAGAAACCATAATAGTGGCAGAATTAACAGGGCACTCATGAATAAATAAATATCGTAATTTTTGTTTTGTGTGTATGTACATGTTTTCTTGTAGCCCAAGCTATCCAGGAGTTCACTATGAAGTCTTCCCTCACCCGAAGCTCATGACTAGTCTCTTGTCTCAGCCTCCCACATAATGGAGCTACAGACAGGAGCCTGCCAATACGTCACAATTTTCAAACACAGGGAAAAATTACCATATATTTGAGTTCTTGGGGCTTAATAAGTTCTTGGGGCTTAATAAGTTCAGGAAGTGTTTTTGTCCAAAGCACGTGCCCAGCTTTCTCTTACTTCCTCCATTTGCTTCTTCCTTCCATCCTCCACTCAAATCCAACATGGTTGTTGTATGAGGGTCCCCTCTATTTATTCCTTGTACCAACCAAAATCCTAAATTCTCACTTCCTTCACCTGCCCAAGCTATGACAGGTTTCCCTCATGAGAGATCCCGCCATTCATTACTGTGGTGATTTGATATGTCTCTGCTGTATGCTTTGACTTTGAGTAGATTCTTCAGAAGGCAATCGGGAACATTAAATGCTTTCTCCTTATTTCCTTTGATTTTTTGACTGGATCTGACTCTTTGGGGAAAGTCCTCTGCGCGGGAGGAGGATGAGGTTGTACCTGTTCAAAGATTAGAATGTTTACCACTAATTGATTTATCTGTGGAAACGAGGTTTTCCCATCATTGCACTGCTCTGAGTAAAATGCCCTACCTGAACTTTGATGTGCAAGTACAAAATGTACAAGTCCTGCCATCAGCCCCTGTGTGAGTTCGTACAAAGTCCAGGTCAGTTTTCCCATTCCTGCCTTTGTTTCTTGTTTTCATGATCTGAACATTTCATTTATTAACCTCTTTTCTGAATAATCAATCATAACACATTTTCTCTCTGAAACCACAGACTTATACGTAGATGTTTTCAATAATAAATCTAAGAAAAAAATGCATACTGATCTCTAACCCACCCTGAGAGACTGTTGTAATAAGTTAAACAGTGAAAATGTCTTTCATTTAGGTTGGTACAGTGTTTGCTTTAAAAGAAATATGTAAATCCTGTTTTTCTGTTGTAATTTCTGTAAAATAACTGTGAGATTTTTATCAAAAGGATTTCAATGCAACTCTTTTGAAAGAAAAATGTATGATATTTCTATTCCATTTAAATACCTTTATATCTAATCTTTCCCCCAAATTTTCGATTAGTTATTTTTCCAGGTGAATATTTTGAGATATGTTTTATTTTTATTTTAGTTATTATTATACTGTGTCTGTATGCATGATATGTCTGAGTGAGTCAATTCTATTCTTCCACTGTTGAATCCCAAGAATTGAACTCAGGTCTTCAGGTTTGCCATGTCAAACTCTTTGACCCCTTGCACCATCTTGCAGGTGAGTTTTGTACTTTTGTGTTCTTTATTACATAAATAATATCACTAACACCCAGCTGGCTCTCCTTTCAACATACACACTGACTAAGAAACCCTGACTAAGACAAATTGGTACCAGGAGTGGGGTATTCCTGTGACAACCTGACCATGTTTTGGGGAGGTCTGTGGAAGGACTTTGGAACTTTGGGTCAGAAGATACATTCTGTGTTAAGAGCTCTGTGGGATGTTGTGTAGGAGCTTGGAAGATAATGTTGAGAACAGTGCAGAAGATGGAGGCCTGGCTTGT